>CM057046.1:1200000-1522000 GCA_029948455.1 Solanum rostratum | reverse complement strand
GGAAGTGGAAACAGGCGATTTCGGCTCATTTCTGTGGGTGTTAGCCCACGGATTCTGGCGCTGCATGGGGTTCCGATGCAAGATTCTCGAAAAATCATACGAGGGGGTCCGCAAGAGGCCCGGCAAGAGGTCCATATTACCCGGCGGGGTTGGATGAGGCCTGGTTGGATTTTATGGGCCAAGGAAGGTGAAACAGGTGATTTCGGCTCATTTCCGTGGGTGTTAGCCCACGGATTCTGGCGCTGCATGGGGTTCCGGTGCAAGATTCTCGAAAAATCATACGAGGGGGTCCGCAAGAGGCCCGGCAAGAGGTCCATGTTGCCTGGCGGGGTTGGATGAGGCCTGGTTGGATTTTATGGGCCAAGGAAGTGGAAACATGCGATTTCGGCTCATTTTTGTGGGTGTTAGCCCACGGATTCTGGCGCTGCATGGGGTTCCGACGCAAGATTCTCGAAAAATCATACGAGGGGGTCCGCAAGAGGCCCGGCAAGAGGTCCATGTTGCCCGGCGGGGTTGGATGAGGCCTGGTTGGATTTTATGGGCCAAGGAAGTGGAAACAGGAGATTTCGGCTCATTTCTGTGGGTGTTAGCCCACGGATTCTGGCGCTGCATGGGGTTCCGGCGCAAGATTCTCGAAAAATCATTCGAGGGGGTTCGCAATAGGCCCGGCAAGAGGTCCATGTTGCCCGGCGGGGTTGGATGAGGCCTGGTTGGATTTTATGGGCTAAGGAAGGTGAAACAGGCGATTTCGGCTCATTTCTGTGGGTGTTAGCCCACGGATTCTGGCGCTGCATGGGGTTCCGACGCAAGATTCTCAAAAACTCATACGAGGGGGTCCGCAAGAGGCCCGGCAAGAGGTCCATGTTGCCCGGCGGGGTTGGATGACGCCTGGTTGGATTTTATGTGCCAAGGAAGTGGAAACAGGCAATTTCGGCTCATTTCTGTGGGTGTTAGCCCACGGATTCTGGCGCTGCATGGGGTTCCGGCGCGAGATTCTCGAAAACTCATACGAGGGGGTCCGCAAGAGGCCCGGCAAGAGGTCCATGTTGCTCGGCGGGGTTGGATGAGGCCTGGTTGGATTTTATGGGCCAAGGAAGTGGAAACAGGCGATTTCGGCTCATTTCTGTGGGTGTTAGCCCACGGATTCTAGCGCTGCATGGGGTTCCGGCGCAAGATTCTCGAAAAATCATACGAGGGGGTCCGTAAGAGGCCCGGCAAGAGGTCCATATTACTCGGCGGGGTTGGATGAGGCCTGGTTGGATTTTATGGGCCAAGGAAGTGGAAACAGGCGATTTCGGCTTATTTCTGTGGGTGTTAGCCCACGGATTCTGGCGTTGCATGGGGTTCCGGCGCAAGATTCTCGAAAAATCAAACGAGGGGGTCCGCAAGAGGCCCGGCAAGAGGTCCATGTTGCCCGGCGGGGTTGGATGAGGTCTGGTTGGATTTTATGGGCCAAGGAAGTGGAAACAGGCGATTTCGGCTCATTTCTGTGGGTGTTAGCCCACGGAATCTGGCGCTGCATGGGGTTCCGACGCAAGATTCTCGAAACATCATACGAGGGGGTCCGCAAGAGGCCCGGCAAGAGGTCCATGTTGCCCGGCGGGGTTGGATGAGGCCTGGTTGGACTTTATGGGCCAAGGAAGGTGAAACAGGCGATTTCGGCTCATTTTTGTGGGTGTTAGCCCACGGATTCTGGCGCTGCATGGGGTTCCGGCGTAAGATTCTTGAAATATCATACGAGGGGGTCCGCAAGAGGCCCGGCAAGAGGTCCATGTTGCCCGGCGGGGTTGGATGAGGCCTGGGTTGATTTTATGGGCCAAGGAAGTGGAAACAGGCGATTTCGGCTCATTTCTGTGGGTGTTAGCCCACGGATTCTGGCGCTGCATGGGGTTCCGATGCAAGATTCTCGAAAAATCATACGAGGGGGTCCGCAAGAGGCCCGGCAAGAGGTCCATATTACCCGGCGGGGTTGGATGAGGCCTGGTTGGATTTTATGGGCCAAGGAAGGTGAAACAGGTGATTTCGGCTCATTTCCGTGGGTGTTAGCCCACGGATTCTGGCGCTGCATGGGGTTCCGGTGCAAGATTCTCGAAAAATCATACGAGGGGGTCCGCAAGAGGCCCGGCAAGAGGTCCATGTTGCCTGGCGGGGTTGGATGAGGCCTGGTTGGATTTTATGGGCCAAGGAAGTGGAAACATGCGATTTCGGCTCATTTTTGTGGGTGTTAGCCCACGGATTCTGGCGCTGCATGGGGTTCCGACGCAAGATTCTCGAAAAATCATACGAGGGGGTCCGCAAGAGGCCCGGCAAGAGGTCCATGTTGCCCGGCGGGGTTGGATGAGGCCTGGTTGGATTTTATGGGCCAAGGAAGTGGAAACAGGAGATTTCGGCTCATTTCTGTGGGTGTTAGCCCACGGATTCTGGCGCTGCATGGGGTTCCGGCGCAAGATTCTCGAAAAATCATTCGAGGGGGTTCGCAATAGGCCCGGCAAGAGGTCCATGTTGCCCGGCGGGGTTGGATGAGGCCTGGTTGGATTTTATGGGCCAAGGAAGTGGAAACAGGCGATTTCGGCTCATTTCTGTGGGTGTTAGCCCACGGATTCTGGCGCTGCATGGGGTTCCGGCGCAAGATTCTCAAAAACTAATACGAGGGGGTCCGCAAGAGGCCCGGCAAGAGGTCCATGTTGCCCGGCGGGGTTGGATGACGCCTGGTTGGATTTTATGTGCCAAGGAAGTGGAAACAGGCAATTTCGGCTCATTTCTGTGGGTGTTAGCCCACGGATTCTGGTGTTGCATGGGGTTCCGGCGCAAGATTCTCGAAAAATTAAACGAGGGGGTCCGCAAGAGGCCCGGCAAGAGGTCCATGTTGCCCGGCGGGGTTGGATGAGGTCTGGTTGGACTTTATGGGCCAAGGAAGTGGAAACAGGCGATTTCGGCTCATTTCTGTGGGTGTTAGCCCACGGATTCTGGCGCTGCATGGGGTTTCGACGCAAGATTCTCGAAACATCATACGAGGGGGTCCGCAAGAGGCCCGGCAAGAGGTCCATGTTGCCCGGCGGGGTTGGATGAGGCCTGGTTGGACTTTATGGGCCAAGGAAGGTGAAACAGGCGATTTCGGCTCATTTTTGTGGGTGTTAGCCCACGGATTCTGGCGCTGCATGGGGTTCCGGCGTAAGATTCTTGAAATATCATACGAGGGGGTCCGCAAGAGGCCCGGCAAGAGGTCCATGTTGCCCGGCGGGGTTGGATGAGGCCTGGTTGGATTTTATGGGCCAAGGAAGTGGAAACAGGCGATTTCGGCTCATTTCTGTGGGTGTTAGCCCACGGATTCTGGCGCTGCATGGGGTTCCGATGCAAGATTCTCGAAAAATCATACGAGGGGGTCCGCAAGAGGCCCAGCAAGAGGTCCATATTACCCGGCGGGGTTGGATGAGGCCTGGTTGGATTTTATGGGCCAAGGAAGGTGAAACAGGTGATTTCGGCTCATTTCCGTGGGTGTTAGCCCACGGATTCTGGCGCTGCATGGGGTTCCGGTGCAAGATTCTCGAAAAATCATACGAGGGGGTCCGCAAGAGGCCCGGCAAGAGGTCCATGTTGCCTGGCGGGGTTGGATGAGGCCTGGTTGGATTTTATGGGCCAAGGAAGTGGAAACATGCGATTTCGGCTCATTTTTGTGGGTGTTAGCCCACGGATTCTGGCGCTGCATGGGGTTCCGACGCAAGATTCTCGAAAAATCATACGAGGGGGTCCGCAAGAGGCCCGACAAGAGGTCCATGTTGCCCGGCGGGGTTGGCTGAGGCCTTGTTGGATTTTATGGGCCAAGGAAGTGGAAACAGGAGATTTCGGCTCATTTCTGTGGGTGTTAGCCCACGGATTCTGGCGCTGCATGGGGTTCCGGCGCAAGATTCTCGAAAAATCATTCGAGGGGGTCCGCAAGAGGCCCGGCAAGAGGTCCATGTTGCCCGGCGGGGTTGGATGAGGCCTGGTTGGATTTTATGGGCTAAGGAAGTGGAAACAGGCGATTTCGGCTCATTTCTGTGGGTGTTAGCCCACGGATTCTGGCGCTGCATGGGGTTCCGGCGCAAGATTCTCAAAAACTCATACGAGGGGGTCCGCAAGAGGCCCGGCAGGAGGTCCATGTTGCCCGGCGGTGTTGGATGAGGCCTGGTTGGATTTTATGGGCCAAGGAAGTGGAAACAGGCGATTTCGGCTCATTTCTGTGGGTGTTAGCCCACGGATTCTGGCGCTGCATGGGGTTCCGACGCAAGATTCTCGAAACATCATACGAGGGGGTCCGCAAGAGGCCCGGCAAGAGGTCCATGTTGCCCGGCGGGGTTGGATGAGGCCTGGTTGGACTTTATGGGCCAAGGAAGGTGAAACAGGCGATTTCGGCTCATTTTTGTGGGTGTTAGCCCACGGATTCTGGCGCTGCATGGGGTTCCGGCGTAAGATTCTTGAAATATCATACGAGGGGGTCCGCAAGAGGCCCGGCAAGAGGTCCATGTTGCCCGGCGGGGTTGGATGAGGTCTGGTTGGAGTTTATGGGCCAAGGAAGTGGAAACAGGCGATTTCGGCTCATTTCTGTGGGTGTTAGCCCACGGATTCTGGCGCTGCATGGGGTTCCGGCGTAAGATTCTTGAAATATCATACGAGGGGGTCCGCAAGAGGCCCGGCAAGAGGTCCATGTTGCCCGGCGGGGTTGGATGAGGCCTGGTTGGATTTTATGGGCCAAGGAAGTGGAAACAGGCGATTTCGGCTCATTTCTGTGGGTGTTAGCCCACGGATTCTGGCGTTGCATGGGGTTCCGGCGCAAGATTCTCGAAAAATCAAACGAGGGGGTCCGCAAGAGGCCCGGCAAGAGGTCCATGTTGCCCGGCGGGGTTGGATGAGGCCTGGTTGGATTTTATGGGCCAAGGAAGTGGAAACAGGCGATTTCGGCTCATTTCTGTGGGTGTTAGCCCACGGATTCTGGCGCTGCATGGGGTTCCGACGCAAGATTCTCGAAACATCATACGAGGGGGTACGCAAGAGGCCCAGCAAGAGTTCCATGTTGCCCGGCAGGGCTGGATGAGGCCTGGTTGGATTTTATGGGCCAAGGAAGTGGAAACAGACGATTTCGGCTCATTTCTGTGGGTGTTAGCCCACAGATTCTGGCGCTGCATGGGGTTTCGGCGCAAGATTCTCAAAATATCATACGAGGGGGTCCGCAAGAGGCCCGGCAAGAGGTCCATGTTGCCCGGCGGGGTTGGATGAGGCCTGGTTGGATTTTATGGGCCAAGGAAGTGGAAACAGGCGATTTCGGCTCATTTCTGTGGGTGTTAGCCCACGGATTCTGGCGCTGCATGGGGTTCCGGCGCAAGATTCTCGAAAAATCATACGAGGGGGTCCGCAAGAGGCCCGGCAGGAGGTCCATGTTGCCCGGCGGTGTTGGATGAGGCCTGGTTGGATTTTATGGGCCAAGGAAGTGGAAACAGGCGATTTCGGCTCATTTCTGTGGGTGTTAGCCCACGCATTCTGGCGCTGCATGGGGTTCCGAAGCAAGATTCTCGAAAATGCATGCGAGGGGGTCTGCAAGAGGCCCGGCAAGAGGTCCATGTTGCCCGGCGGGGTTGGATGAGGCCTGGTTGGATTTTATGGGCCAAGGAAGTGGAAACAGGCGATTTCGGCTCATTTCTGTGGGTGTTAGCCCACGGATTCTGGCGCTGCATGGGGTTCCGGCGCAAGATTCTCTAAATATCATACGAGGGGGTCCGCAAGAGGCCCGGCAAGAGGTCCATGTTTCCCGGCGGGGTTGGATGAGGCCTGGTTGGATTTTATGGGCCAAGGAAGTGGAAACAGGCGATTTCGGCTCATTTCTGTGGGTGTTAGCCCACGGATTCTGGCGCTGCATGGGGTTCCGGTGCAAGATTCTCGAAAAATCATACGAGGGGGTCCGCAAGAGGCTCGACAAGAGGTCCATGTTGCCCGACGGGGTTGGAAGAGGCCTAGTTGGATTTTATGGGCCAAGGAAGTGGAAACAGGCGATTTCGGCTCATTTCTGTGGGTGTTAGCCCACGGATTCTGGCGCTGCATGGGGTTCTGGCGCAAGATTCTCGAAAAATCATACGAGGGGGTCCGCAAGAGGCCCGGCAAGAGGTCCATGTTGCCCGACGGGGTTGGATGAGGCCTTGTTGGATTTTATGAAGTGGAAACAGGCGATTTCGGCTCATTTCTATGGGTGTTAGCCCACGGATTCTGGCGCTGCATGGGGTTCCGACGCAAGATTCTCGAAAAATCATACGAGGGGGTCCGCAAGAGGCCCGGCAAGACGTCCATGTTGCCTGGCGGGGTTGGATGAGGCCTGGTTGGATTTTATGGGCCAAGGAAGTGGAAACAGGCGATTTCGGCTCATTTCTGCGGGTGTTAAGCCACGGATTCTGGCGCTGCATGGGGTTCCGGCGCAAGATTCTCGAAAAACCATACGAGGGGGTCCGAAAGAGGCCCGGCAAGAGGTCCATGTTGCCCAGAGGGGTTGGATGAGGCCTGGTTGGATTTGATGGGCCAAGGAAGTGGAAATAGGCGATTTCGGCTCATTTCTGTGGGTGTTAGCCCACGGATTCTGGCGCTGCATGGGGTTCCGGCGCAAGATTCTCGAAAAATCATACGAGGGGGTCCGCAAGAGGCCCGGCAAGAGGTACATATTGCCCGGCGGGGTTGGATGAGGCCTGGTTGGATTTTATGAAGTGGAAACAGGTGATTTCGGCTCATTTCTGTGGGTGTTAGCCCACGGATTATGGCGCTACATTTGGTTCCGATGCAAGATTCTCGAAAAATCATACGAGGGGGTCCGCAAGAGGCCCGGCAAGAGGTCCATGTTGCTCGGCGGGGTTGGACGAGGCCTGGTTGGATTTTATGGGCCAAGGAAGTGGAAACAGGCGATTTCGGCTCATTTCTGCGGGTGTTAGCCCACGGATTCTGGCGCTGCCTGGGGTCCCGGCGCAAGATTCTCGAAAAATCATACGAGGGGGTCCGCAAGAGGCCCGGCAAGAGGTCCATGTTGCCCGGCGGGGTTGGATGAGGCCTGGTTGGAATTTATGGGCCAAGGAAGTGGAAACAGGCGATTTCGGCTCATTTTTGTGGGTGTTAGCCCACGAATTCTGGCGCTGCATGGGGTTCCGGCGCAAGATTCTCGAAAAATCATACAAGGGGGTCCGCAAGAGCCCGACAAGAGGTCCTTATTGCCCGGCGGGGTTGGATAAGGCCTGGTTAAAGTATATGGGCCAAGGAAGTGGAAACAGGCGATTTCGGCTAATGTCTGTGGGTGTTAGCCCACGAATTCTGGCGCTGCATGCGGTTCTGGCGCAAGATTCACGAAAAATCATACGAGGGGGTCCACAAGAGGCCCGGCAAGAGGTCCATGTTGCCCAGCGGGGTTGGATGAGGCCTGGTTGGATTTTATGGGCCAAGGAAGTGGAAAAAGGCGATTTCGGCTCATTTCTGTGGGTGTTAGCCCACGGATTCTGGCGCTGCATGTAGTTCCGGCGCAAGATTCTCAAAAAATCATACGAGGGGGTCCGCAAGAGCCCCGGCAAGAGGTCCATGTTGCCCGGCGGGGTTGGATGAGGCCTGGTTGGATTTTATGGGCCAAGGAAGTGGAAACAGGCGATTTCGGCTCATTTCTGTGGGTGTTGGCCCACGGATTCTGGCGTTGCATGCGGTTATGGTGCAAGATTCTCGAAAAATCATACGAGGGGGTCCGCAAGATGCCCGACCAGTGGTCCATGTTGCCCGACGGGGTTGGATAAGGCCTGGTTGGATTTGATGGGCCAAGGAAGTGGAAACAGGCGATTTCGGCTCCTTTCTATGGGTGTTAGCCCACGGATTCTGGCGCTGCATGTAGTTCCGGCGCAAGATTCTCAAAAAATCATACAAGAGGGTCCGCAAGAGCCCCGGCAAGAGGTCCATGTTGCCCGACAATGTTGGATGAGGCCTGGTTGGAATTTATGGGCCAAGGAAGTGGAAACAGACGATTTCGGCTCATTTCTGTGGGTGTTAGCCCACGAATTCTGGTGCTGCATGGGGTTCCGGCACAAGATTCTCGAAAAATCATACGAGGGGGTCCGCATGAGGCCCGGCAAGAGGTCCATGATGCCCGGCGGCGTTGGATGAGGCCTGGTTGGATTTTATGGGCCAAGGAAGTTGAAACAGGCGATTTCGGCTCATTTCTGTGGGTGTTAGCCCACAGATTCTGGCGCTGCATGGGGTTTCGGCGCAAGATTCTCAAAATATCATACGAGGGGGTCCGCAAGAGGCCCGGCAAGAGGTCCATGTTGCCCGGCGGGGTTGGATGAGGCCTGGTTGGATTTTATGGGCCAAGGAAGTGGAAACAGGCGATTTCGGCTCATTTCTGTGGGTGTTAGCCCACGGATTCTGGCGCTGCATGGGGTTCCGGCGCAAGATTCTCGAAAAATCATACGAGGGGGTCCGCAAGAGGCCCGGCAGGAGGTCCATGTTGCCCGGCGGTGTTGGATGAGGCCTGGTTGGATTTTATGGGCCAAGGAAGTGGAAACAGGCGATTTCGGCTCATTTCTGTGGGTGTTAGCCCACGCATTCTGGCGCTGCATGGGGTTCCGGAGCAAGATTCTTGAAAATGCATGCGAGGGGGTCCGCAAGAGGCCCGGCAAGAGGTCCATGTTGCCCGGCGGGGTTGGATGAGGCCTGGTTGGATTTTATGGGCCAAGGAAGTGGAAACAGGCGATTTCGGCTCATTTCTGTGGGTGTTAGCCCACGGATTCTGGCGCTGCATGGGGTTCCGGCGCAAGATTCTCTAAATATCATACGAGGGGGTCCGCAAGAGGCCCGGCAAGAGGTCCATGTTTCCCGGCGGGGTTGGATGAGGCCTGGTTGGATTTTATGGGCCAAGGAAGTGGAAACAGGCGATTTCGGCTCATTTCTGTGGGTGTTAGCCCACGGATTCTGGCGCTGCATGGGGTTCCGGTGCAAGATTCTCGAAAAATCATACGAGGGGGTCCGCAAGAGGCTCGACAAGAGGTCCATGTTGCCCGACGGGGTTGGATGAGGCCTAGTTGGATTTTATGGGCCAAGGAAGTGGAAACAGGCGATTTCGGCTCATTTCTGTGGGTGTTAGCCCACGGATTCTGGCGCTGCATGGGGTTCTGGCGCAAGATTCTCGAAAAATCATACGAGGGGGTCCGCAAGAGGCCCGGCAAGAGGTCCATGTTGCCCGGCGGGGTTGGATGAGGCCTTGTTGGATTTTATGAAGTGGAAACAGGCGATTTCGGCTCAATTCTATGGGTGTTAGCCCACGGATTCTGGCGCTGCATGGGGTTCCGACGCAAGATTCTCGAAAAATCATACGAGGGGGTCCGCAAGAGGCCCGGCAAGACGTCCATGTTGCCTGGCGGGGTTGGATGAGGCCTGGTTGGATTTTATGGGCCAAGGAAGTGGAAACAGGCGATTTCGGCTCATTTCTGCGGGTGTTAAGCCACGGATTCTGGCGCTGCATGGGGTTCCGGCGCAAGATTCTCGAAAAACCATACGAGGGGGTCCGAAAGAGGCCCGGCAAGAGGTCCATGTTGCCCAGAGGGGTTGGATGAGGCCTGGTTGGATTTGATGGGCCAAGGAAGTGGAAATAGGCGATTTCGGCTCATTTCTGTGGGTGTTAGCCCACGGATTCTGGCGCTGCATGGGGTTCCGGTGCAAGATTCTCGAAAAATCATACGAGGGGGTCCGCAAGAGGCCCGGCAAGAGGTACATATTGCCCGGCGGGGTTGGATGAGGGCTGGTTGGATTTTATGAAGTGGAAACAGGTGATTTCGGCTCATTTCTGTGGGTGTTAGCCCACGGATTATGGCGCTACACTGGGTTCGGATGCAAGATTCTCGAAAAATCATACGAGGGGGTCCGCAAGAGGCCCGGCAAGAGGTCCATGTTGCTCGGCGGGGTTGGACGAGGCCTGGTTGGATTTTATGGGCCAAGGAAGTGGAAACAGGCGATTTCGGCTCATTTCTGCGGGTGTTAGCCCACGGATTCTGGCGCTGCCTGGGGTCCCGGCGCAAGATTCTCGAAAAATCATACGAGGGGGTCCGCAAGAGGCCCGGCAAGAGGTCCATGTTGCCCGGCGGGGTTGGATGAGGCCTGGTTGGAATTTATGGGCCAAGGAAGTGGAAACAGGCGATTTCGGCTCATTTTTGTGGGTGTTAGCCCACGAATTCTGGCGCTGCATGGGGTTCCGGCGCAAGATTCTCGAAAAATCATACAAGGGGGTCCGCAAGAGCCCGACAAGAGGTCCTTATTGCCCGGCGGGGTTGGATAAGGCCTGGTTAGAGTATATGGGCCAAGGAAGTGGAAACAGGCGATTTCGGCTAATGTCTATGGGTGTTTGCCCACGAATTCTGGCGCTGCATGCGGTTCTGGCGCAAGATTCACGAAAAATCATACGAGGGGGTCCACAAGAGGCCCGGCAAGAGGTCCATGTTGCCCAGCGGGGTTGGATGAGGCCTGGTTGGATTTTATGGGCCAAGGAAGTGGAAAAAGGCGATTTCGGCTCATTTCTGTGGGTGTTAGCCCACGGATTCTGGCGCTGCATGTAGTTCCAGCGCAAGATTCTCAAAAAAACATACGAGGGGGTCCGCAAGAGCCCCGGCAAGAGGTCCATGTTGCCCGGCGGGGTTGGATGAGGCCTGGTTGGATTTTATGGGCCAAGGAAGTGGAAACAGGCGATTTCGGCTCATTTCTGTGGGTGTTAGCCCACGGATTCTGGCGTTGCATGCGGTTATGGTGCAAGATTCTCGAAAAATCATACGAGGGGGTCCGCAAGATGCCCGACCAGTGGTCCATGTTGCCCGACGGGGTTGGATAAGGCCTGGTTGGATTTGATGGGCCAAGGAAGTGGAAACAGGCGATTTCGGCTCCTTTCTATGGGTGTTAGCCCACGGATTCTGGCGCTGCATGTAGTTCCGGCGCAAGATTCTCAAAAAATCATACAAGAGGGTCCGCAAGAACCCCGGCAAGAGGTCCATGTTGCCCGACAATGTTGGATGAGGACTGGTTGGAATTTATGGGCCAAGGAAGTGGAAACAGACGATTTCGGCTCATTTCTGTGGGTGTTAGCCCACGAATTCTGGTGCTGCATGGGGTTCCGGCACAAGATTCTCGAAAAATCATACGAGGGGGTCCGCATGAGGCCCGGCAAGAGGTCCATGATGCCCGGCGGCGTTGGATGAGGCCTGGTTGGATTTTATGGGCCAAGGAAGTTGAAACAGGCGATTTCGGCTCATTTCTGTGGGTGTTAGCCCACGGATTCTGGCGCTGCATGGGTTTCCGGCGCATGATTCTCGAAAAATGATAGGAGGGGGTCCGCAAGAGGCCCGTCAAGAGGTCCATGTTGCCCGGCAGGGTTGGATGAGGCTTGGTTGGATTTTATGGGCCAAGGAAATGGAAACAGGCGATTTCGACTCATTTCTGTGGGTGTTAGCCCACAGATTCTGGCGCTGCATGTAGTTCTGGCGCTAGATTCTCAAAAAGTCATACGAGGGGGTCCGCAAGAGCCCCGACAAGAGGTCCATGTTGCCCGACGCGGTTGGATGAGGCCTGGTTGGATTTTATGGGCCAAGGAAGTGGAAACAGGCAATTTCAGCTAATTTTTGTGGGTGTTAGCCCACGGATTCTGGCGCTGCATGCGGTTCTGGCGCAAGATTCTCGAAAATTCATACGAGGGGGTCCGCAAGAGGCCTTACAAGAGGTCCATGTTGCCCGGCGGGGTTGGATGAGGCCTGGTTGAATTTTATGTGCCAAGGAAGTGGAAACAGGCGATTTCGGCTAATTTCTGTGGGTGTTAGCCCACGGATTCTGGCGCTCCATGTAGTTTTGGCGCAAGATTCTCAAAAAATCATATGAGTAGATCCGCAAGAGCCCCGACAAGAGGTCCATGTTTCCCGGCGGGGTTGGATGAGGCCTGGTTGGATTTTATGGGCCAAGGAAGTGGAAACAGGCGATTTCGGCTCATTTATGTGGGTGTTAGCCTACGGATTCTGGCGCTGCATGGGGTTCCGGCGCAAGATTCTCAAAAAATCATACGAGGGGGTCCGCAAGAGCCCCGGCAAGAGGTCCATGTTGCCCGGCGGGGTTGGATGAGGCCTGGTTGGATTTTATGGGCCAAGGAAGTGGAAACAGGCGATTTCGGCTCATTTCTGTGGGTGTTGGCCCACGGATTCTGGCGTTGCATGCGGTTATGGTGCAAGATTCTCGAAAAATCATACGAGGGGGTCCGCAAGATGCCCGACCAGTGGTCCATGTTGCCCGACGGGGTTGGATAAGGCCTGGTTGGATTTGATGGGCCAAGGAAGTGGAAACAGGCGATTTCGGCTCCTTTCTATGGGTGTTAGCCCACGGATTCTGGCGCTGCATGTAGTTCCGGCGCAAGATTCTCAAAAAATCATACAAGAGGGTCCGCAAGAGCCCCGGCAAGAGGTCCATGTTGCCCGACAATGTTGGATGAGGCCTGGTTCGAATTTATGGGCCAAGGAAGTGGAAACAGACGATTTCGGCTCATTTCTGTGGGTGTTAGCCCACGAATTCTGGTGCTGCATGGGGTTCCGGCACAAGATTCTCGAAAAATCATACGAGGGGGTCCGCATGAGGCCCGGCAAGAGGTCCATGATGCCCGGCGGCGTTGGATGAGGCCTGGTTGGATTTTATGGGCCAAGGAAGTTGAAACAGGCGATTTCGGTTCATTTCTGTGGGTGTTAGCCCACGGATTCTGGCGCTGCATGGGGTTTCGGCGCAAGATTCTCAAAATATCATACGAGGGGGTCCGCAAGAGGCCCGGCAAGAGGTCCATGTTGCCCGGCGGGGTTGGATGAGGCCTGGTTGGATTTTATGGGCCAAGGAAGTGGAAACAGGCGATTTCGGCTCATTTCTGTGGGTGTTAGCCCACGGATTCTGGCGCTGCATGGGGTTCCGGCGCAAGATTCTCGAAAAATCATACGAGGGGGTCCGCAAGAGGCCCGGCAGGAGGTCCATGTTGCCCGGCGGTGTTGGATGAGGCCTGGTTGGATTTTATGGGCCAAGGAAGTGGAAACAGGCGATTTCGGCTCATTTCTGTGGGTGTTAGCCCACGCATTCTGGCGCTGCATGGGGTTCCGGAGCAAGATTCTCGAAAATGCATGCGAGGGGGTCCGCAAGAGGCCCGGCAAGAGGTCCATGTTGCCCGGCGGGGTTGGATGAGGCCTGGTTGGATTTTATGGGCCAAGGAAGTGGAAACAGGCGATTTCGGCTCATTTCTGTGGGTGTTAGCCCACGGATTCTGGCGCTGCATGGGGTTCCGGCGCAAGATTCTCTAAATATCATACGAGGGGGTCCGCAAGAGGCCCGGCAAGAGGTCCATGTTTCCCGGCGGGGTTGGATGAGGCCTGGTTGGATTTTATGGGCCAAGGAAGTGGAAACAGGCGATTTCGGCTCATTTCTGTGGGTGTTAGCCCACGGATTCTGGCGCTGCATGGGGTTCCGGTGCAAGATTCTCGAAAAATCATACGAGGGGGTCCGCAAGAGGCTCGACAAGAGGTCCATGTTGCCCGACGGGGTTGGATGAGGCCTAGTTGGATTTTATGGGCCAAGGAAGTGGAAACAGGCGATTTCGGCTCATTTCTGTGGGTGTTAGCCCACGGATTCTGGCGCTGCATGGGGTTCTGGCGCAAGATTCTCGAAAAATCATACGAGGGGGTCCGCAAGAGGCCCGGCAAGAGGTCCATGTTGCCCGTCGGGGTTGGATGAGGCCTTGTTGGATTTTATGAAGTGGAAACAGGCGATTTCGGCTCATTTCTATGGGTGTTAGCCCACGGATTCTGGCGCTGCATGGGGTTCCGACGCAAGATTCTCGAAAAATCATACGAGGGGGTCCGCAAGAGGCCCGGCAAGACGTCCATGTTGCCTGGCGGGGTTGGATGAGGCCTGGTTGGATTTTATGGGCCAAGGAAGTGGAAACAGGCGATTTCGGCTCATTTCTGCGGGTGTTAAGCCACGGATTCTGGCGCTGCATGGGGTTCCGGCGCAAGATTCTCGAAAAACCATACGAGGGGGTCCGAAAGAGGCCCGGCAAGAGGTCCATGTTGCCCAGAGGGGTTGGATGAGGCCTGGTTGGATTTGATGGGCCAAGGAAGTGGAAATAGGCGATTTCGGCTCATTTCTGTGGGTGTTAGCCCATGGATTCTGGCGCTGCATGGGGTTCCGGTGCAAGATTCTCGAAAAATCATACGAGGGGGTCCGCAAGAGGCCCGGCAAGAGGTACATATTGCCCGGCGGGGTTGGATGAGGCCTGGTTGGATTTTATGAAGTGGAAACAGGTGATTTCGGCTCATTTCTGTGGGTGTTAGCCCACGGATTATGGCGCTACATTGGGTTCGGATGCAAGATTCTCGAAAAATCATACGAGGGGGTCCGCAAGAGGCCCGGCAAGAGGTCCATGTTGCTCGGCGGGGTTGGACGAGGCCTGGTTGGATTTTATGGGCCAAGGAAGTGGAAACAGGCGATTTCGGCTCATTTCTGCGGGTGTTAGCCCACGGATTCTGGCGCTGCCTGGGGTCCCGGCGCAAGATTCTCGAAAAATCATACGAGGGGGTCCGCAAGAGGCCCGGCAAGAGGTCCATGTTGCCCGGCGGGGTTGGATGAGGCCTGGTTGGAATTTATGGGCCAAGGAAGTGGAAACAGGCGATTTCGGCTCATTTTTGTGGGTGTTAGCCCACGAATTCTGGCGCTGCATGGGGTTCCGGCGCAAGATTCTCGAAAAATCATACAAGGGGGTCCGCAAGAGCCCGACAAGAGGTCCTTATTGCCCGGCGGGGTTGGATAAGGCCTGGTTAGAGTATATGGGCCAAGGAAGTGGAAACAGGCGATTTCGGCTAATGTCTATGGGTGTTAGCCCACGAATTCTGGCGCTGCATGCGGTTCTGGCGCAAGATTCACGAAAAATCATACGAGGGGGTCCACAAGAGGCCCGGCAAGAGGTCCATGTTGCCCAGCGGGGTTGGATGAGGCCTGGTTGGATTTTATGGGCCAAGGAAGTGGAAAAAGGCGATTTCGGCTCATTTCTGTGGGTGTTAGCCCACGGATTCTGGCGCTGCATGTAGTTCCAGCGCAAGATTCTCAAAAAAACATACGAGGGGGTCCGCAAGAGCCCCGGCAAGAGGTCCATGTTGCCCGGCGGGGTTGGATGAGGCCTGGTTGGATTTTATGGGCCAAGGAAGTGGAAACAGGCGATTTCGGCTCATTTCTGTGGGTGTTAGCCCACGGATTCTGGCGTTGCATGCGGTTATGGTGCAAGATTCTCGAAAAATCATACGAGGGGGTCCGCAAGATGCCCGACCAGTGGTCCATGTTGCCCGACGGGGTTGGATAAGGCCTGGTTGGATTTGATGGGCCAAGGAAGTGGAAACAGGCGATTTCGGCTCCTTTCTATGGGTGTTAGCCCACGGATTCTGGCGCTGCATGTAGTTCCGGCGCAAGATTCTCAAAAAATCATACAAGAGGGTCCGCAAGAGCCCCGGCAAGAGGTCCATGTTGCCCGACAATGTTGGATGAGGCCTGGTTGGAATTTATGGGCCAAGGAAGTGGAAACAGACGATTTCGGCTCATTTCTGTGGGTGTTAGCCCACGAATTCTGGTGCTGCATGGGGTTCCGGCACAAGATTCTCGAAAAATCATACGAGGGGGTCCGCATGAGGCCCGGCAAGAGGTCCATGATGCCCGGCGGCGTTGGATGAGGCCTGGTTGGATTTTATGGGCCAAGGAAGTTGAAACAGGCGATTTCGGCTCATTTCTGTGGGTGTTAGCCCACGGATTCTGGCGCTGCATGGGTTTCCGGCGCATGATTCTCGAAAAATGATAGTAGGGGGTCCGCAAGAGGCCCGTCAAGAGGTCCATGTTGCCCGGCAGGGTTGGATGAGGCTTGGTTGGATTTTATGGGCCAAGGAAATGGAAACAGGCGATTTCGACTCATTTCTGTGGGTGTTAGCCCACAGATTCTGGCGCTGCATGTAGTTCTGGCGCTAGATTCTCAAAAAATCATACGAGGGGGTCCGCAAGAGCCCCGACAAGAGGTCCATGTTGCCCGACGCGGTTGGATGAGGCCTGGTTGGATTTTATGGGCCAAGGAAGTGGAAACAGGCAATTTCAGCTAATTTTTGTGGGTGTTAGCCCACGGATTCTGGCGCTGCATGCGGTTCTGGCGCAAGATTCTCGAAAATTCATACGAGGGGGTCCGCAAGAGGCCTTACAAGAGGTCTATGTTGCCCGGCGGGGTTGGATGAGGCCTGGTTGAATTTTATGTGCCAAGGAAGTGGAAACAGGCGATTTCGGCTAATTTCTGTGGGTGTTAGCCCACGGATTCTGGCGCTCCATGTAGTTTTGGCGCAAGATTCTCAAAAAATCATATGAGTAGATCCGCAAGAGCCCCGACAAGAGGTCCATGTTTCCCGGCGGGGTTGGATGAGGCCTGGTTGGATTTTATGGGCAAAGGAAGTGGAAACAGGCGATTTCGGCTCATTTATGTGGGTGTTAGCCTACGGATTCTGGCGCTGCATGGGGTTCCGGCGCAAGATTCTCAAAATATCATACGAGGGGGTCTGCAAGAGGCCCGTCAAGAGGTCCATGTTGCTCGGCAGGGCTTGATGAGGCCTGGTTGGATTTTATGGGCCAAGGAAGGGGAAACAAGCAATTTCAGCTCATTTCTGTGGGTGTTAGCCCACGGATTCTGGCGCTTCATGGGTTCCGGCGCAAGATTCTCAAAAAATCATACGAGGGGGTCCGCAAGAGGCCCGGCAAGAGGTCCATGTTACCCGGCGGGGTTGGATGAGGCCTGGTTGGATTTTATGGGCCAAGGAAGTTGAAACAGGCAATATCATTTCTGTGGGTATTAGCCCACGGATTCTGGCGCTACATGGGGTTCCGATGCAAGATTCTTGAAAAATCATAGGAGGGGGTCCGCAAGAGGCCCGGCAAGAGGTCCATTTTGCCCGGCGGGGTTGGATTAGGCCTGGTTTGGTTTAATGGGCCAAGGAAGTGGAAACAGGCGATTTCGGCTCATTTCAGTGGGTGTTAGCCCACGGATTCTGGCGCTGCATAGGGTTCCTGCGCAAGATTCTCGAAACATCATACGAGGGGGTCCGCAAGAGGCCCGGCAAGAGGTCCATTTTGCCCGGCGGGGTTGGATTTGGCCTGGTTTGGTTTAATGGGCCAAGGAAGTGGAAACAGGCGATTTCGGCTCATTTCTGTGGGTGTTAGCCCACGGATTCTGGCGCTACATAGGGTTCCAGCGCAAGATTCTCGAAAAAGCATACGAGGGATCCGCAAGAGGCCCAGCAAGAGGTCCATGTTGCCCGGCACGGTTGGATGAGGCCTGGTTGGACTTTATAGGCCAAGGAAGTGGAAACAGGCAATTTTGCCTCATTCTGTGGGTGTTAGCCCACGGATTCTGGCGCTGCATGGGGTTCCGGCGCAAGATTCTCGAAAAATCATACGAGGGGGTCCGCAAAAGGCCCGGCAAGAGGTCCATGTTGCCCGGCGGGGTTGGATGAGTCCTAGTTGGATTTTATGGGCCAAGGAAGTGGAAATAGGCGATTTCGGCTCATTTCTGTGGGTGTTAGCCCACGGATTCTAGCGCTGCAGGGGGTTCCGGCGCAAGATTCTCGAAAAATCATACGAGGGGGTAACCAAGAGGCCCGTCAAGAGGTCCATGTTTCCCGGCCAGGTTGGATGAGGCCTGGTTGGATTTTATGGGCCAGGGAAGTGGAAACAGGCGATTTCGGCTCATTTCTGTGGGTGTTAGACAACGGATTCTGGCGCCGCATGGCGTTCCGGCACAAGTCTCTTGAAAAATCATACGAGGGGGTCCGCAAGAGACCCAGAAAGAGTTCCATGGTGTCCGGCGGGGTTGGATGAGGCCTGGTTGGATTGTATGGGCCAATGAAGCGGAAACAAGAAATTTCGGCTCATTTCTGTGGGTGTTTGCCCACGGATTATGGCGCTGCATGGGGTTCCAGCGCAAGTTTCTCGAAAAATCATTTGAGGGGGTCCGTAAGAGGCCCGGTAAGAGGTCTATGGTGCCCAACGGGGTTAGATGAGGCCTTGTTGGATTTTATGGGCAAAGGAAGTAGAAACAAGCGATTTTGGCTCATGTCTGTGGGTGTTAGCCCACGGATTCTGGCGCTGCATGGGCTTCCGACACAAGTTTCTCGAAATATCATACGAGGGGGTCCACAAGAGGCCCGAAAAGAGGTCCACGGTGCTCAGCGAGGTTGGATGAGGCCTGGTTTGATTTTATGAGCCGAGGAAGTGGAAACAGGCGATTTCGGCTCATTTCTGTGGGTGTTAGCCCATGGATTCTGGCGTTGCATGGGGTCCCGGTGCAAGTTTCTCAAAAGAACATACGAGGGGGTCCGCAAGAGGCCCGATAAGAGGTCCATGGTGCCCAGCGGAGTTGGATGAGGCCTGGTTGGATTTTTTGGGCCAAGGAAGTAGAAACAGGCGATTTCAGCTAATTTCTGTGGGTGTTAGCCCACGTATTTTGGCGCTGCATGGGGTACGGTGCAAGTTTCTCAAAAAATCATACGAGGGGGTCTGCAAGAGGCCCAGCAAGAGGTCCTGGTGCCCAGCGGGGTTGGATGAGGCCTGGTTAGATTTTATGGGCCAAGGAAGTAGAAATAGGCAATTTCGGCTCATTTCTGTGGGTGTTAGCCCACGGATTATGGCGTTGCATGGGGTTCCAGTGCAATTTTCTAGAAAAATCATACGAGGGGGTCCGCAAGAGGCCCGGCATGAGGTCCATGGTGCCCGGCGAAGTTGGATGAGGCCTGGTTGGATTTTATGGGCCAAGGAAGTGGAAACAGGCGATTTTGGCTCATTTCTGTGGGTGTTAGCCCACGGATTCTGGCGCTGCATGGGGTTCTGGTGCAAGTTTCTTGAAAACTCATACGAAGGGGTCCGCAAGAGGCCCGGCAAGAGGTCCATGGTGCTTGGCGGGGTTGTAAGATGCCTGGTTGGACTTTTTGGACCAAGAAAGTGGAAACAGTCGATTTCGGCTCATTTTTGTGGGTGTTAGCCCACGGATTCTGGCGCTGTATGGGGTTCCGACGCAAGTTTCTCAAAAAATCGTACGAAGGGTTCCGCAAGAAGCCCGACAAGAGGTCTATGGTGCCCGGCGGGGTTGGATGAGGCCTGGTTGGATTTAATGGGCAAAGGAAGTGGAAGCAGGCGATTTCAGCTCATTTTTGTGGGTGTTAGCCCACGGATTCTACCGTTGCATGGGGTTCTGGCGCAAGTTTCTTGAATAATAATACGAAGGGGTCCGCAAGAGGCCCAGCAAGAGGTCCATGGTGCTCAGCAGGGTTGGATGAGGTTGGTTGGATTTTATGGGCCAAGGAATTGGAAACAGGCGATTTTGACTCATTTCTGTGGGTGTTAGCCCACGGATTCCGGCGTTGCATGGGGTTGCTGTGCAAGTTTCTCAAAACTTCCTACGAGGGGGTCCGCAAGAGGTCTGGAAAAAGGTCCATGGTGCCCGGCAGGGTTGGATGGGTCCTGGTTGGATTGTATGGGCCATTGAAGTGGAAACAGGCAATTCCGGCTCAATTCTGTGGGTGTTAGCCCACGGATTCTGGCGCTGCATGGGGTTTCGACGGAATTTTCTTGAACATTCATACGAGGAGGTCCCCAAGAGGCCCGGCAAGAGGTCCATGGTGCTCGGCGGGGTTGGATGAGGCCTGGTTGGATTTTATGGGCCAAGGAAGTGGAAATAGGCAATTTCGGCTCATTTCTGTGGGTGTTAGCCCACGGATTCTGGCGCTGAATGGGGTTCCGGCGCAAGTTTCTCGAAAAGTCATACAAGGGGGTCCACAAGAGTCCTGGCAAGAGTTCCATGGTGCCCGGCGGGGTTGGATGAGGTCTGGTTAAATTTTATGGGCAAAGGAAGTGGAAACATGCAATTTCGGCTCATTGTTTTGGGTGTTAGCCCACGGATTCTAGCGCTGCATGGGGTTCCGGCGCAAGTTTCTCGAAAAATCATACAAGAGGGTCCACAAGAGGCCCGGCAAGAGGTCCATGGTGCCCGGCGGGGTTGAATGAGGCCTGGTTGGATTTTATGGGCCAAGGAAGTGGAAACAGGCGATTTCGGCTCATTTATGTGGGTGTTAGCCCACGGATTCTGGCGCTGCATGGGGTTCCAGCGCAAGTTCCTCGAAATACCATATGAGGGGGTCCACAAGAGGCCCGGCAAGAGGTACATGGTGCCCGACAGGGTTAGATGAGGCCTGGTAGGAGTTTATGAGCCAAGGAAGTGGAAACGGGCGATTTCGGCTCATTTCTGTGGGTGTTAGCCCACGAATTCTGGCGCTGCATGGGGTTCCAGCGCAAGTTCCTCGAAAAATCATATGAGGGGGTCCTCAAGAGGCCCGGCAAGAGGTACATGGTGCCCGACAGGGTTAGATGAGGCCTGGTAGGAGTTTATGAGCCAAGGAAGTGGAAACGGGCGATTTCGGCTCATTTCTGTGGGTTTTAGCCCACGGATTCTGGCGCTGCATGGGGTTCCGGTGCAAGTTTCTCGAAAAATCATACGACGGGGTCCGCAAAAGGCCCGGAAAGAGATCCATGGTGCCCGACGAGTTTGGATGAGGCCTGGTTGGATTTTATGGGCCAAGGAACTAGAAACAGGCGATTTCGGCTCATTTTTGTGGGTGTTAGCCCACGGATTCTAGCGCTGCATGGGGTTCCGGTGCAATTTTCTCAAAATATCATACGAGGGGGTCCGCAAGTGGTCTAGAAAGAGGTTCATGGTGCCCGGCGGGTTTGGATGAGGCCTTGTTAGATTTTATGGGCCAAGGAAGTAGAAACAGGCGATTTTGGCTCATTTTTGTGGGTGTTAGCCCACGGATTCTGACGCTGCATGGTGTTCCGGCGCAATATTCTTGAAAAATCATACGAGGGGGTCCGCAAGAGGCCCGGCATGAGGTCCATGGTTCCTGGCGAAGTTGGATGAGGCCGGGTTGGATTTTATGGGCCAAGAAAGTGGAAACAGGCGATTTCGGCTCATTTCTGTGGGTGTTAGCCCACGAATTCTCGCGCTGCATGGGGTTCAGGTGCAAGTTTCTCCAAAAATCATACGAAAGGGTCCGCAAGAGGCCTGGCAAGAGTTCCATGGTGCCCAGCAGGGTTGGAAGAGGCCTGGTTCGATGTTTTTGGCAAAGGAAGTGGAAACAGGCGATTTCAGCTCATTTCTGTGGGTGTTAGCCCACGGATTCTGCCGCTGTATGGGGTTCCGGCGCAAGTTTTCCGAAAATCATACGAGGGGGTCCGCAAGAGGCTCGGCAAGAGTTCCTTGGTGCCCGACGGGGTTGGATGAGGCCTGGTTTGATTTTATGGGACAAGGAAGTGGAAACAGGCGATTTCGGCTCATTTCTGTGGGTGTTAGCCCACGGATTCTGGCGCTGCATGGGGTTTCGGCGCAAGTTTCTTGAAGAATAATATGAGGGGGTCCGCAAAAGGCCTAGCAAAAGGTCCATGGTGCCCGGCGGGGTTGGATGAGGCCTGGTTGGATTTTATGGGCCAAGGAACTTGAAACAGACGATTTCGACTCATTTTTGTTGGTGTTAGCCCACAGATTCCGGCACTGCATGGGGTTCCGGTGCACGTTTCTAGAAAATTCCTACGAGGGGGTCCGCAAGAGGCCTGAAAAGAGGTCCATGGGGCCTGGCGGGGTTGGATGAGGCCTAGTTGGATTTTATGGGCCAATGAAGTGGAAACAGGAAATTTTGGCTTATTTCTGTGGGTGTTAGCCCACGGATTCTTGCGCTGCATGGGGTTCCGGCGCAAGTTTCTCGAAAACTCATACGAGAGGATCCGCAAGAGGCCTGGCAAGAGGTCCATGGTGCCCGGCGGGGTTGGATGAGGCCTGGTTGGATTTTATGGGCCAAGGAAGTGGAAACAGGCGATTTCGGCTCATTTCTGTGGGTGTTAGACAACGGATTCTGGCGCCGCATGGCGTTCCAGCGCAAGTCTCTTGAAAAATCATACGAGGGGGTCCGCAAGAGACCCAGAAAGAGTTCCATGGTGTCCGGCGGGGTTGGATGAGGCCTGGTTGGATTGTATGGGCCAATGAAGCGGAAACAAGAAATTTCGGCTCATTTCTGTGGGTGTTTGCCCACGGATTATGGCGCTGCATGGGGTTCCAGCGCAAGTTTCTCGAAAAATCATTTGAGGGGGTCCGTAAGAGGCCCGGTAAGAGGTCTATGGTGCCCAACGGGGTTAGATGAGGCCTTGTTGGATTTTATGGGCAAAGGAAGTGGAAACAAGCGATTTTGGCTCATGTCTGTGGGTGTTAGCCCACGGATTCTGGCGCTGCATGGGCTTCCGACGCAAGTTTCTCGAAAAATCATACGAGGGGGTCCACAAGAGGCCCGAAAAGAGGTCCACGGTGCTCAGCGAGGTTGGATGAGGCCTGGTTGGATTTTATGAGCCGAGGAAGTGGAAACAGGCGATTTCGGCTCATTTCTGTGGGTGTTAGCCCATGGATTCTGGCGTTGCATGGGGTCCCGGTGCAAGTTTCTCAAAAGAACATACGAGGGGGTCCGCAAGAGGCCCGATAAGAGGTCCATGGTGCCCGGCGGAGTTGGATGAGGCCTGGTTGGATTTTTTGGGCCAAGGAAGTAGAAACAGGCGATTTCAGCTAATTTCTGTGGGTGTTAGCCCACGTATTTTGGCGCTGCATGAGGTACGGTGCAAGTTTCTCAAAAAATCATACGAGGGGGTCTGCAAGAGGCCCAGCAAGAGGTCCTGGTGCCCAGCGGGGTTGGATGAGGCCTGGTTAGATTTTATGGGCCAAGGAAGTAGAAATAGGCAATTTCGGCTCATTTCTGTGGGTCTTAGCCCACGGATTATGGCGTTGCATGGGGTTCCAGTGCAATTTTCTAGAAAAATCATATGAGGGTGTCCGCAAGAGGCCCGTCATGAGGTCCATGGTGCCCGGCGAAGTTGGATGAGGCCTGGTTGGATTTTATGGGCCAAGGAAGTGGAAACAGGCGATTTCGGCTCATTTCTGTGGGTGTTAGCCCACGGATTCTGGCGCTGCATGGGGTTCCGGTGCAAGTTTCTTGATACCTCATACGAAGGGGTCCGCAAGAGGCCCGGCAAGAGGTCCATGGTGCTCGGCGGGGTTGTAAGATGCCTGGTTGGACTTTTTGGGCCAAGAAAGTGGAAACAGGCGATTTCGGCTCATTTTTGTGGGTGTTAGCCCACGGATTCTGGCGCTGTATGGGGTTCCGGCGCAAGTTTCTCAAAAAATCGTACGAAGGGTTCCGCAAGAAGCCCGACAAGAGGTCTATGGTGCCCGGCGGGGTTGGATGAGGCCTGGTTGGATTTAATGGGCAAAGGAAGTGGAAACAGGCGATTTCAGCTCATTTTTGTGGGTGTTAGCCCACGGATTCTAGCGTTGCATGGGGTTCTGGCGCAAGTTTCTTGAATAATAATACGAGGGGGTCCGCAAGAGGCCCAGCAAGAGGTCCATGGTGCTCAGCAGGGTTGGATGAGGCTAGTTGGATTTTATGGGCCAAGGAACTGGAAACAGGCGATTTTGACTCATTTCTGTGGGTGTTAGCCCACGGATTCCGGCGTTGCATGGGGTTGCGGTGCAAGTTTCTCAAAACTTCCTACAAGGGGGTCCGCAAGAGGCCTAGAAAAAGGTCCATGGTGCCCGGCAGGGTTGGATGGGTCCTGGTTGGATTGTATGGGCCAATGAAGTGGAAACAGGCAATTTCGGCTCAATTCTGTGGGTGTTAGCCCACGGATTCTGGCGCTGCATGGGGTTTCGACGCAAGTTTCTCGAACATTCATACGAGGAGGTCCCCAAGAGGCCCGGCAAGAGGTCCATGGTGCTCGGCGGGGTTGGATGAGGCCTAGTTGGATTTTATGGGCCAAGGAAGTGGAAATAGGCGATTTCGGCTCATTTCTGTGGGTGTTAGCCCACGGATTCTGGCGCTGAATGGGGTTCCGGCGCAAGTCTCTTGAAATATCATACGAAGTGGTCTACAAGAGGCCCGAAAAGAGGTCCATGGTGCCCAGCGGGGTTGGATGAGGCCTGGTTGGATTGTATGGGCCAGTGAAGTGGAAACGGGCAATTTCGGCTCATTTCTTTGGGTATTGGCCCACGGATTCTGGCGCTGCATGGGGTTCCGGCGAAAATTTCTCGAAAACTCATACGAGGGGGTCCGCAAGAGGCCCGGCAAGAGGTCCATGGTGCCTGGCGGAGTTGGATGAGGCCTGGTTGGATTTTATGGGCCAAGGAACTGGAAAGAGGCGATTTCGGCTCATTTCTATGGGTGTTAGCCCACGGATTATGGCGCTGCATGGGGTTCCGGCGCACGTTTCTCAAAAAATATACGAGGGAGTCCGCAAGAGGCCCGGCAAGAGGTCTATGGTGCCCGGCGGGGTTGGTTGAGGCCTGGTTGGATTTTATGGGCCAAGGAAGTGGAAACAGGCGATTTCGGCTCATTTCAATAGGTGTTAGCCCACGGATTCTAACGCTGCATGGGGTTCCGGCGCAAGTTTCTCAAAAACTTATATGAGGGGATCCACAAGAGGCTCGTCAAGAGGTCCATGGTGCCCGACGGGGTTGATGAGGCCTGATTGGATTTTATGGGCCAAGGAAGTGGAAACAGGCGATTTCGGCTCACTTCTTTGGGTGTTAGCCCACAGATTCTGGCACTGCATGGGGTTCCGGCGTAAGTCTCTTGAAATATCATACGAGGGGGTCCACAAGAGGCCTGGCAAGAGATCCATAGTGCCCGGCGAGGTTGGATGAGGCCTCGTTGGATTGTATGGGCCAAGGAAGTAGAAACAGGCGATTTCGGCTCATTTCTGTGGGTATTAGCCCACGGATTCTTGCGCTGCATGGGGTTCCGATGCAAGTTTCTCGAAAAATCATATGAGGGGTCCGCAAGAGACCAGGCAAGAGGTCCATGGTGCCCGGCGGGGTTGGATGAGGCCTGGTTAGATTTTATGGGCCAACGAAGTGGAAACAAGCGATTTCGGTTCATTTCTGTGGGTGTTAGCCTACGGATTCTGGCGCTGCATGGGGTTCCGGTGCAAGTTTCTCGAAATATCATACGAGGGGGTCCACAGGAGGCCTGGCAAGAGGTCCATGGTGCCCGGCGGGGTTGATGAGGCCTGGTTGGATTTTATGGGCCAAGGAAGTGGAAACAGGCGATTTCGGCTCACTTCTTTGGGTGTTAACCCACGGATTCTGGCGCTGCATGGCGTTCCGGCGCAAGTCTCTTGAAAGATCATATGAGGGGGTCCACAAGAGGCCTGGCAAGAGGTCCATGGTGCCCGGCGGGGTTGGATGAGGCCTCGTTAAATTATATGGGCCAAGGAAGTAGAAACAGGCGATTTCGGCTAATTTCTGTGGGTGTTAACCCACGGATTCTTGCGCTGCATGGGATTCCGGTGCAAGTTTCTCAAAAAATCAAACGAGGGGGTCCATAAGAGGCCAAGCAAGAGGTCCATGGTGCCCGGCGGGGTTGGATGAGGCCTGGTTGGATTTTATGGGCCAAGCAAGTGGAAACAGGCGATTTCAGCTCATTTTTGTGGGTATTAGCCCACGGATTCTAGCGTTGCATGGGGTTCCGGCACACGTTTCTCAAAAAATCATACGAAGGGGTTCACAAGGGGCCCGACAAGATGTCCTTGGTGCCCGACGGGGTTGGATGAGGCCTGGTTGGATTTTATGGGCCAAGGAACTGGAAACATGCGATTTCTGCTCACTTCTGTGGTTGTTAGCCCTCGGATCTTGGCGCTGCATGGGGTTCCGACGCAAGTTTCTCGAAAACTCATACGAGGGGGTCCGCAAGAGGCCTGGCAAGAGGTCCATGGTGCCCGGTGGGATTGGATGAGGCCTGGTTGAATTTTATGGGCCAAGGAAGTGAAAACAGACAATTTCGGCTCATTTCTATGGTGTTAGCCCACGGATTCTGGCGCCGCATGGGGTTCCGGCGTAAGTTTCTTGAAAAACATACGAGGGGGTCCACAAGAGACCCGGCAAGAGGTCCATGGTGCCCGGCGGGGTTGGATGAGGCCTGGGGTGATTTTATAGGGGAAGGAAGTGGAAACATGCGATTTCGGCTCATTTCTATGGGTGTTAGCCCACGGATTCTCACGCTGCTTGGGGTTCCGGCGCAAGTTTCTTAAAAAATCATACGAGAGGGTCTGCAAAAGGCCCGGCAAGAGGTACATGGTGCCAGGCGAGGTTGGATGAGGCCTGGTTGGATTTTATGGGCCAAGGAAATGGAAACAGGCGATTTCGGCTCACTTTTCTGTGGGTGTTAGCCCAGGGATTCTGGCGCTGCATAGGGTTCCGATGCAAGATGCGTGAAAAATCATACGAGGGGATCCGCAAGAGGCCTGGCAAGAGGTTTGTGGTGCCCGGCGGGGTTGGATGAGACTTGGTTGGAATTTATGGGCCAAGGAAGTGGAATCAGGCGATTTTGGCTCATTTCTGTGGGTTTTAGCCCATGCATTCTGGCGCTGCATGGGGTTCCGATGCAAGTTTCTCAAAAAATCTTACGAGGGGGTCCGCAAGAGGCCCGGAAAGAGGTCCATGGTGCCCGGCGGGGTTGGATGAGGCCTGGTTGGATTTTATGGGCCAAGGAAGTTGATATAAGCGATTTTGGTTCATTTCTGTGGGTTTTAGCCCACGGATTCTAGCGCTGCATGGAGTTCTGGCGCAAGTTTCTCAAAATATCATACGAGGGGGTCCGCAAGAGGCCTGACAAGAGGTCCATGGTGCCCGGCGGGGTTGGATGAGGCCTAGTTGGATTTTATGGGCCAAGGAAGTGGAAACAGGCGATTTCGGCTCATTTCTGTGGGTGTTAGCCCACAAATTCTGGCGCTGCATGGGGTTCCGGCACAAGTTTCTCAAAAATCATACGAGGGGGTCCACAAGAGGCCTAGAAAGAGGTCCATGATTCCCGGCAGAGTTGGATGAGGCCTGGTTGGATTTTATGGGCCAAGGAAGTGGAAACAAGCGATTTTGGTTCATTTCTGAGGGTGTTAGCCCACGGATTCTGGCGCTGCATGGGGTTCCAGCGCAAGTTTCTCAAAAGATCATATGAGGGGGTCCGCAAGAGGCCCGGCAAGAGGTCCATGGTGCCCGGCGGGGTTGGATGAGGCCTGGTTGGATTTTATGGGCCAAGGAAGTGGAAACAGGCGATTTCGGTTCATTTCTGTGGGTGTTAGCCCACGGATTCTAGCGCTGCATAGGGTTCCGACACAAGTTTCTTGAAAAATCATACGAGGGGCTCCGCAAGAGGCTCGGCAAGAGGTCCATGGTGCCTGGCGGGGTTGGATAAGGCCTGGTTGGATTATATGGGCCAAGGAATTGGAAACAGGTGATTTCGGCTCACTTCTGTGGGTGTTAGCCCACGGATTCTGGCGCTGCATGGGGTTCCGGCGCAAGTTTCTTGAAAAATTATACGAGGGGGTTCGCAAGAGGCCTGGCAAGATGTCCATGGTGCCCGGCAGGGTTGGATGAGGCTTGGTTAGATTTTATATGCCAAGAAAGTCAAAACAGGCGATTTCAACTCATTTCTGTGGGTGTTAGCCCACGAATTCTGGCGCTGCATGGGGTTCCGGTGCAAGTTTCTCGAAAAATCATACGAGGGGGTCCGCAAAAGTCCCGGCAAGAGGTCCATGGTGCCCGGCGGGGTTGGATGAGGCCTGGTCTGATTTTATGGGCCAAGAAAGTGGAACAGGCGATTTCGGCTCATTTCTGTGGGTGTTAGCCCACGGATTCTGGCGCTGCATGGGGTTCCGGCGCAAGTTTCTCGAAAATTCATACGAGGGGGTCCGCAAGAGGCCTGGCAAGAGGTCCATGGTGCCCGGCGGGGTTGGATGAGGCCTAGTTTGATTTTATGGGCCAAGGAAGTGGAAACAGGCAATTTCAGCTCATTTATGTGGGTGTTAGCCCACGAATTCTTGCGTTACATGGGGTTCCGGCGCAAGTTTCTCAAAATTTCATACGAGGGGGTCCGCAAGAGGCCCGGCAAGAGGTCCATGGTTCCCGGCGGGGTTGGATGAGGCCATGTTGGATTTTATGAGCCAAGGAAGTGGAAACAGGCGATTTCGGCTCATTTCTGTGGGTGTTAGCCCATGGATTCCGGTGCTCCATGGTATTCCGGCGCAAGTTTCTTGAAAAATCATACGAGGGGGTCCGCAAGCGGCCCAGCAAGAGGCCCATGGGGCCCGGCGGGGTTGGTGGTGGCCTGGTTGGATTTTATGGTCCAAGGAATTGGAAACAGGCGATTTCGGCTTATTTATGTGCGTAGTAGCCCATGGATTCTGGCGTTGCATGGGGTTCCGACGCAAGTTTCTCGAAAACGCATACGAGTGGGTCCGCAAGAGGCCTGGCAAGAGGCCCATGGGGCCCAGCATGGTTGGATGAGGCCTGGTTGGATTTTATGGGCCAAGGAAGTGGTAACAGGCAATTTTGGCTCATTTCTGTGGGTGTTAGCCCACGGATTCTGGCGCTGCATGGGGTTCCGGCGCAAGTTTCTCAAAAAATCATACTAGGGGGTCCGCAAGAGACCCAGCAAGAGGCCCGTGGTGCCCGGCGGGGTTGGATGAGGCCTGGGTTGATTTTATGGGCCAAGGAAGTGGAAACATGCGATTTCGGCTCATTTCTATGGGTGTTAGCCCACAGATTCTAGCACTGCTTGGGGTTCCGGCAAAAGTTTCTTAAAAAGTCATACGAGGGGGTCCGCAAGAGGCCCGGCAAGAGGTCCATGGTGCCAGGCGGGGTTGGTGGAGGCCTGGTTGGATTTTATGGGCCAAGGAAGTGAAAACAGGCTCATGGGGTTCCGGCACAAGTTTCCCAAAAGATCATACGAGGGGGTCCGCAAGAGGCCCGGCAAGAGGCCCATGGGGCCCGACAGGGTTGGTGGGGGCCTGGTTAGATTTTATGGGCCTAGGAAGTTGAAATAGACGATTTTGGCTCATCTCTGTGGGTGTTAGCACACTGAATATGGCGTTGCATGTAGTTCCAGCGCAAGTTTCCCGAAAAATCATACGAGGGGGTCCGCAAGAGGCCCGGCAAGAGGTCCGTAGGGCCCGGCGGGGTTGGTGGAGGCCTGATTGGATTTTATGGGCCAAGAAAGTGGAAACAGGCGATTTTGGCTCATTTCTGTGGGTGTGACCCCACTAATTCTGGGATTGCATAGGGTTCCGGTGCAAGTTTCCCGAAATTCATACGAGGGGGTCGGCAAGAGGCCCGGCAAGAGGCCCATGGGGCCCGGCGGGGTTGGTGGATGCCTGGTTGGATTTTATGGGCCAAGGAAGTGGAAACATGCGATTTCGGCTCATTTCTGTGGGTGTTAGCCCACAGATTCTGGCGCTGCATGGGGTTCCGGCGCAAGTTTTCCGAAAACTCATACGAGGGGGTCCGCAAGAGGCCCATGGGGCCCGAAGGGTTTGGTGGAGGCCTTGTTGGATTTTATGGGCCAAGGAAGTGGAAATAGGCGATTTCTGCTCATTTCTGTGGGTGTTAGCCCACGGATTCTGGCGCTGCATTTGGTTCTGGTGCAAGTTTCTCGGAAAATCATACGAGGGGGTCCGCAAGAGGCCCGGCAAGAGTCCCATGGGGGCCAGCGAGGTTGGTGGAGGCCTTGTTGGATTTTATGGGCCATGGAAGTGGAAACAGGCGATTTCGGCTCATTTCTGTGGGTGTTACTTTGCCCATGAATTTTTTTTATGGTATGACTCTTGGTCAATAATTTTGCGAAATCTTTATAGAATCATTCATAACGATGTGGGGAAAAGTTTTAATAATCTCGGTCTCATCTGCGGTGTGTTTTTTAGCATTTAGGGCTCATTCAACAGAAAATCTCTATTTTTCATGTATGTTAGCTCAAGGATTTTTTAATGGTATGAATTTCAATTGATTTTTCTGTGAAACCTTTATAGAACCATTCGTTATGATGTAGGAAATAATTCCAATAGTCTTGGCATGATCTACGATGTATTTTTTAGCATTTAGGGCCCACTCAACAGAAATTAAACAATTTTATTCGTTTTTCATGTATGTTAACCCATGATTTTCTTTGTGGTACGGCTTCCGATTAATTTTTCTGCGGAACCTTTATTAAACCATTCATAATGTCGAGGAGAAGAATTATAATAGCCTCGTCCTAATATGTGGTGCATTTTTTAGAATTTAGGAAAATCTCAACAAGAATTAGAAATTTTTTTCATTTTTCGTGTGTGTTAGCCCATGGATTGTTTGGTGCTACGATTTTCGATTAATTTTTCTGCGCAACATTTACAGAACCGTTCGTAATGATATGGAGAAGATTTTCAATAGTCTCTACCTGATTCACGGTGCATTTTTTTTTTAGCATTTAGAGACTACTCAACAAGACTTATGCAATATTCTCTCTTTTTCGTGTGTGTTAGCCTATGAATAACTTTAATGATATGACTTTCGATCAATTTTTTCGCAAAAACTTTGTAGAATCTTTTGTAATGACATAGGAAAGAATTTCAATAGCCTGGGCTTGATCCGCAGTGCATTTTTTAGCATTTAAGGGTCATTCAACAGGAATTAGACGATTTTCTTTATTTTTCGTGTGTTAGCCCATGATTTTTTTGGTAATTTGACTTCCAATCATTTTTTCGTAAAACCTTAATCAAATCGTCCACAATGACATGGAAAAGAAGTTCAATAGCTTCGACCTGATCTGCGATACATTTTTTAGCATTTAGCTCCTCAGTAGGAATTAGAGGATTTTCTTTATTTTTCATACGTATTAGCTCATGTATTTTTTGTAGTATGATTTCCGATAAATTTTTTCATGAAACCTTGAATTGTTTGTGATAACACGGAGAAAAATTTCAATAGTCTCGACTTGATCCATTTTTCATTTTAATGTGTGTTAGGCCATAAATTATTTGGAGGTATAACTTTTGGTCATTTTTTTTATTAAATCTTTACATAATCATCTGCAATGACGTGAGAAAGAATTCCAATAGCCCTGGCCTAATTTGCGGTGCATTTTTTTTAACATTTAGGGTCACTCAATATGAGTTTGATAATTTTTTCTGTTTTTTGTGTGTGTTAGTTCATAAATTTTTTGGTGGTATGACTCAATAAATTTTTTCGCAAAATCTTTACAAAATCATCATAATCACATAGGGAAGAATTTCAAGATCCTCAGCATGGTAATTTTTTTGTATTTATGAGCCACTAGATACAATAATTACTATCAAGGTAAAATTTACGATAATTAATTTGATATTGAACTTCTAAAATAACAAATAATTTGACATAATTATTTTTGAAAATTATGGCAAATAATTTGAGAGAGAAGGAGAAATAAATTATTTCTTAATTTTCAAAAATGACAACTACTTATTTTAAACTACTTTACTTGTTACCTTTTTTAATTTTCACCCTCCTTAAAAAACTACTATATATATTTTCACTATTATATCATCATTTATAAACTTTAATCATTTTAATTGTTAATCTCTTTTCAATAAATCTTCTTTCTTTAATTTCTATTCAATAAATAAAAGATACAATCTAAAAACAATCACAATATTGAAATATTTTGTATGTGCTCTTTGCTTAAGTTTTCTATGCTAATTAATCAATATTTATTATTTTTAAGAATAATTATTATTAAGAGCGAAATAAAAAAAATTCAATTATATCTTAATTTTTTAAATTAATAATTATTTTAAAATATTTTTTTTTCTGATATTTTGTACTTTTCCAAAACTAGGATAAAGGTTATTTTAGTCATTTTCTATTTAGGACAAAGGAAGCTGCCTTATCTAGTATCCTGCGGCTGCATGTTTTCGTTATTACCAACATTATTTTTCACTGCTTTTTTTCTTTGATTAAATTCAGAAAAAAAAGAACTAAAATTCAATTTTCTTAATGGCAAATTCTCTGTGTTTCGCCCCTTTAGCTTCATTGAACTCTTTCAATAAACCAGGTATATATATATATATATATATTTCTAGTCAATTTATCTTTGTTCTTGTAGCTATTTTTATGCATTTTTGCTTAGTGGGTATTTGTGTTTTTTGTCAATTACTTGATGTATATGTTTTTTATGGTTTCTTGGTTCATTTCTGTTTGTGGGTCTGCAATTTTTTGTTGATATAATGCGTTTGGTTTTAAAGATTCAATTTTTTTTTTTTACTAACAAGAGTGTAAGTAGCTTTTTTTTTTTTTTACTTAATTAGAGATTTTGAGTTCGAGCTCGAGGAGGTATGAAGTCTCTTTTGTTAGGAAATGCTTTATTTCTTAATTTGAAACATCTTGGTATAAATCTAGTAGTCGGGCTCCAATGCAAATAGGTGACAGTGGGAACAAAAAAAAAGATTCAATTTTTTTTATCAACATGAATGTAAGCACTTTTTTGTAGAGGTTTTGAGGTTGAGGTTGAGCTCGAGGTATGAAGTTCCTTTTGTTAGGGAATGCTTTATTACGTAAGTTGGGACAATTAGGCACGAATGCAGTAGTCAGGCTCCATTGCAAATATGAGTCACTGAATGGGAACCGGAAAAAAAAAGATTCAATTTTTTTATCAACAATAATGTAAGCACCTTTTGTACTTAACTAGAAGTTTTGAGTTTGAGCTCGAGGTATGAAGTCCCTTTTGTTTCCGAATTAGGTACAATTAGGCACGAATCCTGTAGTTGGGCTCCAGTGCAAATATGAGACACTGAGTGGGAACCAAAAAAAGAAGATTCAATTTTTTCAAAAAAGAAATTTGAGAACCCTTTTTCAGAAACATCTTATTCATTTGCTTAATGTAAAAGTCTCCATGTTACATCCCTTTAGAATCATTGAAATCTTTCAATAAACCAGGTATATATGTATAGTCAATTTCTCTTTGTTCTTGAATTTCTTTTATGAATTTTTGCTTAATGGATGTTTATGTTTTTTTCAATTACCTGATGCTTAGGCCTTTTTATGGTTTCTTGTTTCATTTTTGTTTGTGATTATGTAACTGTGTGTTTTTGTTTCAAAAATCCATTTTTTGCATCAAGTTGTCGTGCAGTGGTAAGTACTCCTGGGTATTGGAGTCGTCTTTGTTAGGGAACATTATACCCCCAATGAGACTTCTGGCATGAATCTGGATTTAGTCAGGGTGCAATGCTATTACCCCAAAAAATAATTCAATTTTTTACATTTGAGAACCTTTTCAGAAACAACTAAATTTTGCTGTCTTAATTACAAATTCTCTGTTTCACCCCTTTAGCTTCCTTTAACTCTGTCAATAAACCAGGTATGTTCCAGTTTCTATTTATTCTTGTAATTCTTATGTCTTTTGGCTTAGTGGTAGCTAAGTTTTATTGTCAATTCTTGAGGTCTATGCCTTTTCATTTTTTCTTGGTTCATTTTTGTTTGGGGTCTGCAACTATATATGTGTAGAGTATGAAGTGTTTGGTTTTAAAGATTCAATATTTTTACCAATACGGGGTGTTGTGGTCTCGTGGAGTTGTGTAAGAGCTCTTTCATGCTTAACCAGAAGTCTTGGGTTCAAGCCCGAGAGTCATCTTTGTTAGGAAGTATTTTATCCTGAAAGTGGGACTTCCCGAGGCAAATATGGATTTAGTTGGGCTGAAGAGGGGTATGGGATAGCAGATGGGAACAACAACAACATTCTCAATGTATTCCCGCAAAGTGGGGGGGAGGGAACAAAAACTGATTCAATATTTTTAATTTGTGAACCTTTCTAGAAATAACTAAATTCATTGTCTTAACGGAAAACTCTCTATGTTTCACACCTCTAGCTTCCTTTAACTCTGTCCATAAACCAACCATATTTCCAGTTTTCTATCTATTCTTGTATTTTTTTCTTTTTACATTTTTTCTTAATGAGTATTTATGTATATTGTCAATTACTTGATGCATAGGCCTTTCGTGTTTTGGTTCATTTTTGTTTGTGGGTCTGCAACTGTATGTAGAATGTAAAAATATTTGGTGTTAAAAATTCAATTTTTTTGGGAACTTTTATGTAGTGTGTTCATATTCTTGTCAGGTTTAATTAATGGGAATTGCGCTGGAAGAAAGATTCAATTGATCAAAGATGTTACCTACAACTCCAAGAGTAACTTAAGAGTCGTAGAAGTGAAGGTAATTTTGGATTTCCATGGATAAATATTAGTGCAAAGTTATACTTAAGTTTGCTCAATCAATAATAAATGGCTACATTTGTGCCTAGACACAGTGGCGGATGGAACATAAACTCAACGGGTTCAATTGTACGGCATTTCCGACATGGAGCATGAGAAATCACTAAATTTTGAACTCATAATTCCAAAAGTATTATCGTTAGTAGTAAGAACCTAAATGTTGAACCCATGGAATTTAAATCATGGATCCACCCCTACGACTAGACAGTGAGGGTAATTGCAAAACCCGCATGCCTTTAGATATATAACTCTAAGCGAGGAGGTTATATGACACTTAGGTAGGTACACTTGGAAATTTTCTAGGCATTTTTCTTGGGTAGTGCTGCATATATGAGCATAGTTACAACAAGAGGTAGCAGCATCAGAAAAATGAAAAACGAGGGGTACCGTCAATTGAGCATAGTTGCAAGTATTCTTGTTAAGTGCTGCATGTTTGTTATAATAAATTGAAGAAGTATATGCATTGGTGAAAATGTGTCCCCATGTCCAACGCTACTTAAAACTGTGACTAAGTTTTTAATTCTGTTGTAAAACTTACTACAATTGGTACAACAAACTTCAGGTGAATGATTGCAGTAAACAGTATATAGATGAGGAGAAAAGATTTGGAATTTATAAAAGAAACAATCACAAAAGTAAATAACCAATTATGTGAAACTCTTTGACTGAGTATATGTAAATAGTATTAACTTGAGAATGGAGCAATGAAGCTTTTAAGAAGTTTCTGTGCTCATGGTTCAGTCTTGTCTTGAAGCTAGATCGATCGGAGTACATCAAGCTCCAGAAATTTCCTTTCACCTCTTTTATGGTCCAACTATACCATATTTTCTATTTCGGCTGTATTTTGCCAGAGATTAACACTATACTCTTTTTTCTAGGCTGCTGACAGTGATAAAGAAACAAAAGTAAAGAGCCTAGTCTGTCAAAAATGTGAAGGAAATGGTAAGTGATTGATGCATATTTGGTGGATTTTGAATTCTCACTTGTCATTAATGATAAGGTTCAACAGACTTCTCTCGACAAATATGCTCATTCGTTTTTTGAGTTCCACACGACTAAGTATTTCTTAATATTGTCATTGTGGTTTCTGTTTAGTGGATGTTCATTGCATTGTAGCAATGGAGATGATATTCAATTCAGTTACATGCTAACTGTTGGATCAAGTTTGATGAATTCTCATGAGAGAATCGTTCTTATGTTTATCAACGCAATGTTTCTTTTACCTTCTGCTTGGATTTCTTTTCTTAAAATGATACTTGCATCAAATAGTAATTTGACTCTTGATGTTGACTGGTCGATCGGAGTACTACAAACTTCTCTCAAATTATTCATCAAAGTTATGTGAGAATTACGATGTGTCTGAGTGAAAAGTGCGTAGTTCCAAGACTTTTGCTAATGCTACGGTCTTACTGATTCTTCACTCTAGTGTTACATACTTAAATTTGCTATTACGGTTCCTTTTCTTGCGTATACTCATTACAGTATCAAATTTCTGATTCATCAGAGGTCGATACATACAAATTGGTTACAGACACCTGAAATAATCCAATTTCGACTTGGATGTAGTTCAGAACTTCCCGTTTCTTATATACTGTATCGCTCTCAGGTGCAGTGGCGTGCTCACAATGTAAAGGCGCTGGAGTTAACTCCGTCGATCATTTCAATGGGCGATTTAAAGCCGGTGGACTATGTTGGCTGTGCAGGTACTTGTACTATCACTTGTGCTTTGTGGTGATTATAGTTTCATATTGGTTAAGTTGCAATGTATACCATGTTTGCACTTTTTATTTATGCAGAGGTAAAAAAGATATATTATGTGGTGACTGCAATGGTGCTGGATTTATTGGTGGATTTATGAGTACGTTCGATGAGTAGACTTCAGATGCACTGGTCTCGGGTAGACTCGGAGGCAAGTAGAGGCAGATCCAGAATCTAAACTTGATGAGTTCAATTTCTAAAAATCGAACTCATTGTACTTTTGACTTATGAGTTCATAATTTGATATTTGTTTAAAACTTTAATGTGTCTTTTCACATAAATGTATTCATGTTTTGTGTAAAAAATACTGAGTTCAATTGAATCCATCGAAACTATGGTCCGTCCATTCCTATGTAGGTTGTTGCCATTGATGCCAAGAGAAGCACTAAGTAATATTTGATAAACGGAGTTGCATTATCATTTTACTCTTATGTTATGCGTTTTAACCAATAACTGATTATTGGTAAAATAATATATCTAAAGTATTATGATTATATTTTTTGAGTTTTATATTTAACTATTACGTACGTGAGATTCCTACCTCAATTATCATCAATGATTTGTCTAAAATATACTTTAGTTGTCAATTGTTTTATTTTCCTCCTTGAAATATTACCATAAAAACGTATTTTTGATAAATAATTAAGTATAATTTAGATTGAAAACACAAATTCCTATTTATAAAAGCTAGCCTGAATTCAAAATTTCTAACTAATCAGCTAGTATTAATTAATTTAGTGGTTGCTACCTGACAAGGTTTCTTATATTATACTAGTAAAGGCAGCTTGGGCGTTGTCCGGGCCCAATGAATATGTTTGATTATTTTAATAATTTTATTCGTATGACTAAATTTAAATCTAAAATATGATATTACATTCGTTTTAATTTATTTGTTCTTCTTTTTAGTTTATCTCAAAAAGAATATCTCTTTCTCTCTCTCTCTCTCTTTTTTTTTTTTTGGTAATTGTCAAGCCCCATGAGGGTACACTAGACGTTGTCGGCACTCAGAGACTATTGCTAGCCCCAAGCGAATCACTTGGCCTCATCGCATTCATTCAACCAACAATTATCATATTAGCGGAAGACTAAAGATGAATAAAGATGAACAATCTCAAATAAAGACAATCATAACAAATCAACAGGACTAGTGTGAAAGAAACTAGTAAGGCAACATCCAAATCATCAATCCCAACTCTAGTCTATGAAGCCTCTAACTAAACTGTCTAAATGGTACCATGATAAGTCATGGCTACCCAAATGAAAGGAAATAAAGTACTAACTCAACCTAGATGAAATCTAAATGAGCATCCTCCGGAAGTAGGGGAGGACTCACCAATCAACTGGATGCAAGTAGATCCTCAACGATGCGCTTTATGATGATCTCTATCACATGTCTCTGCAATATGAAAAAGACGTAGGCCCAAATGGACGTTAGTATGTGGAATGTACGAGCATGTAAAATAGCTGAGTGAAACAGATATAGCTAAAGTAACAAATCTCAAAAATGCTCAATCAAAATGTCAAATGTCTATCTAAAGCAAGAATAAAAAATAGACACTGACCCATCAATACCAATCCAAATTAATCCGATCCAATCAAGTCAGAAGACTATCGCGTTAGGACCTATCTGAAAGTTTCTCTTATCCGACAATAATCAGTTATGAGTCAGTGATTGTACAACAATCTCACTGATATTGCCACAACCGCTCAGTACTTGCCAGGATAAAGAACGAATCGAATCCATAATGAATCAAGTCAATCAAGTCCGTTATCCTTTTAGGGACTTCCAATCAAAAGGGAACGTCTGATATAATAGTTCAATCCTCACCTACGCTTGGCTACATAGTTAATGAGTTCGAGTTGGGATTACTCTTACTCATTTTGGTACTCGATACTCCTCTAAAAACTCAATGCTCATAAGACAATCATTCTCAATAACTAAGTCTCATCTGAACATCTAGCAACTCAAATCACCACATCAACTATTGACTCTTTTGTCACATTCATTTAAGGTTCAACTCTTGACTCATAGAGACTCTATCATGCAACGTTCTAACTCATGACATCCAGGAAACAAACGAGAAATTAAAGCATTTAGGAATTTCATAGGCTTCCTAGACTCAGATCATACTCATGCATGCTCAATTAAATGCAATTTGTAAAAATATTGAGAATCATGTTAGGGTTCATGTAATAAGGCAAAATCACCTATTTCAAGTGTTTAATGCATTAAAGTAGTAATTCATGCAAGATTATGTAGAAGTACATTAGATTTTAAGAGGAACATGCATTGGAGACACGATGCACTCACAACTCAATCAGTTTGAAGCATGGGGCACATGGAAGAGCATATTTCATGTTTTGGTTAACCTTACATACCCGAATTAGAAGAAAGTAGAAAGTGAGTTAAATTTCTTCTCGTTTTTCTCCCCGCCCACGTGGGCATTTTTTATTGGCTTGGTGGTTTGGAGGAACAACCATTTCATAAAGTCAAGTCTTTCTTTATATTATCCTCAATTAATGGTGATTGGGAGGAACAAGCATTTAATAAAGTCAACTCTTTCTTTCCAAATTTATAGAATCCTATAAGGGATAATGAAAGATTAATATTGCCATGGAAGATGAAAGAAGCAAAACATTTTAATTGCATTAATTTCAGGCACCAACTAAGCATTGAAACTTTCAATAATTATGGAAAATATGGTACAACTTGCAATATGATATGATTTAATTGAATTAATTAATTGCAGGCACCAATTAAGTATTGAAACTTCCAATATCCATCATATGATATATGTATTGAAACAATTCTTTGCTTCATTTACAGTTGCTTGCTATCTGAATTATAGAGCTACGATACAATCGAGCCTATTTTCTTTAACTATTCGCCCTTGAAAGGTTAGTTGATCATCCTTGCACATCATAATTGTTTACTTTTCTTTCTTTGCCTTAATGTCTGACCATCGAGAAGGATACTGTATCCACATCAAAGTGACAAGATTCGAACATAAATCTAATTATAGGATAGATTTGAATTTTTTAAAAATTCATAAAGGTGGATGGCTTAGGTATCTGAGTAGAACTTGTTTCTTTTCCTTCTTCTTTTCTGGGGTTAAGATTAAACAAGAGTTAGGATGTAACTTGTAGGTAGGAGTGTTCATAGTTTAGATAAAAGAAAATATTTATATGTTGAAGAAATGTGTTTTTATGTGGAGCTTTTGACTCTTCAGCTAATTCAAAGTTGTATGAGTTGTACGACTTTGTTGGGTTGTTATCTCCTAGAAGGGACAAATCAAGAGTATTACTATTGGATCAGTGTAGATTATGCCGCAGTGGTTTGAATCTATTCGCACCCCAGTCTGAATATATCTTTTTTTCATTTTTGTCATTTTATTTTTAACTGTAATCTATTGTATTTGTGATATATTACACCAAATACTACATATCCTCTCTAGACACCACTTGTCGGAAAAAACTGGATAAGACTTATGACTACTGTGGTTAAACATTGGAGAAGCCTAATTGAGCATAGACTGTGTATCAGTTTGCCATTTATGTCTGATATATTTGTAACAAAGTCAATATTTCTTTATTAATCAGAATTGATAAAAAATTATATGAAAGGAAGAAGGACTGCCACATATATATTTATGATCATTGATATAGAGGAACTATATATATCAAAAGATGAATGCTTTTAATCATGTTATTAATTTGTAGCAACATTGACCTGTTGCTACTTGCAGCTTTCAGATCATAATTGGAATACAACCAATATGGCTTACGCTAGTGTTGCTTCTCTTATGAGAACAATGGGATCAGTCCTGGCATCGGAGTCACCAATGGGATCTCTAATTGGTGACCACAGAGAAGAATTTGTTGCTTTTCATGAAAAAGTGAGCTTCTTGGAAGTGTTTCTCAGGAACTTTGAGAAAAACAACAATTCTGGGAAAATGACAGATATGGAAGCACAGATAAAAGAACTTGCAACTGTTGTTGATCACACAATTCAACTGAAAATAACACAACTCCTCTTATACACAGACGATGAGATGCAGAAGGAAAAGATACGTGAGAGCCTTTGTGATAGCTTAAAACAAGTGGCGGTGGCGTTTGATAATGTACAAAAAGAGTCAGCAAAGTTTCAAGACAAAGGCAAACATGCACCAAAGGAATCTTTGGTTCAAGATTCAAGTTCAGGAACACATACTCCGAGTATGGTGGGACGTGATTATCAAAGGAAAAGGATGCTGGTAGAACTGACACGATATGGTGGTTCATCTGGTGAATTGAAAGTCATCCCAATAGTCGGGATGGGGGGCATTGGTAAAACAACTTTAGCAAAAGAAATTTACAATGATGCATCCGTCCAATCTCATTTTGACGTCTGTGCCTGGACTACTATTTCTCAACAACACAATGTGACAGAAATTTTGTTGAGCCTTTTGCGTTCTACAAAGGGTGACAAAGTTTACCCGGATGATGAGACAGTGCTTGCAGACATGCTACAAAAGAGTTTAAAGAGTAAGAGATATTTAATTGTATTGGATGACATGTGGAAGAGTGCAGCATGGAATGCCTTGAGACTGTGTTTTCCAAGTGAAAACAATGGGAGTCGAATATTGCTGACGACTCGTAACACTGAAGTAGCTTATTCTGCTGGTACAGAAAATCTTTCTATGCAACTGAGTTTAATGGATCTGGAGGAGAGCTGGAACCTCTTTGGAAGTATCGCGTTTGCAAATGAATTACCATCTGAGCTTGAGACTATTGGGAAGCAAATCGTAGACAAATGCCATGGGTTACCACTAACTATTGTCACGGTTGCTGGGCTTCTCAAATCTAAAAAGACAGTAAAATATTGGCGAAATGTTGCTAAAGATGTCAAGTCAATCACGAATGATCCTGATAAACAATGTTTAGATGTGTTGGGGTTGAGTTACAATCACTTGACCAGTGATCTGAAAGCTTGTCTTCTATATTTTGGAATTTTTCCAGAAGACAGTGAGATTTCAGCGAAGAGATTGGCGAGATTATGGATGGCTGAGGGGTTCCTGAAGTTGGAAAATGACTTGGAAGTAGAGGCTAACAAGTGTTTACAAGAGCTTGTCGATAGATGTCTAGTTCTTGTTGTCAAGAGAAGTCTGGATGGAACAAAAATTAGATCATGTAAGGTTCATGATCTAATATATGAGTTGTGCTTGAGAGAAATAACTCAAAGCCAAGACGTTTTTGTCATGAATGACATCGAACCTCAAGGGATCTGGTGGAGTGAACCGCGAAGCTCAAATCCTGTTCCACCAGAATGTTGTTGTCTTCATCGCAGTGTTATGTTGCCCTTTAAGCGACGGACTGGTTATTCACGTGGTGTTTATAGGGCCCTTCTTACCCCTGGATATCATCATTTGATAAGGGGGAAGACAAGTGATGATGACTACAATCTCTTGAACCGAACTCGTTCTATTTTCTCTCTGAGTGTTGATGATTTCACTTTTCAGATTCACTCAGTTCTTTGTGGTTTCAAATTACTCAGAATCTTGGATTTGGCTCCAATGTCTTTTTCTTTTTTCCCTAGAGAGATACTATACCTCATTTGGTTGAGGTACCTTTCAATGCAAGCGTCTTTTCGCATACCTCCAGAAATCTTGAATTTATGCAATCTGCAAACTTTCAAAATAACTGATGAAAGTTTTTCTTCCACCACATTTCCACCAGAAATCTGGGGACTGATGAAATTACGGCATCTTGAGGCACGCAAAATTGATTTGCCAAATCCTCCGAGACTGGACAAAGAGAGGTACATTGTCTTATCTGACTTACATACTCTTTCTGGTATGAATCCAACTTGTTGCACAATGGAGGTTATTTCAAGGATTCGGAATGTTAAAAAGTTAGGACTATTCGGAGATATTAAGATGTATACATGTGCTCAAGAATCTAGACTTGGAGATTATTTGGATAATCTCTTCCATCTACATCAACTTGAAACATTGAGTTTTGAACTTGATTGGCCAACATGGTCAGGTCCCAATTCACTATTCACCATTTCAACTTTTCCATCTACACTCAGAAAGTTAAAGTTGATCCGAACTCGTCTAAGGTGGGAGGACTTGAACATCATAGGTGAATCGCCTAACCTCGAGGTGCTGAAGCTGATGGATAATGCTTGTTGTGGTGAAGAATGGCATCCAACTGAAGGGGGATTTGCTGAGTTGAAAACTTTGAAGCTTACCTGGATTGATCTCAAGTACTGGAAAGCCACAAGTGACAATTTCCCTGTCCTTGAGCGCCTCATGATTAAATCTTGCCGTTACTTGGAAGAGATACCAATTGAGTTTGCAGAAATCGACTCACTACAACTAATTGAGTTGGACTATTGTAAGCCAATGCTCCAGGCTTCTGCTGCACGAATTCAACAAGAACAAGAAGAACTCGGAAACACACCGGTGGATGTTTGTATAGTAAACAGAGATTTGTTGTCATAAAACATCTAGTTAATTATGTATTAAATAGAAGACCCTGAAGGCCTGTTGATGCTCCAACAATGAATTGGGGGCAGTTTACTGAGATCTTTCGTGCCCTATAGTCTTAGTGAAAAGCGTTGTGATGAGTTCGATAGATTGGAGCAGGGTTCTATGACTGTGTCCCAATATGAAGCGCGATTCCATGAGTTGTCCCGCTATGTCATGTCTAGTATTTCCACGGAGTTTGAGTGAATTCACCAATTCGTGAAGGGGTTCGCAAGCTATCTCCAGGAGGCCACCGTCTCTCTTGTGTTATCTGGTGGTTCCTTTCAGAGTATTCGTTAAGGGGTTCGCAAGCTTGAGGCACGAATTCAACAAGAACAAGAAGACCTCGGAAACACACCAGTGGATGTTTGTATAGTAAGCCGTATTCCAGTCTACGGCTTGTAAGCCCTCTCCTAGAATTAGGTCTAACAACTTTTTCTCTTTAAAATTTCTGGGGTGTTATAGTAACTTTTGAAATTTAACTTTTCACATACATGACATATATCTTAGTCAAATAATTTGATATATTTTTAATTTAAGATCACAAAATTTATAAATTTTAAATAATTTATGTTACTCTTACTGTCTCAATTTATGTGGCACTGATAAATTTAAAGAATCATATATTTAAATTGATAACTATTATGACCTGTAATACTTTTTACATTATTTTAAGTAATATCCATAAACTTTTTGATTTATTAAGATTTTTTTTTAAAATATTTACTTAGAAGTTAAATTTCTTTCTCCTTTTTCTTCTTGCCCACGTGGGCATTTTTTATTGGTTTGGTGGTTGGGAGGAACAACCATTTAATAAAGTCAAGTCTTTCTTTATATTTGTTTGGTTTACTTGGTGGTAACATGATTGTAGAGACCATCTCAACCAATCAGATCTGTATTCATTCGTGTCAATTTGTTTGTTTAGTTTTAAACATGTTTAATACAAAGTTAAATTAAATAATTATTAAAAAAAGAAAAAAAGACATACTTTTTAAAATGAATAAAAAAAATAATTAATTAATTAACACGAAAGGAGTAACAGGTAGGTGGTTGTAACACTCTAGAAATTTTGAAAGTGAAATAGGTCATCAAATCTAGTTCTACGAGAGGGTTTACGATCCATAGACTGGAGTACGGCCTATAGACCAAGTCGTAAAAAGTGTTCCAGAGTTGAAAATTTTGATTAAGTATAGAAGAGGTTTTACGAGAGGGAACACGACCCGTAACATGTTCCACGAGTCGTCTGTCAAGTCGTGGAACAAGATTCAGAAACCTGTAATTTTGGCCCAGGTTCTACGAGAGGGAATACGACTCGTAATAATGTTTTACGAGTTGTCTGATGGATTGTAGAATGAGAATAAGAAATTGATAATTTTGATCTACTTTCCACGAGAGAGGACCACGACGCGTAACCTGTTTCACGGGCCGTAAAAGGGGTTTCGTGGTCCACTTCGGCAGCTTTTCTTGAGGGGTAATTTTGTCTTTTCCCATCCTTTTTAATTAAAACCCACGATGTTTTGGACTTATTTTAGACCCCTTATCAGTACTCTACGGGTATTACTCCTCAAAACTACTTAGAAATTCTAGAGAGCATCGAAGGAAAAGGAAAAGCTAGGGTTCCAGGCACGTGAGTGGAGATTCTTTGAGAAGTTGATTGTTCTTCTATCTCCAGGTATGTAAGGCTAATCAAAACATGGATTATGTTCTTTCATGTGCCCCATACCCTGAATTGATAGAAATGTGAGTGAGTTGAATCTCAATGCATTTTTCTTAAGGGTTTTCTTAAATTCTAATGTACTTTCACCTTGTTTTGCATGAATTACTATTTTACGAATTAAATACTGGAAATAGATGATTTTGCCATATTACATGACCATAGCATGAATTCTTAATATTTTTATAAATTGCATTTATTTGAGCATGCATGAATATGATTTGAATCTAGAGAGCCTATGAAATCCCAAAACTCCACTTTTGTTTCCTGAATGCTATGAGGTAGTATGATGCATGATAGAGTCTCTATGAGCCAAGAGCTGAACCCTAAAAGAATGTAACCAAAGAGTTGATAGTTGATGTGATGATATGAGTTGATAAATGTTTGGACGAGACTAGTTGATTGAGAATGATTGTCTTATGAGCATTGAGTCTGGGGAGGAGTATCGAGCACCGAAATGAGTAAGAGTAAGCCAAATTCGAACTCATTAACTACGTCGCGAAGCGTAGGTGAGGATTGAACTGTTAAATTGGATGTTCCCTCTTGATTAGAAGTCCCTAAAAGAATAACGGACTTGATTGACCGGATCCATTATGGATTCGATTCGCTCTTTACCTTGGCACATACTGAGCGACTATGGCAACATCAGCGAGATTGTTGTACAATCACTGGCTCATAAGTGATTGTTGTCGGATAAGAGAAACTCCCGAATAGGTCCCAAACTGATAGTATTCTGACTTGATTGGATCGGATTGATTTGGATTGGTATTGATGGTTCATTGTCTATTCTTTATTCTTGCTTTAGATAGACATCTGACATTTTGATTGAGCATCTTTGAGATTTGTTATTCTATCTATATCTGTTTCACTCAGCTATTTAACATGCTCTTACATTTCACGTACTGCCGTCCATTTGGGCTTGCATCTTTTCATGATGCAGAGATAGGTGTTAGAGATCATCAGACGCATCGTTGAGGATCTAATCGCACCTAGTCGATTGGTGAGTCCTCCCCTACTTCCGGAGGATGCTTATTTAGATTTCACTAGCTTGAGTTAATACTTTATTTCCTTTGATTTGGGTAGCCATGACCTGTCATGGTACAATCTATACAATTTAGTTAGAGGCTTCATAGACTAGATTTGGGATTGATGATTTGGATATTGTCTGACTAGTTTCTTTCACACTAGTCATGTTGATTTGTCATGATTGTCTTTATTTAAGATTCTTTTTTCAATATTAATAAGAACATGAAAAATTTAAATGATTCTTTTATTCAACACATACAATTAGATATTATACACCAAATGAAATAATATATGAGAGAAGAAGAAGTGACTGCATGAACAAAATGCTTGAATATTTGGGACATTTTTTAACCACACTAAAATGAGTAGTTGTTATCAATTGCTTATTATGTTAATATAATTTTTTATTTTATTTTTTGAAAGATAATTAGAATATTATGTTTAACATATAATTAATTTTTTATTATATTTTAATCATAAAATGAGGAAACACAAAAGTGAAGCAGAGTGATTATTTTTTATTCACTTTATAGGGACAAATGTATACATGAAAGATTGAAAATAATTGCAACTCAACAAACCTATTATATATAATTCAAAACCAGTAAATATACATTTGATTATGTGATTGAATAGTATGAATTTCTGTATCCAAATTTATAGAATCCTATAAGAAATATGAAAGAAACAAAACATTTTAATTGCATTAATTTCAGGCACCAACTAAGCATTGAAACTTTCAATAATTGTGGAAATACGATACAACTTTCAACAATCACATTGAATGTACTCAATTGCACTTTTTTTTTTTTTTTTGGTTTTGATAGAAGTCTATTAATTTAAATTTTAATACTCCCTCTGTTCAATTTTACTTGTCCTCCAATACTATTTTGGAATGTACAATAATACTTGTCCACTTTATGATATCAGGAAGTAATTTTACACTAAGTTACTACTTTACTCTTATCATTAATTATAGTCATTTCCTTGTTACAATTTTCAAGATATTGTATTTATTATATTCAAAAGGTGATTTAGTAAAGTTACCTCTATCATTTACTACTTCTTAATCCTTGTGGCAAGTCAATAGAGGACAAGTAAAGATGGACGGAGGAAGTAGTAAATGAATGACATTTTAATTTTAAAAAAATTAGAAAAGGGCATTTTGGTAATCCAACTTGAAGGTTAGAATCTTCCCACTTTTAGTAATATATATATTTACTTGGTACTCGACATTATTGCACCAGCAAAAAGCCTCTCTACCTCTATATGGTAGTGGTAAGATCTGCATACATTTTATCCTCCCCAGATCCCACCTATACTCTGCACTATTGCAGTCCTTTATTGTTATGTCATTTTTCTGTGTCATATCAAGTTCTTTTTTCTTGATTACTATACTAATCTTCCAACCATTCTCTACTGATAAAATCCAATCAATTTTTGAGAATATTCTGTGTCCATCATGTTTGTCACTCTGAGTAGGTTTGGTGCTTCTTCTACATTGACTCCTCACAATTCTTTGCTTCATTTACAGTTGCTCGCTAACAACATCTGAATTATAGAGCTACGATACAATCGAGCCTTTTTTCCTTAATTATCCGCCCTTGAAAGGTTAGTTGATCATCCTTGCACATCATAATTGTTTACTTTTCTTTCTTTGCCTTAATGTCTGACCATCGAGAAGGATACCGTATCCACATCAAAGTGACAAGATTCGAACATAAATCTAATTTTAGGATAGATTTGAATTTTTGAAAAATTCATAAAGGTGGATGGCTTAGGTATCGGAGTAGAACTTATTTCTTTTCTTTCTTCTTTTCTTGGGTTAAGATTAAACAAGAGTTAGGATGTAACTGGTAGGCAGGAGTGTTCATAGTTTGGATAAAAATTGATCCAAATCGAAAAATCGAACCAAATCGATCTTATTTAGGTTTGGTTTGATTTGGTTTTAGTTTTTAAAAAATCGACAGTATTTGGTTTGGGTTTGAATTTTTCAAAAAAACTGAAGAAATAAACAAACCAAACGACAAATTATGTTCATATATTTTATATAATTATATATACATACACAATACACTATTTATAAAAATTAATTTTACAGAATTTATATATGTTTTCATCAAATTTTATTTTTTAATCTTCTTATGGAAGCATAAATACTCAAGATGGAACATTTATCTGATTTCATGTATATGGATGTCTATGACAATTCTTGGTAGGGCTAGAAATGGATCTCTTCCTTTTTAGCCAAAATGGTAAATTTTAAAACTTTATTCACGGTAATTTTTGTGATTGAAAGTTCTATAATATCGATTCTTCTAACTATTTTTCGTTTTGAACGGATTATTGTCAATATTTATCATTTTGAATGTATCATTGCTTTTATTTTTGTGAATGGTTAATAACCGAATAGCCGACCAAACCAAACTAAAATTGATAATAACCAAAATGTGTATTGTAATTGGTTTGGTTTGATTTCGAGAATATAAAGAACTGATTACATGGAAGACTTTCTTTACCTATAAATAATGGTGTATCTTCCTTTGTGTTGGATATGAGATGAAATATGCTAAGTATGAAAAAAAATATTGTAGTGTGTAATAGTGAATGTTGATAGAATATATCACAAATTATAATAAATTACAGTTCAAAAATAAAATGACAAAAATGGATAAAAGATCATTCAGGCTGGTGCGGATATCCACTCTTTTAATGAGATTTAAGCCTACTATAGCATAATCTACACCGATCTAGTAATAATACTCTTGACTTGTCCACTCGAAGATACAACAACCCAACAACGTCATATAACTCAAACAACTTCAGATTAATTGAGAGCCCAAAGCTCCACAAAAGAATACCTTCCTTCAACATGTAATTACTTTTGTTGTATAGTGAATTAGTTAAAGACTTGGAGAATTTTTCTTTGTCTAGACTCTCTCTTTCAGTAAATTAACCTTACTATATATTACAATATTTATCCACACTTCTCATCCTTCTTGCATATTATTCATAAAGGAAGAAACACAACTATTTATAGTGAGGTAGAACATGACTCAGTAGTTACATAAGTTTCACCAAAAATAATTAACCACGTTTCTGTCAATTTATATCCACTAAAATAATTCACTTTATTATAATTAAATATTAAAATGTCATGCTCCAACAATGAAAGAGAGAGTTGATACAAAGAAAATATTCTTAGTCTTCAACTATATTCACTATATAAAAGAGAATATTTATACGTTGAAGAAACGTGTTTTTATGTGGAGGTTTAGACTCTTCAGCTAATTCAAAGTTGTATGAGTTATACGACTTTGTTGGATTGTTATCTCCTGGAAGGGACAAATCAAGAATATTACTGTTGGATCAGTGCAGATGATGCCGCAGTGGGTTTGAATCTCCTTAAAGAGAACGAGATATTCGCGTCCCAGTCTGAATATATATTTTTTTTTCGTTTTTGTCATTTTATTTTCAACTGTAATTTATTGTGTTTGTGATCTTTTACACCAAATACTACATATCCTCTCTAGACACCAATTGTCGGACCTGTTGCTACTTGCAGCTTTCAGATCATAATTGGAATACAACCAATATGGCTTATGCTAGTGTTGCTTCTCTTATGAGAACAATGGGATCAGTCCTGGCATCGGAGTCACCAATGGGATCTCTAATTGGTGACCACAGAGAAGAATTTGTTGCTTTTCATGAAAAAGTGAGCTTCTTGGAAGTGTTTCTCAGGAACTTTGAGAAAAACAACAATTCTGGGAAAATGACAGATATGGAAGCACAGATAAAAGAACTTGCAACTGTTGTTGATCACACAATTCAACTGAAAATAACACAACTCCTCTTATACACAGACGATGAGATGCAGAAGGAAAAGATACGTGAGAGCCTTTGTGATAGCTTAAAACAAGTGGCGGTGGCATTTGATAATGTACAAAAAGAGTCGCCAAAGTTTCAAGATAAAGGCAAACATGCACCAAAGGAATCTTTGGTTCAAGATTCAAGTTCAGGAACACATACACCGAGTATGGTGGGACGTGATGATCAAAGGAAAAGGATGCTGGTAGAACTGACACGATATGGTGGTTCATCTGGTGAATTGAAAGTCATCCCAATAGTCGGGATGGGGGGCATTGGTAAAACAACTTTAGCAAAAGAAGTTTACAATGATGCATCCGTCCAATCTCATTTTGACGTCTGTGCCTGGGCTACTATTTCTCAACAACACAATGTGAAGGAAATTTTGTTGAGCCTTTTGCGTTCCACAAAGGGTGACAAATTTTACATGGATGATGAGGCAGTGCTTGCAGACATGCTACAAAAGAGTTTAAAGAGTAAGAGATATTTAATAGTATTGGATGACATGTGGAAGAGTGAAGCATGGGATGACTTGAGACTGTGTTTTCCAAGTGAGAACAATGGGAGTCGAATATTGCTGACAACTCGTAACACTGAAGTAGCTTGTTCTGCTGGTACAGAAAATCTTTCTATGCAAATGAGTTTAATGGATCTGGAGGAGAGCTGGAACCTTTTTGAAAGTGTCGCGTTTGCAAATGAAGCATTACCATCTGAGTTTGAGACTATTGGGAAGCAAATCGTAAACAAATGCCATGGGTTACCACTAACTATTGTCATGGTTGCTGGGCTTCTCAAATCTAAAAGGACAATAGAATATTGGGAAAATGTTGCTAAAGATGTCAAGTTAATCACAAATGATCCTGATAAACAATGTTTAGATGTGTTGGGGTTGAGTTACAATCACTTGACCAGTGATCTGAAAGCTTGTCTTCTGTATTTTGGAATTTTTCCAGAAGACAGTGAGATTTCAGCGAAGAGATTGGCGAGATTATGGATGGCTGAGGGGTTCCTGAAGTTGGAAAATGACTTGGAAGGAGAGGCTAACAAGTGTTTACAAGAGCTTGTCGATAGATGTCTAGTTCTTGTCATCAAGAGAAGTCTGGATGGAACAAAAATTAGATCTTGTAAGGTTCATGATCTAATATATGAGTTGTGCTTGAGACAACTAACTCAAAGCCATGACGTTTTTATCATGAATGACATCCTACCTAAAGGGATGTGCTGGGGTGAATTAGCTCAAAGCTCAAATCCTGTTCCACCAGAACGTTGTTGTCTTAGTAGGAATGAAATGTGGCCGTTTAAACGAGGGGGTGATTATACAGATGATCTCTATAGGGCCTTTCTTACCCCTAGATATCATCATTTGATAAGGGGGGAGACAAATGATGATGACTACAATCTCTTGAACCGAAGTCATTCTATTTTCTCTTCGAGTTTCTTTAGTTCAGGTTTTACTCTTCAATCAGAGCTTCTTCATTTCAAATTACTCAGAATCTTGGATTTGACTCGAATAGAGTTTAGTCTTTTCCCTACAAAGATACTATACCTCATTTGGTTGAGGTACCTTTCAATCTCTGGGTCTTTTCGCGTACCTCCAGAGATTTTGAATTTATGCAATCTGCAAACTTTCATAACTAAAACACATTATACTCCAACATTTCCACCACAAATCTGGGGACTAATGAAATTACGGCATCTTGAGACACACGATATTGATTTGCCAAATCCTCCGAGATTGGATGAAGAGAGGTACTTAGTCTTATCTGACTTGCATACTCTTTCTGGCATGAATCCAACTTGTTGCACAAAGGAGGTTATTTCAGGGATTCGGAATGTTAAAAAGTTAGGACTATGTGGAAATATTGAGAAGTATAGATATGTTCAAGAATCTAGACTTTTCGATAATCTCTTCCATCTACATCAACTTGAAACATTGAGTTTTACACTTGATCTTTGGCCATGGTCAGGTATGTATTCACTATTGGCCATTCCAAGTGCAAAAGCTTTTCCATCTACACTCAAAAAGTTAAAGTTGTTCAACACTTGTCTAAGGTGGGAGGACTTGAACATCATAGGTGAATTGCGTAACCTCGAGGTGCTGAAGCTGATAGATCATGCTTGTCGTGGTGAAGAATGGCATCCAATTGAAGGGGGATTTGCTCAGTTGAAAACTCTGCAGCTTACCTGGATTGATCTCAAGTACTGGAAAGCCACAAATGACAATTTCCCTGTTCTTGAGCGCCTCATGATTAACCATTGCATTGACTTGGAAGAGATACCCATTGAGTTTGCAGAAATCAACTCACTACAACTAATTAAGTTGGAGTATTGTATGCCAAAGCTCGAGGCTTCTGCTGCACGAATTCAACAAGAACAAGAAGACCTCGGAAACACACCAGTGGATGTTTGTATAATAGGAAGACGCAAGTGAGTATAACGTTTAATTCTACCTTTACTATATTCAATTACACATGAAAGTTATACTCCCCCATTTCTGTTTGTCCTATTTTGACTTAGCACAGAGTCTAAGAATGTAAAGAAGACTTTTGAATCTAGTGATCATTCAATTAAAGATATGCATATTTCGTGGCGTTAAACATGCTATGCCACATGAAAAATTAGTATTAAAAAGTTGTCAAAACGAATTGAAATGGATAAACAAATTGAAACATGTTTTAGTGCTGATCTTTTCAAATTACTACTGACCTTTTAATTTTCTATCCTACAGAGAAGATATAGAAAGCGAACTGAGGTCTATTCAGGATGAGATTACAGTACTGCAAACCTTCACCAGAGATCTATGGCAATAGCCAGTCAAACCTTCGGCATTTCAATTCGTCACTCCAGATCGCGTGGCAATAGCTCTATCGGAACTGTTTGTGTGACAATTTGGAGCTATAGCAACGGTCATTTAGTCTCGCTAATATAACATTTATTTTGTTAATCAGAACGGTTTTTAACCGTTGCCATGTACCTTTTGCAACAGTTGTTTACTTCTATCTCAACACTTATAAGAATGTTTTGCAGTCCTATTGCAATGGTTTGGTATGAAATTGCAACGAACTATATACTATTTCAACAGTCAAACTTATACAAACAACCCTAGATATAAGTAATATAAAATCACAAAATAGAGCTTTTCATAAATGTCATAATCCAGATTGTCTTTGATTTCAGCTATGTTTATGCAGCTTTCATCATCGAACTCTACTCTTCAAGTGCGTTTTCAGCGCAAGAAAATCATACATTTCAGAACCTTCTATAGCTAACCGCGACTGATTTTCAGAGCCAATACTACGTAATCTCTCTAAACTCCACTTGTGGGATAGCACTGGCTAAGGTTATGGCTAATATGGTTAAACATTGGAGAAGAGTAATTGAGCATCTCAGTTTGCGACTTATGTCTGATAGATTTGTAACAAAGTCTATATTTCTTTATTAATCAAAATTGATAAAAAATTATATGAAAGGAAGAAGGATCGTCACATATATATTATGATCATTGATATAGAGGAACTATTGTAGACATTGAAATTTTGTAGGACTCTACAAAATTAGTCCTATTTTAGTCAGGGTTGGCATCTCAAATATCCATAGGGAGATCAAAATATGATGACGTAAGGAGGTCAGAATCATCCTACGTTCGAAGGTTTGATAAGAGGCATTTGGTTACCTAAAGAATAATTTGTAGATAAAATATTTCAATGACTTCTTCCATCTTATTGGAAGTATACAAATGCTTCATGTTAGAAATGATTGGAAGTAATCCTCTATGCTTTATCCTTCAAAACTTCATTGTATGTTTAATAATACAAAGAAATCATATCCAATGGACATCATGAAAAATAGAAGCAACAAAGTTGATTTTCCATTATTAATGATTTTTGGTAGATGGCGATGGAATTGATAGAGCCGATGTTCGATATATGCGTGAGACACAATCTACTATTTAATCTATTTCTTTCAAATACCCCACTCGAAACAGATCACAATTTCGTAAATAGAATTATTGAACCACAACTTGGTTTTTCTCTTTATTTTGTAAATTTAATTGAGATAAAAGAGATAATTTTTTTAATTAATATGAATATGGAAGACGAAAATAGTTTTATAAACCAAGTAGCTCACAAAATATAAATATTTTATCCCATAAGTCATAGCTCTAATATTCTTGAATCTTCAAGTCACCAGATATACATACGCTACTAACACTATTTTTTATAATACAAAGGGAACAAAGACAATCATTCAATTATAAATGTTTTTCATAAGACAGTACTATTTGACAATTATACTATACTATCAGTAAAAAAAATTACATTTGATACAAAACATGCACAATAAGAACTTAATATAAAGAAGAAGACGACGACGACGACCACAAGAGTGTTATATTGTTTAAACCAAATCAACTCTATAGTATTGCCACCAAAAGAAAATGTAAAAGAAAAAACATACTCATGTGGAATGAAAAAAAATGAATTGTTGGGGAATGCAATGTATAACAGTTTCTTTTTAGAACATTTCATCTACTTTCATATTTAGATAAATGAATTAATGGTGAAATTTGTGTTACTTAAAAGTGTATAATAATGATAGCAATTGAAGAGACAAATATATAGGTTACATTTTCTATAAAATGTTATGCATACTTGTATAGCATTTCTTTGAAGACTTAAAAAGTCATTCAACAATTTTGATAAAAGTCGTTGCACCAGAGCAAATTACTGCAAATACTTGTATTAGCTCTTGTAACTCTCATGGTCGTGTTTCTTGTAACTCCTATGACCATTAGTTTCTTAAATTTTATGTAACATCTATCACATTCATCTGCCCACATTACGACCCCTCATTCTATCCATTGATGATTACATGAAAGAATTTTTCACCTATAAATAATAGTGTATCTTCCTTTTGTGTTAGATGTGAGATGAAATATGCTAATGTGGAAAAGATATTGTAGTGTGTAATAGTGAATGTAGGTGTAATATATCACAAATTATAGTTGAAAAATAAAATGACAAAAATGAATAAAAGATCATCTAGGCTGGAGCACAGATATCTCGCTGTTTTTAAGGAGATTCAAGCATAGTCTACACCGATCTAGTAATAATTCTCTTTGACTTGTCCTCACGAGGATACAACAACCCAACAATGTCATATAACTCAAGTACTGTTTGTCCTATTTTGACTTAGCACAGAGTTTAAGAAAGTAAAGAAGACTTTTGAATCTAGTGGTTATTTAATTAAAGATATGCATATCTTGTGGCCTTAACATGCTATGTCACGTGGAAAATTAGAATTAAAAAGTTGTCAAAAAAAAAAAAAAGGTATTCTTTTTGAAAACAGAATAAAATGAAAGTAGGACAAACAAATTGAAACATGTTTTAGTGCTGATCTCTTGCTTTTTTTACATTCCTTTTTCCTTCTACATTTCTATTTCTGAACAGTTGTAGGTATATACATGCGTCTGAATGCTTGTGACTCGTTAAAGTACTACTGGTCCTTTATGTTTCTATCCTACAGATGACATTAGCTGTGAAGTTCCAGAGCAGCGAGATTGAAGTGCAGGGGATTTCTGTAGAGAAATATAGCAGAAGAAAAGTATAATCGGAAGACCTTTGTAAGGACCCGGAAATTTGTTTAACGACCTCAAAGGAATTCACTTGGCTAAACTCTTCTCAAGTACCAATAAGAGGGTCAACTTTGAGTGAGCATATCTCTTAGCTCAAATTGAACTAGGTGGTCCATGACATACTAAATAAAAGCTCTTTGAATTAGCTTTCTAACGCACCTGGTTTCACCTAATTCCGAGCTCGGACCAAGGAGTTATGCTCGTTTTCGTTCAGACTGTTCGTGCAGGAAATCCACACGGCCAGCCACACGGACCGTGTGGCATCAAACGGTCCGTGAGGCTGCTTTGGCCCACAAATTTCTTGCCAAAACCTTGTTCTAAGTGTGTGTACTTCCTTGGTACCTTCATATGGACCCTTGCACGGTCCGTGTGACCTTAAACGGTCCGTTTACCGGACCGTTTGGTGACACTTGGTCCGAAAGAAAATTTTTCTGAAAAATTCTAAGTCTGGTGAGATAGTCCAGTAAACGGGCCGTGTGACACTAGACGGTCCGTTTAGTGGACAGTGTGGATCGACTTAGTAAAAAAAATATTGCCTCCGAAAAATCCAAGTCTAAGGCCACGGACCTGTAAACGGCCCATGTGAGCCTAGACGGTCCATTTACCAGACCGTATGCCCCAGACGGACCAATTCCTGATCCGTTTCATTAATGGCAATTTTGTAATATTGGTGTATTCAACGAAAATATGATCTTTTCCCACCCTTCCTGAGCTTCCTATATAAATGGGACTTCACCATTTTCAGCCAGTTTCACCCTCACACTTCTCTCTCTAAAATTCATCCCTCAAGAACTCTCCAACATCTCTCTAGATCATTCGAGCTTAGGGTCAAGGTTTTGAACCTATTTTCTCCTCAAGCTTGTCTACAACCAGGTATGTGGGGTTTGATTCTTGGTTCCTTTCAACCAAGAAGACCCAAATTCTTACTAAAGCTAAGTTACAAACTTGTCTACTTAAAATGTTAATTTTACTACTTGTTCTTGGTATTTTGAACCATGCATGTGTTAGTTTAGGCTCCTTATCATGATTTATGTTAGTTTTATGAAAATGAACTATTTGGACTATGGAATTATGAACATGCATGTCCCTTTAAATGTGTTATTATGCATGGGTGATATTTACTACCATTTCTATGAATTTTATTTGAATTTCCTAGTCTTACATTATATCTTGTTTTAATATACTCTACATTACCCATGTCATTCCTACACTATGCATTGCATCACATTCATGACATTCTACATGGAAATTTTCGGAAATGTGGGGTTAAGCCCAATTTTGCCCAAAAGGAGAATTATAATGTGAATTTTGGTAAGACATGGGATATGACAAGAAGGATGATCACCTGTATGTCTATAATCTTGGCTCTTTGAGCATCTTGGGTGCTTGCACCATCTTGTACTTGTAGATGAGCTATTCCTTGCATTGGCATCTTGTAAATTGGCGTTAAGCCCAATTATGTCTTGAACGTTATGAACTTGCACTTGACTCTCTTGAAAGCATAAGTATATATATATATAAGTATTCTTGTGGGATGTGTAAGACTTAGCACCGATGGATTGGGGGTCCTCCCCCTTTCCTTGAACTATGTGCCTACATAGGGACGGATGTAATTCGTCTATCCGTATTTGATTATGACATGTCTTGCTTTGATTCTGTAAATCCTTCCGAAATGGTGATTTCCGTAAGGAAGGTGACCATCCTCGAAATGGTGTGTTCCGTAAGGTGTGATGTAGATTACCCTTGGCAAGTATCTTCTCCCTACCGGTGGAAGGTCCCAATCGGGCCAATTCATGTAATAGCTCGCATGGATTTGGGTTGTCGGTTATAGTTCATCCCCGTTATATAGGAGCACTACCGCATTGCACGCATCACGCATTTCATGGCATCTTGTATATTAAATTTCCATTGTTTATATATTCCTTGTATATTATGTGCCCTTGCTACTTAACATGATTATGCAGGTTCGGTAAGTCACGTGCATTGCATACCCTCATACTTAGTACATTCAAAAGTACTAACGCATACTCTATGCCTGCATGCTTTTACCATGCAGGGACCGAGCAGTTTGAGCCTTATCCGCAGGGCGAGTAGTCCCCTTTCCTTACAGCTATTTTGTGGTGAGTCCCGTCTTCCGAGGGCAAACCTTATTTTCTTGAATTCCTTATGTACATTGTATTTTGCTGAGGGTGAGCCCGGAACCTGTCCTAGCCCCCGTCCCTTGATTAGAGGCACTTGTTGGACCTTGTATAAACTCTCCTTACTTTGTTATCTATGGAATATGTTCTCCCTTTTGGTTTTAAGAATGTTCTCTTGTACCTTGTCTTTAGTTTCCGCAAAATTTGAGGCTTGTTTGGGGGCTTACGGGTCCCCATTCGCCGTGTCACACCTAGACCCCGACCCCGGGTCGTGACAACCTTCAGCTAGCCCAAGATCAAAGATCGGAAGATTCTGTCGAAAAAAGGAACCTCAGTCAAAAAGGGGGGCAAAGCAGCACATCATCACTGTTCACAACGTGTTTTTGAACAGTAACAAAGTTATTGTTCACACGTTTTTGAACCTATAAATAGAGGACCTCTTTTCCTCATTTTAGATGATCACAGTGAACATTCCATAAAAGAAATTCAAAGAGAGTAAAAACACAAAGAGAGTTATATACCAAGATAAATATAGTCTTGAGTGTCCTCTTTAGTGAATTGTTCCTTTTACGAGAGAGAAGTGTTTATTATAGTTTTCTCCTTGTATTTGAGAGCAGTATACTTTCATATTATCATAGTAAAATTCTTCTACCCCGTAGGTTTTTCCCTCTATTTATTTGAGGGTTTTCCACGTAAAATATCGTGTCCAATTTATTTTTATTATCTATTTATTATCATATCAAACTTTAGTTGTGGTGCTTCCTTCCCCAACAGTGGAATCAAAGCCAAGGTACTGTCTGAGTATGCTCTGTGGTTGCAGCATAGTCTGAACTTCCACACCAGAAAAGAATTACTTTGGTCTCGGTTCCACCCAACAGATTCAACTAAAGAAGAGGAAGCTTTGTTATTAGAGAAGACTACTTGAATTGAATTCAATTTTGATTTTTGGTTTTGGGTTGGTTACAAATGCCTAAGACCATCCTTATTTATACTAATGCAAGGATGGTTCTAGATACTATTCTAGATACATCTACAAGAATAATCTAGATAACATTATCTTCTAAATATCTAACAAGAATCTGGACTATTCTATGATTTTCTACAAATATCATCTATAAAATATTCTTAATAAAATCTAGTAACTTTGTCTTCTACATTAAATATCTGGATATTTCTTCAAGATAGTTGTCTAAGTTTCTATACTAGGACGATCTAGAAAAATCTACCATCTTCCAAAAAAATCTACTTTAACATTTTTCACAATTTCATCCTGGATTACACTGTTTCAATCTAACATTATACTCCGTCCCCAATTCAAATTGCCGGCTGCAACTCGCTTGCATGAAGCCAGAATTCCAAGAATTTCCGGCCAGCCATATCACAGTGAATTCGTTCTTAAAGTTGTTGCCTCTTCCTCCTAAGGTTGCAACACCAAGATGGATCGAATGGGAACAGATTTCCCGTGGAAGGGCAACAGCGAAAGAAGAACTTTCAATTTGGTAAGATGGAGTCCGTTTCTACAAGACAACGGCATAATGCATAAACAGACGCTCAAACTTGGTCTCATCTGGTAAGTAAATTGAGAGTTCACATCTAGACATCTCAACTTGATCTCAACTCATAAAAACCAAATCAGAATTTATTGATATTTCAGGGATTAAAAGTGCTAATTCCCCTTTTTATTACAAGCAACATCAAACAGAAAATATTTAAATCCTCATTCAAACACAACAACAAAAACAACATCAATACCAATTACCTCCACCTTATGATCGAAGACCAAGGGATTGTTTTCCGCTTGACCCTCGTTCAAACACCACAATAAGCCTTGAAAACACCAGTGCCTGCTTTTTTGCCAGCTTCTGACATAACGTATTTAAAATATTCGACGCTCTCATAGGGCTTGAAGAGTAACGGGTGTTCTTCATCCACAAGTTCTTTTGGGGATTTTATGGTGTAATCTACATTTGGTAGTGATGACAATTGTATGGAGATCCTATTGTTCTCTCCGGCCATTGTTACCCTATGGATAGGAGAATGCACTCGACCATTTGTCCATGCCTGCATATATATACACATGACATAAATTTTCTTTTATTAGAACTAGAGTTTCTAGTTACGGAGTTGGCAGAACCTAGTAACTTTGGTTATACTATTATATTTGTGTTAAGAATCCACTTAAATATCGCTACTAGCTACTTTTCTACTCATGTAACTGAAAATTAGTCATTGTCATCGAGCTTCAAATTCCATGAAAATATCCTGAAGTTTCACCTGTGAAATTTGAAACTACTCCCAATGTCAACAACTACTTTTCAATTGCATGTACTATAAAGTAGCTATTTGTATTTTCTACCCTTTAAATACGTATATATAATTTTTTTCCCCTAAAATTCAACATGGTGCGTTTTCTAGAACCCTAAATTCATTAAACTCGAACATTCTGAATCTGCCTCTGCTTCGACAACAAGTAAGAGTAAACACTTACCATGAAGGGATCCCCAGACAAAACAAGGAATGAATTTGGTGCAATGTTGACATCAATCCATTGGTCTCCATTTTTCTTGAGAACTTGCAATCCATTTACTTGATTTTGTGATATTATGGACAAAACAGTAACATCTGTGTGGTCCCTCAATCCAACTTTATTTCCAATATTTTCACCTTGAAGTGGTGCCTTGTAATGGCTAAATCTTAAATAAAAATGATTTGGCTCCAAGAATTCATCATTAACATAATCTTTTAGCCCCAAGCTTTCCAAGACCATCATTTTTACCATTTGATCCAATTCCACAGGTGACTTTGAGTAAGACTTTATCACATTGCTGAAAAAATTAATACCATATGTTAAAATTATAACTTACAAAAAATGCAAGGAAATATGTATAGTTGTGTCTATTTGAAAAAGAACGCCCCTTTCTTTATTTGGTAGTCTCGAACTTATTAATTCCAATATCCCATATGATATGTTTAAGATCGCAATATTCGAAGCACATTGTAGTACATAATACACATCTTTAGTTTAAAACTACAATTCAGAATTCTCTTTTATTTAAAACTACATGCACTATCACATTTTCACGAGTTCATACTTCAACTATCCATGGATAAGTTACCCTAGACATACCTATTATCGAGTGAGAATAATATTTGATTAACTTAGCATTTAGATGTGTCTTAATACAAAAATGGAGTTATGATGTCCTTGATTTAGCTTGAAGTTTAAAAGGAAGATAAAAAAAAACTTTTGAAACTTATTGTCCGAAATAAGCAATAGATATTTGTATGTTGTATATCACTTTAAACTATTTTTGAATATAGAAAGAAAATATCATTCTTTAAAAGACATCACATAAATTAAGAAAGATGGAGTATATCGTAACAAAAGAAGTAGACATGTACATACCAAAAGTCAGGATTTCCATCAGGCCAGAAGATGTTGACAAATAATTCAACACTTTGAGATTGTAACAAATTAGAAATTGACAAACTCTCATACAATGGTAATTGTGGAATTTGTCCTAAGTAGCCTTGTAAAGGTTTGTTTGACAAGTTTTTTAGTTTTGTCTCTATTGGAAATTCAAATATTTCTTTTAAAGTACCAAACATGGATTCCCTAATTTCTCTTGGAACATTATCATCATATATTGCTTCAAAGCAACCATATTCTTGCAAAGCTTGAAACACTTGAGCTTTTGTGGAGTCCCATTGTGAAGTGCCTGGTTTTAGCTCAGACTTAGAAAAAACTATAGTGGGAATTTTCAATTCTTTGGATGCCATTAGATGAAATTTTGACAAAAACTATACATGTGGTGAACTGATATTTATAGTACTTTCGGCGAATCTTACTTTTTGCTTATGGCTTTTTGTGACGACGGTTCCCAGAAAATAATCTCTCTGCCTCTATGAGATAGTGGTAAGGTCTGCGTACATTCTACCCTCCCCAGACCCCACTTGTGGGATTCCACTAGCTATGTTGTTGTTGTTGTCGGGGAATCTTACTAACTTAGTTAGTTGACTGTCTTGAATTTTCACCATATTGATGAGGGTTCGAGTTTATACTTTGTAATCCCTCCACTGCCCCCTTGTAATACGAAAAAATTATAGTGCTCCATCTCTTTTTTTAAAAAAAAAAAATCAAATCGGACTACTTTTCTTTTTTAATCGGATAAAAAAAATGATACATCTCTAAATTTGCTAGTAAGTAACTTCGTTCTACGTTCCCTTTTTACTCTTAATGAGAAGCTTTTATAATCGCACAATTGTAAATTTTGGCAAGGTTAGATCCACCAAAGAATCTAGGGTTTGGTTGCAGAACTCAATAACTTTTGTCGAAATTTCGAATTTATATTTAAAAATTCATATAATATATTGTTGGAATCTTGTTTTAAACATGTGATGACAGATATTTGAAATTAAAAAATTACCCAAAGTTTATTTTTAATCCAAATTTTAATTTCTTGAGAAGCAGGAACTGTCTTAGATAGAATCACATGGCCAACTTGGAATCTTGAAGGAGCCTCTTTTGATAGTATTTTAACACTTCAGAGTAAAATTATTTGTCGTGATTTTTAAAAATAATTCTATTAAATTAGTATGATTTAGAAGTTCAACGAACACAAAATTCATAATTTTTAGTTGTCATTATTCTTGAAAACTACAAATATCTTAATGGAGTTAATGTATAATGAAGAGAGATTACATTTCAAGACATATATGAGGGTAAAATAGTTAAAAATATCTCTTAATTGATACATGTTTCAATTTATTTGTGTTGCTTTTTCTTTTTATTTCGTTTAAAAGAAATGCTTCTTTCCTTTTTTAGAAACTCGTTGATTCAACTTTTCATATGACATGTTTATGATTACAAGATTAACGGACATTTCTGTATGTTCGATATATCTTTAGTTTAAGACCACAAGATTTATTTATTTTTTCTATTTTCTTAAACTCAATTCAAGTTATGGCCAAACAAATTATAAATTGAAATGAGAAAATTATTTTTTTAGAATGGTGAAAAAGAAAATAGGAGAAGATTAGGGACAAAGAGAATAAAAGACAAGGAAAGTTGTTGGGATCTAATAAGAGATAGTGATCTTATTTGAGATAAGATAATGTAAATTATTGATAATATTATGTATGATATATATCTTTTAATAATTAATGTGACAGTGTGGATTAGTTGATGAAGGAATTAAGTATACACAAGTTGGTTCGAATAGTCTAGAGTTATCAATATGGACTGTCTCAGCTTATTTAGACTAGTATATAAGACTTTGACATTTAACGGATTAAGTCGCGTTGGTTCATCATTGTGATCGATCACTACTTGATCCATCATATATCATTTAGCATTTGAATCCATCATATGCAATGCACATATTCAAAGACTAATACTATATTATAAAAGACAAATTCTTGATTTGAAAGTTATATCACGAAAGTGTTCTTATAAAGTTAAATGACGTTAAATGGTACTAGTGTTATAAATACTCATAAATTAATATAGATACTATGCAATGTAGGGATAAGGCATAAGTACCCCCTATACTATAATAGAAATTTCATCGACGCACTTTAACTATTTTATAATGGAATAAATACATCATAAATGCTGACATGACATTCAGAGTGTGTAGAAAGTGTGCACACTCTCTTGAATGTGATTGATGAGCGAAAAAAGTAGATACATGTCCTTTATTTAATTGGTCATTTATAGATATTTTGATTGAATCGATGAAAAAAAAAATAATAGTAATTCACATAAAACAGCTAATTTCAAGTTCCCAGAATACCAACAAGATTTATAAAATAATAATGTCCATGTGGGGAGCATTTCTTCATGTATTTATCTCCATTTGTTGATTATTATTCATACTTTGTGTTTCTTGTATTTTTCTTATCTTAAGTATCATTGCTTTCATTGTTTTAATTTCTCACTGAAAAATATTCAATGGCTATTTTCACGGATATTAATAACGATACAATTAAAACATTACTATTTTTTCATTAAAATTTCTAAGTGAAAAATATTCAATAGCCATTCTCATGGATACTTTGATTTGATTAGTGAGAAAACAAAAATAGTAGTGTTTTCCCCCGGAAAAATTTGAAAGTTTTTCAGTATTTCTATGAGAATCTGTTTTTCCATCGTGAGTTATCCTAGTAAGCTAGTTTGGTGTGAAAGTCCTATTTTATGAGACAAATTTCGATTGATTCGAAGCGGGAAAAGTATTTGTTTCTGGTAGTAATTTTAATGGCGTAATACACAAATCAAAGGTTAAACTTGGCTTCAAATTTTAACTTTGACCTTAAATTTTCATCGTGCACAAGTAGGCACTTTAACTATCCAAACTTCAACAAAGAAAAACACTTTAACTTCAATAGTGCACAAGTGTATGTCTACCTATTGAAATGTTGAAGTTAAAGTGCTCTTTTGTTGAAGCGTTGGATAGTTAAGGTGTGTTCTTGTACACTATGAAAGTTAAAGGACAAAATTAAAATTTGAAACCAAGTTTAGGGTCCGATTCATGTATTATACCAATTTTAATTAACCAGCCATCTTACTTCCAAGGTCACAGCTTCAAGCCTTGAAAATAGCTTCTGACAGAAATGTAAGGTAAAACTACGTACAATAGACCCTTGTGATCGGGTCCTTCCCCGGACCCTGCACAATATTTTGTGTTTCTTGTGTTCTTTTCTATCAAGTATTATTGCAGTACATGCTTTCAGCCCTGCTCCTGTTTTCTTTTATGTGCCATTTGAAGGTTAGTTAGTCTTATTGTCATTTTATTACTTGAAAACTTTGTAAATCATCTTTGTATTTATGTTGCTTGCGCTCTTTAAAATATTGTTGTTATAATCTCGGAGCTGATACACACTTGACCATATTTTTGAAAAGTCTAAGTAACGTAACATAGCCTTTGTACGAGCATAAGTCTTTAGCTCCTTGCACTATTTTTCCCACCGAAAAATGTTTAGTGGCTATTTCTACAGATATATTGATTGGATCGATGAGAAAAGAAAACTGCATTTTTTCAGTAAGCTGATACAGTGAGAAATGAGTGGGAAATCATGTTCTATAGCACAAATTTTGTAAAAAAATCTTTATTTCTAATAGTGTTGCACGAATATGAATCTAATTTTAGGATGAGTCTTAACTTTTGGAAAATCCATGAACATGGAGATCAAACAAGTTATCTTCAATTAACAAAACAAAAGAGAATAAGTAAGATTTTCCTAGCTCATTCGGAAGGATTTCATAATTAAATTATTCAAGGTTGTTTATGTCTCTAGCATAACCACTTGATGAAATCTGGAGGAAAGTGGGGTAAATGGCTGATAATATAAAAAATTCATAAACATGGAGATTAAACAAGTTATATCAAGATCTCTATAATCGTTATAGATTTGTTTTCTTTTAATTCGTGATCTACGTACATCAAAGTCAAAATTTGTATTTCAATTCTTGAATCAGGTAGAACTCTAGCTGGGAGGTAACATAATTATTTGCTGTAGTTCAATATTTATTTGCTGTTCATTTCTTCGATATTTATTGATCGAAACTTATTCTTGATCTATGACGATAACTCATATTTTATTCGGTGTACGATTATGTTGAGGAGAATCGTGAGGTATCAAGTTCAAATTTAAACTATACTTATAGAGTGGAACTCGCAAAAACAAGATACTTTCTTTGATAAAAGAATAAGAAAAAAATAAATTTAAACTATACTTATAGAGTGGAACTCGCAAAAATAAGATACTTTCTTTGATTTTTATTACTAAATTTTAATTGATAGACACAAATCCCAAGATGCAACTTATTGGATTTGTCACCCCATTTCTATAAAGTCAACTCTTTTTTTTTTTCTCTTTATATTTTTCATATACAATTTATTTGATATACAAAAACATGATCCTTGATCCTTCATTCTTCATCAATTTGTTGTTAGAAACTCATATTTGTTTTTTCTTAAGTATCATTTGTTTTGTTTGAGAGTATTTAGACCAAAACTGATCCTTTTCCTCTCTAATCTATGTTGTTCGGATCCTTTAAAAACATAAGCGATGTTGCAGCATTTTTTGAGAATCCGAACAACCTTAAAAAGAAGTGAGATTAGGTAAGTGGATTTTTTTTGAGAGCTTTCCTCTTACTTTAGCCACTTGTTCTCCCTTAAAGTCAGTCAAAATGGAAGATGAAACATGGATCAACTAAGCTTTATCGAGAACGTCATGTAAATACTGTGGAATAGGATTTGATATTATTCATATAGATTCTGTAACTATGCCAAAAATAGAAAGTTTCGATACAATGAGGATTTTATTTTGAAATTGGATCCAGCATGTACAAAATAGCGTTGGCATAAACAGTTACACTCTTCGCGACTTTGTGAATCGTGTTATTTTAACACCATTGCACCTTTCAAGTCCTAATTGTATTTGGAAGCAGGGGAATAGATATGGCATATGCAAGTATAGCATCTCTTGTAAGAACAATGGAACTGTTGTTGACGTCTGATTCGCGAATGCTATCCCTTACTATTGATCACAGAGAAGAAATCATAGTGCTTCATAGAAAAGTGAGTTCTATAGAAGCATTTGTCAAGAACTCTGAGAAACAAATCAGTGATTATGGGGCAATGACAGATTTGGAAGCGCGGATAAAAGGTTTTGCAAATGTGGTTGAAGACAAAATTGAATCTGGTCTAAGAGAAGTTATGATAGCAGAAGATGAAATGAAGAGAGGAAAAGCACGTGAGGAACTTCGTGAGAGCTTGGAACGAGTAGCAAAGGACATTGATTGTGTCCAAGAAGAGTCGAAAAAGATTCAACATCATAAAGATAGCCAAGCATCAATGTGGTCTTTGGCATGTGATACAAGTTCAGAAAACTTACCTAATCTTGAAGTTTCAGACGACATGGTGGGACGTGACAAGGAAAAGAAAAGGATGCTTCAGGAACTCAGAGGCTCTTCTGATGAACTAAAAGTCATCCCTATTGTCGGGATGGGAGGCATTGGTAAGACGACTTTAGCAAAACAAGTTTTCAACCATCCTTTGATTCTGTCCCATTTTGATGTTCGTGCTTGGGCTACTGTATCTAAGGAATACAATGTGAGAGAAATCCTGCTAAGTCTTCTTCAATCGATAATCAAAATCGATGATAACATCTGCAGCAGAGATGAACCAGAGCTAGCAGACCTACTACAGAAAAATTTGAAACGTAGGAGGTATCTTATTGTCATGGACGATATATGGAGCTATAAAGCATGGGATGACACGAGACAATGTTTTCCGATTGATGATAATGGAAGTCGAATATTGTTGACTACCCGTCATACTGAGGTAGCTATTTATGCTAGCTCAAGTAATCTTTTGTTAAAGATGAGTCTCATGAATCCGGATGAGAGTTGGAACCTTTTCAAGAGCAAGACGTTTGCAAATGAAAGCTTCCCGCTTGAACTAAAGACTATAGGGGAGCAAGTTGCAAACAAATGTCAAGGGTTACCATTAGCGATTGTCGTGGTTGCAGGACTTCTCTCCAAATGTAAGAGAACAAAAGAAGAATGGAAGGATGTTGCTAAGAATATCAAGTCGTTTGTAACAAAAGATCCTGTTGAACAATGTCTACGCGTGCTTGCATTGAGTTACAACTACTTGCCTAATGACTTGAAAGCATGCCTTCTATATTTTGGAATATTTCCAGAAGACAGTGAAATTTCAGTGAAGAGATTGGTGAGATTATGGATTGCTGAGGGGTTCTTGAAGCTGGAGGGTGACTTGGAAGAAGAGGCTGAAAACCGTTTGCAGGATCTCATGGATAGATGTCTTGTTTTAGTTAGCCAAAGGAGCGCGGATGGAAGAAAAATCAAGACGTGTAGGATTCATGATCTGGTTCATGAGTTATGCTTGAGAGAAGCACAATACCAAAACCTTTTGTTTATCAGAAATGATGAAACAGAATCTGTTCCTCCTGTGGGCTGTCGATGGATTAGCATACAGGAAAGGCGACAAACTGGTGTTGATATTCAGGATGGACATTGGTTTAGGTCTCTAACACCTAAACATCACTGGTTGATTAGGACATCTAGCGATGATGATAATAGTCCCTTGAGAAGAATTCGATCAATTTTCCTGTTTACTGCACCTTCTCACAGTAGTAATTTCAATTTAGAACTTGGTCTTTTGAATTTAATCAGAGTCTTGGACTTGAGTTCAATGCACTTCTCAAGTTTTCCACTGCAGATACTTTGTCTCGTTTTGTTGAGGTACCTATCCTTTTCGACTCATATATCTTTTGGCATACCTCGAGGAATTCGCAAGCTATTGAATCTACAAACATTCATTGTTCGAGGGCCAGTTAGCTCATTTGTAAAGTTCCCAGAACTAATTTGGGAAACAAGGCAATTAAGGCACCTGAAACTCAGAAACTTTTATTTGCCAGATCCTCCAAGTTCATCCATTGATGGAGAGAGGAACTTGGTTTGGTCAAACTTACAGTCTGTTTCTGGCTTGATTCCTTATTGTTGCACTAAGAAGGTCCTTTCAAGGATTCAAAACATTAAGAAATTATGTATCCGGGGGCACGTTTATGACTATAGATTGCACGAAGAAGAAATGGACTTCCGCGATCTTGTTGATCTGCATCAGTTGGAAACACTGAGTATTAAAGTTGATCATTATCATGTAAGTCACTGGAGTTCAAGATTCTATAAATCGCCTGTTTATGTACCAAGTGCGATACATTTTCCAACAAAGCTGAAGAAGTTAAAACTGGTCGGAACTCGTCTAGCATGGGAGGACTTGAACATCATAGGTCAATGGCCTAACCTTGAGGTTTTGAAGCTGAAACCAGATGCTTGTCGTGGCCTAGAATGGCTTCCAATTGAAGGAGGATTTCCGCGGTTGAAGTTATTGTTAATTGAAGGTACAAATCTGAAATGTTGGAAAGCCACAAATGATCATTTCCCTGCTCTTGAGCATCTAGTGATCAGACATTGCTTACATTTGGAGGAGATCCCTATTGAGTTTGCAGATATTTACTCACTACAGTTAATCGAGTTACAGAACTGTAACGCGAAACTCGTGGCTTCTGCTGGACTAATTCAAGAAGAGCAAGAATCTCTAGGAAGCAAAGCTGTGGAAGTTCGTTCATACAACGATCCAGGTTAGTACTATGTAAAGTTTATATATTAAAGAGTTGATGGTCAAAAACGCACCTAAAGTATCTAGATTTTTTGAGTTTCATATATGAACTGTCAGGTGTGCGAGTTTCCTACCTATCACCAACGCACACCTCAGTAATGAGTTGTTCCCTTTTCCTACCTGGATATCCCCATCATTCATATAAAAAAAAAGGAAACAATTGATAGTTGAGGTGTATTTTGAGAAGTTTATCATAGTTTAGGTAGGAAGATCACACACCTGCAGTTCGGAAAAAAAGGGGATACTTAAGGTGTGTTTTTTACCTTCTCTCTATACTAAACATGAACCAAAATCAATTCAACTTTGCCTATATCAAACTTACAGTTGATCCTTTGCTTTCTTTTTGTATACAGCTGAATGTGAACTAAGTGGAAGTGATTCTGATTCAGACTGATGTTAGCTAAGGATTGAAGACTTCAGACTTTGTTGATCATTTGCTTATGTTATTCCATTTTGGAGTTTATCATTTGTATTTAAGTTAATGGTTAAAAACACACTTAATTATGTATCCGGGTTTTCTCGAATTAATACCTAACAATCATGAGCGCAAGTTTCCATGAAGTATGATCAACTATGTATGAAAACACACCTCAACTATCAACTGGAAAAAGTAGTTTTTCCGCAACAACACTTTTGGGATCTTAGTCAAGGACAAATTGATGCTTTCTTATTGGCAAAGAGTATTTTTCAAATTGATTAGCTAAGCACAAAACGGCTACTCTCTAAAAGTATCTTTTCATAAAGTACTTCTGACGAAAAGCACTTTTCAAAATAAGAAAATTTTGAAAGTTCAACCAAACAAACTACTCCCGTTGTTTTAATTTGTTTGTCTTACTTTTAATCTGTTTCAAAAAGAATTTCTCTTTCCTTTTTTGACAACTCTTTTAATTCTAATTTTCCACATAGCATGTTTAAAACCGAACATATCTTTCATTTAAGATCACAACATTCAAAAAAAAATTTTACTTTCTTCAATTCTGCGTCAAGTTATAATCAGTCAAACAAATTGGAAAAGAAGGGAGTATAAGTTTTCCAACAACCTTTTGATGAGTTTGATCCATAGTTGAATCAAGAAGTTCAAATCATCAAATTAGGGCCATTATTGTAAGCCAGCCAGAGTCCATCGAAAACAAATCTCTACCTTTACAAGCTAGTAGTGGGAGACCCTCTCCGAACTCACTTGTGGGGTTACAATGAGTACGTTGTAGTCGTCAATCATCTTGGGAATAACGCATGACATGATTTTGCATTAGGACAAATTGGTCTCTAACATATAGCTCATCTGAGTAGTTTGGACAAAGTAAATCCTATTTTTATACATCAATACTATGTCACTTGATCATACAAGGACTATATTTTTGAAAAACCGAGTCACCAAAGAAGGTAAGAACTCCAACCTGTCCGATGCTTCTTAGGCCAAATACGATATACAAGCACCACATTCCAATAGAGAAAAAGAAAGAAAACGTCGGTTTTCTACTTTAATACCTTCAACTAAGTTTCTATGAGGTTGGATAGCCCCATAGTTGAGCAGCAGCAACATGGAGAGTTGAATAATGATGTAATACTTGAATTATAATCAAGTTCTTATACACCATAAACAGAATTCAAGCGAAAAGAAACACAACTATTCACAGAAATTTGACCTTTCGATCATCCAATGTACAAGTTAACAAGGAAACAAAGCGCAAAGTTGTACATCAAGAGAATATCAAACGAAGAATGGCCCCGGAGAACTTGAATGACTTCTCTGTCTCTTCCAGACAATGATTCTTCTCCTCTCTAGACCAGTTCTGAGCAAAAGAATCGATGAAAATGAATCATGTTAAGTCGTTAACCATCAATGGAAACTAGTTAGGTGAAAAAATAATTATAGTTTTGAAGAGTTGAAAACTTGTAAAGAGGGGGTGCTAAAGGATTTTACTTCTGCAACTTTGTTCAGCTTATCCCTAACATTCTGCAGCAGCTGAGAAAGATCACCATCCCATTTGTAGAATTCCAGCTCTTTCTTGTCGAGTATCTTTTCAGCTACCTATAAAGCAAGAAGAAGCATGATTGTTGACAAGTAACCAACTTTTTCCTTTTAAGATTCGTAGCTCTAAGAAGGGACGAAGGAACGGAATAAAAACTATGCAATAGGGCGACAACAACCTCTACCACAGCACTAGTCTAACAAAGGAATTTGTACCGACAGTTTAGGATTACCTCCATTTTACATTTCTTCTAATCTGAATTTATCATCTGCCTAGCATTTTAACACTGATAACAACTCAAATGTTCATCTTCACAACATTGTTTAGTTTGTTTGTTACTGTAATCATAATTTCAACAGGCTTAAGTTGATTTTGCCATTTTGGGACTAAGCGAAGATAAAGATAGGAACTTATAATATTTCAATCATCCATCAAATTTGAAGTACTAATGAGTGAATGAATGGGAGTATGGTAAATGGAGGAAAAGCATAATTAAGAAAATTTTAACACCTACGAACAAAATTATTTGGGACCAATGGTGTAGTTGTTTGTTGTTGTTGAATGACATCCATATTGAAAGACAGCTCAGGGGCAAACAGAAAACAGAATATGAAGAGGGAAAGAGGACCTGAATCTATATACAAGGGTGTAATGATTGAGTTTATTGAGAACCAAAAAATAATGTGTTCTTCACATGAGCTGCCTTGGATGCCCTTCAAAAAAAGAAATTTCTGATGGCAGTGGTGTCGGGTCCCATCTTGCGCACACCTCGGCTATTCCACCAAGTACCTGCTACACCCACCAACAAAGGTCCCGAGTAACTCTGCCAACTAAGGCTTAAGCAAATGGAAAGAAATCTCCTAATGTTATCTGTCTCCACTCTGCTGGAATTTGAACCAGATACCTCAAGGTTCTCCTCTCACCTCATGACCACTAAGCGTCAAAAAGCCACACACTTGGGTGTACTTATAGGATACCCTTCAAATTATGACTAAGAACCATCTAAACTTTTGGTCATTCCATATTTCTATGATATAATTCTAACTTTAATACCACAATATAAGATGAACAATGCGGAATAATACTAAAACTTAATGAAGAGCACTGACCTTTCTCCCTATCATGCGACCTCCAGCTGAATGTGCAAAGTAGGTGTTGTAAAAATGGCAAATAAATGCTTGAGGATCCTTCTCTGATAGCTCCTCTAAGTAACGAGCATAGCTGACACCAGGAGTTGATGGTTCCGGGATGGCATGACCTTGCTGCCTAAACCATTCCAAATCCTTAGCTAGAACCTCAGACCTTTCTAACCCTGTGTTCCTGAACTCAGCATCTGCAGTCAAATGAAAGAGCACTGAGATTCTGTTTTTTCTACCAAGTCATTAATTTATGCATCTCTGTGGAGAATGTGTGCTTGGAAATTGAAAGGCACAGATCACTTCTCTTTGCCGTATGTGAAAAGCAAGTATTTTGTTTGTAAGCTAAGTTGCTCAGACTCTTCACTATTGGTGCCTTACCCATGTCGAAGCTAAGTTGCTCAGACTCTTCACTATTGGTGCCTTACCCATGTCGACACGACATGGGTGTAGGTGTGGGTGTGAGATCCATGTCCGATTTGGTCAACCGATTTCGGGTACTTTGACCAAAATCGATGGTGAAAGTTTGGACAATTTTAATGATATTTGTAATCGATACAAAAGATAAGGTGAAATTGAAGAAAATTGAATATTTTTTATATAGAAATCTCTATGTCACTTATTTTTGTTTAATCTCCTTCCAGGAGTGCCCTCAAGTTCTCCTCGTAATATCTCATAATTTAGATTTTATCACTCTATTTTTAGATATTTTAGTTATTTTTAGGGAAATCCCCGCACCCGTATCTATATATGGATCCATATCCCCGAATCTTAAAAATTAGATCATGAAGGATCCGACCTCTAGATCCACACACTCGTATCGGACACCCGCACTCGAGTCCGAGCAACTTAGTTGTAAAGCAAGTTAACTAATTCATGTTGTGAATTGCACTGGTGATTAAGCATTACTAAACATAAAGCTGAAACAACCAAAGCGAAAGTAAAAGGAAGTGTGGCAGACCAGCCCTGGGTTCATTAGTTAAAGCTAAAATGCAACTGATTGGTTCGTAAATACATCAGTGAATTCAGTACTTCACTCAAACTTAAGCTTCTCTATTATCCCTTTAAATGTCTTCATTAGTATTATCCAAATAATGAGTTACAGCTTTTGGAAAGAATTTCAACATCTACATGTTTGGGAACCAAAGATCACTTTTAAGACATAGCAGAAATACCAAAGACGAGTCACAGATGCTCGATGTTAATTATATCAATCCCAAATCAGAGGCTTGGCTATCCTTCTTGAACCATCCAAGCATAATATACAATTCCGAAAAGAAAACTTCTTCCATGTAATTAAAAGGCACTCTAAATGCAATGTTTTCTTCATAAATCAACTTGATATAAATATTTCCCCTAAGAGAAAGATAAAGAAAAGAAAAGAAAAGGCAACACTCAGTCCTCCCGTTGAATAAAATCCTCACTTATCAACAATTCCCTTGTTCTAAAGAGCATAACACCCAACCCCACAACAAGAGCAATCCATCAAGATTTTCAATTGTAATACCGTACATCAAACAACACACTATATAGTTGAAATTTATATGGATACAAAAAAAAAAATTACCAGAAAGCATAACAAATACCAATTGAAACTAAAAAACTCACTCTGAAAAAGCAGCCTTTTCCACAATGTTTTCCAAAGTTTTAAGGGTATAAATCTTTTTTAGATCAACTGAAAGTATTGGTATATTCATTTATAAAACATGGCCAAACTGACCGTATACAAGGGATAAAACAAAACATAAAGAATCTACAAAACATGATTTTCTACAAACTCCACCCAGTCATCTATACGACTAACTGGGAAGTTTCTGTTTACGTCAAAAAAATAAAATGAGGGATCTGAGACTACTCCTCAACTCTTTTTTTCTTAATAAATTTGGACCATTTCTCAATTTGTACGTGTCATCCCTTGCACAGGGGCCATACGAATCTTCTCTGTGCCATTCCAATTTAATGGATGTCCCGGAAGGGACAACTACTCCTCAACTGATAACCAATTTTATGGATGTCCCCGAAGGAAAGACTACTCCTCAACTGATTAAAGAGTACTACATTCCCACAGAAGGAGCAATCTATCAAGCTTTTTAGATCATCATTACCATGAACCAAACAAAACAATATACTAGAACCCTAATGGATGTCGAAGAATCATTTATCACAGGTAACAACAGAAACTTAAAAACTCATCTGGAAATCCATACTTTTCCAAAGTTAAAGAGTATATATAACACACTACTCCACAGCAGCACCAATTTATCAAATTTTTCAATTGTCAATACCATGAACCTCACAAAACAACATATTAAAACTCTGACAGATGCACATAAGTTAAGAAAACTCACACTCAGGAAAAGGAGCCTTTTCCACAATTTTTTCCAAAGTATCATAAACCAATTTGCTATCCACCAAAAACTTCAAGTACCCTTCAACACTAGGTTCCCATCTAGCCAAAGGCTGACCTTCAGGCTCCTTTTCCCCTTCCTTAGCCTGGTCCTTAGTATGCAATTTCATAGCCACAAACCTCATTTCCTCCACAAACCCCTTAGCCTCACCAGGGTACCTCTTATTTGATTTCTCAGCAGTAGTTGTTGCTGAAACCACAACCATCCTTGATTTTCTCAAAGAAAGATTTGAACTTTGAGTGACTCTTGCAAAGGGTATTGAAAAAAACTGATTTTGATGCTTTTTCAAAGCTGTAAATTGGGTTTTCTCCAAAAGGGGTTGGGATTGAGATAAGGGTGTTATAGAAGCCATCTTTAAAGGAAGAGTCTTGATGATGGGTATTTGAAAAAAAAAAGAAGTGAAAAGGACAGATTAACCTTCTTCTTGAATGGATTGGAACAAGAAAGAAGTGATGATAGCAGAAAAAATTGAATCTTTTAGTATTCTTTAATGTCTATGAGGTTTCTTAGAAGCAAAAGCTATAGATACAACAACAGCAGTGTATGTATATGCTATATCTGGAAAAAATAATATAAACAGGATAGTTTTTTAATGAAATTTATGGGAAGTTTTCAATTTTTTAATGGTGTTTACAGAGCAATGGCTAGAAGTTCTTGGAATCCTCCATGGATAGGTTTCTATATTTCTTTCGTCCGTCTATTTTTATTGGTCCACTCATGCTTTATTTCAAAAGAATACTTTTTTTTCAAAAAGAATAACTCATTTTTAATAAAATTTGATTTCAACTTTTCGAGACGCATGTTTTAAGGTCATAAAATTAAAGAATATTTTAATATAATTTTAATTTAAAATCATAAAATTAAAAAATTTCATTTATCTTTTTAAATTACATATCAAGTCAAACCTGATTATTCTTTTTAAATAAATAGAGTAAATAATTTATTTTCTTTGCTTCATTTTATGTGGCATTTTTTTTAATTAATTTTAAAAAGTATATCATCTTACATAATTAAAAATAATTTAACGTTAAGATTTTACTTTTGCTCTTTACTAAATTAATCACACACACAGAAATATCTAAAAATTATTTTAGACCATAAATTTTTTAAAAAAAAAATTCTTAAAGATCATGCCAAATTAAACGATGTTAAAATGAAACAAAAGGAATAATTTGTGTAATTTAAAAAATTAAGATAATAAAGATAATTTTATTTATTTTTTCCATCATTACTTTATAATATTATTAATAAAGTAATTTGTTTATAGTTTTCCTTGAATGACTCTTTTTTCTTTGTTTACTCTTTTTAATTATTTTGACAAAACTATTCTTTTATTTTTATTTTTTGAAGAATATATGAAACTAAACATAAACAAGTATAAAAATGATAAATAATTTTATCTGTTTAGAAAATTAAGATATAATTTATTATTACATACCTTATAATTAGTAAAAGTGATATATAAATATTTTTCTTTTATTTTTATTTATGAGAAGTCAAAAATAAATTTTTTTTTTATGTAAACTCAAACATAAACTAGTAAAGATGAATAATGAAATTATTTATTTTTAGATATTATTTTTTCATTGAGCAAATATGAATACGACGTTGTTTGAGTCCTTTACGTTTTCTTGATTCTTATTGTGTGGCTTTATTTTTATAAGTCAAAAATAAAATTGTATATATTTTATTTTTGTTACTTATAAAACTATATTAATAGTGACAAGTTCCGTGCAACGTATATGTTATTTTTTTCTTTTAATTCACGTGGCACGAATATAATTTAGAGACTCGATAAATTTTATTAATATAATTTTTAGATATTTTATTACAATATAAATATTGTACTTATTTTAATGGCGATTTTATTTATATATAATTTTTTTTATTGATACGACATATACGTTAAATTAGTAAACTAGAAATATTATTTTGTTTTATTTTATTTTTCTCATTAAAAATAATCTACTTAACGTGAAAGTAAATCCAACTTATTTATATATATATATATATATATATATATAATTGTTTGGTGAAATAAAAATATGCCCACCATTTTCATCTATTCAATTTTGTTTTTTATTATCTCTTATTCAAGTTTCCTTATTATATATAAAAAAATATTATATATTTTAATAATTTTGGTGATGGTTCATAACTTCAATAAATTTGTGCATGTGATTGAGAATTGTTATTTAAAGAATCTCGAATAAATTGATGAATGTAATATTTTTTTAATTTTTATTTGATGTTTTATATTCGCATTGAAATTTAACTATTCAAAATTCGCTTCATGTAGGATCTTAATTAGGAAGAACACTTTTTACCTAAAATTTTTTCATATCCAAAACTCGAATCTAAGACCTCTAGTTAAAAGACAGAGGCTCAACGAATATAATATGAAATAGAAGTTATGATCAATTTTTATAAAGTACAATAATGTATAGTACAATAATGGTGGGGATAAGAACAAGGTGTAGGTATGGGCAGAATTAAACCAATTAATTTTAGTGTGATATTTCTTTTTTTATTTAACAGTTCGATATTCGAAACATTCCATTAGGTTAATTTATATTCATCTTGATTAAACATATCATGATCGTAAAATGCTCCTTAGTAAAATATTTTTCAAAGAAAATCGACAAAATGAAAAAAAAAATCGACTAATGATTTAAGTTAATTTGATTTAATACTGGAAAAAAATTGATCATAATTGGCTAAGCTTAATTTAACTTTAAATAAAGAAAGTCAAATCGAAACCAAAGTTAGAAAAACATTGACTCTCACGAATTTAATCTGATTTATAGATCTAAAAATACCAACATAGCTAATTTGATTTGATAAATAAAAAAAATAGAATTAGACTGACCAATGTACACCTCTATGCACAACACGCCTCGATGATACCATAGTGAGGCATAGATAGCCCTCGACCTTTATTTTGTCTAGTGAAAAATCGTATATTGAATAACGTTCAAAATATTATTATATTAAGGGGTGTATTCGGAGAGTTATCCAATAATTCTTATTCAAGTTTATTATTTATATGTATGTATAAAGAAAACACTAAATACTTAACTGTAAATTCAATTATTATTATTATATATTAATTTGAGATTGTTATCGAAATCCATAAATTTCAAATGTTATATTTTGTTGTCAAATTCAAAAAGGTAACAAAGGAGCCTTTTGTGGATGTTGCTCTAGTTTTTCTCATTTCTTACTTCTAGTTAAAGTTGTTCTGAATTGAAAGAGCGAATTTTTCTTTTTTTAATTTCTTCATATAGCTTTTACTTTTGCAGTTCTTTCAAATCTGTTCTAAAAATCGATTATCTTAAGTCGAGGATCTATCAAAAAGTAACTTCTGTATTCTACAAAAGTTAGATAAGGTTTGTATACACTGTACCCTCCCGAACCCCCACTTGTGGAAGTACTATATTAATTTTGTTATGCATTTTTCACGTTAGCCTACATAAATCTTCATCTTTCAGACGTTTTGTTATGAATGAGCCTCAGTCCATTGTTGATATTTGTACGGATGCCACACAACTAGTTATTGGACTAAGAAGAAGAAACAGAACTAGAAGGCTTTTATGAATATTGATCTGGGACCCAATCTCAATTATTAATAACTGATAACGAATGGGAAAAAACGATTTATGCAAATTGTTGAGAAAAACATCTAGTTCTCTCGTCCCTTTTCATATAGTCAAAGCTTCTCATTTCTCTTCTAGTTATCTTCCTCTTTTCATTTTAGTAATTATAATATCTGAATGTTTTTATCGTGAAGTTGAAATTATTACACATTTGCTACTCATGAGAATGATAGTTTTATGATAATTAAATGTTGGGATTCTCTTTGACACCAACTAAACAAGCGTTGAAGACAAATAGGCAAAAGGGAGTTTGGTTACAAAAGGACGAAAGTCGGCCATAGTGACCAAATGATGTCGTGGGGCGGGGGCATGTTCAATAGTTCTCTTACTTTCTCTCTGTGGCTTCATGAAAAGCCCTCGATCGAATGTAACACAAATAATGACTCTCTTCACCACCGGAATGTCAGCAGATTAGGCAGCTTTAAGGTTTTTTTTCCTATTCGGTGGGAGTCAGGCTCGAAGCAGATGGTATTCAACAGTGTGCATAGCAAGAATTGACATCTAAGAGAATAACCAGTTTAAGAGATGAACCAAGAAGAGTTCATCACACATGCTTTGAGATTAAAATTTGTGTGCATTTTACATCTGTGTTAGTATCTAATACATGCAAAACATGTGAATTATCAAACCCAAAAAAGGAAAAAAAAAGAAGGGCAAATACTACTTGGTGTATAATAAGATAACACATTCAAGGGGCCATCAAACAACTGTCCCTATATAGTTAAGATAAGATTACTTGGCTGCTTGTTCTAAGATTGGAACTTTATTCCAAGTATCCTCTGGTCCACTAATTTGCAATGGGGGCAATGAGAAAGCACTAACCGTTGAGCTCTTGCTTCGAATCTCTTTTAAAGCTCGTAAAGCAGATATGGTGCTCTTCATGTATAAGCTTTCGATATACTCTATTTCTGTCAGCTCCTTGGGGGCTCTAAGTAGACCCTCGTTTTTGTTGTTGCCGCTAGTCGAAGTTTCATTTCCATCGGCTTCTGCGGTAATACACGAGGCATCAATGATGGGGAATAGATGGTCGATCAAATTCTCACATTCCTTCACGAGCTTGTAAAGCAAATCAGTGGTGAAGAAAGGCTGTTGCAAGACCTTCTGAATGAAGGGCAAGCGAAGAAGAGCACCAGTCCTTTTGTCATATTTCTTGAGTATCTTCACGAGTCCTATAAAAAAAAATAGAAATAGATCAGAATTGCTCATCAACGGAAGCGGATCCAGGATGTAAACTTGATAGGTTCGACCTTAAAGGTCTTTAGCATTGACTTGTTGTACTTATAAATATATGGGATGCAGATCAAATATTTGATGAAAATTTAGTGGATTTTCACATAAATACTTGGATGAAGCCATTGTCTAGGAGCTACATCCACCACTGCTCATTACTACCTATGAGATACTACAAGTGACTTATATACAATGTCAAGTTGTTCCTGCACCTTTCTAGCTTTGTGGATACCAAAATCTCAGAGCACACCAATCAGACAATGAGCATAGATGCAAATATATAGCACAAGCCCAAGTATCAACTCTTGCACATTTACAAAGACTTCTCAGAAGTGCCCTTAAATTCTGAGGTATAATTAATTTCACACGTTTAAAGAAAAACATCGTATTTACCAGTATAATTGAGGGCACTGTAATTTTCCAGCAAAACCATCTCCCCATGGAAGTCTACTATCTCCCTGCGAATCTTTATAATCTCATCATTACGATCCTTCGCCTTTGCCACTCTATCTTGCAACTCCTGATACCAATTTATGAAACATGTCAAATACAGGAGCAAAATTTAACAAGATCTTGCATAATGATTCTTTATTGTCCGAGAAGTAATGATTGTTTGTCCTCTTATTGGAAATAACTAGATGCATAACCAATAATTAGTGTGAACTACATCTGTACCAATGACTACTTTGTATCCCAGCTCAACTATGACATCAAAATTTTGCTTCTAATCAAATTATAGCTTTGGGTGACAAAATGAAACAAGTCAGAATAAGATTGTACTTATTATGCACTATAGCATCTCTACATTCAAATCATGGATGTAGATAAAAAACTTTTGTTTCATTCTATTATTATCAATTCACACATGAAAGCGCAAACCTAAAAGATAACTACCAAAATACCTAGCAGAACAATTGAAGCTTGCATGGAGTATACAGACACAATTCGGCGAGGGCAGGGGACCTCCTCACTAAGAAAATATAGGAATAGCAATAGGGCAGGCCGTGGCGGGTGAAGTCTTGCAAACTCAACCCCTTCCCCGCAGCAAAACCTTGCCCTGCCCTGCCCTGCCCTGCCCTGATTGTCATCCCTAAGAGAATTGTTATTTCTTCATTGAACTTCATGGAATCTTAATTCAGTTGTGTGACTGTAAAGTAATCTTTTGATAAAGGACTGTAAAGTAATCTTAAAGTCATAGATGCAAGCAGATAAGCGCACAGTGGAGGATCTACAACATAATCTAGAGGTCCCCCTATATATACAAAAAGGATTATTACATTTGATTGTGAACTCATTTATTATGGTACACTAACTTGAGGTCATCCTAAAACTCATAAACTTCAAATTTTGAATTAGACTTTGTAAGCACTAAGCATGCTGCCACTGTGCCACATCAATCCAACAAAGCCAGCATCTTTCTACTGCTCTGCCTCTATTCACAAGTGGAATTACATAATTGATTTGTAGGATTCTTTTCCTTTATATTTATTCTTTAATTATGCAATTAGTATTATATGCTTTTCTACATCACTGTGTTAGGTTCTAATTAGTACAGTTAAAAGCAAATTATTCGATTACTTTATTCTCTTCCCGCAACATACAGCTGGAGTAATATACCAGAAATCAATATTTTAATAATCTCTTCTCTAGCATTTGCCATGGATTTTGAATCAGATTCCAAAAATCCATCGTCAAAACATATCTTGTTCCCAAAAATGTAAATTTACTCACAAAAAATTCAATTTTTTTCATGCATGTCATAACAATTTCAAGTAAAATCTATGACCACATGGGAGCTTAATGCCGGTTATACAACAGAAACAAAAGAAAATACATATCAACAAGTTTCACAAATGAGCTGTATATCACCAAAATCGAACCAAAAATGCTTATATCAGAGCATAATTAGTTTCGACACAGAAACAGATCCAGAATTTACAGACAAATTACATCACTTAATCTATTTTTTTCTTATAGCCTCATCTGCTTCACCGATAATTACACAAAAAAATTATTTTTAGCAATGTTCATGCAATTATCACAAAATAATTTCGAATTTAAACAAATTTTTACGATGAGAACTGTATTTTTGTTAAAAAAAAAAAAAAAAAATCGCAAGGCATCAGAATTCACTTGTTTTACCTTTAATCGAATGATATATTCTTCTTCTTTCTCAACGAAGAACGAATTGAATTTCTCCAGCTCATCTTCCAACAAATTCACAAACTCAACTTCCGCATCGGTCATCGGCTCCTTCTCAGAATCTCCGGCAACAAATTTCATCCTCTTAGAAGCCCTATCACCGTCATCACCGTCTCCGGCACTCATCGATCTCTTCGGCTCAATCAACTTAAGCTTTTTCTTCAAATCCTTGTATGATAAAAACTTGTCCCGCCATTCCGGTAACGTTTCTTCGATTTGATTGCTCAGACTTTTCCCGAACTTCATAGCTCCGACGGAGAGAAATTACACACACTAACACACACAGTAAAGGTGTGATTATAGGAATTTTTTAGAAGAAATGAGAGTAAAATGGAAGGGAAATTGTGAGGTTGATATAATGGTAAAATGAACTATGTGGAGTGAAGAAAAAGGGGAGAGAATATAAAGTGAGATAGGGGTATAATTGGGAATATTCTCTTCTTGTGCTCTTTTCACTATTTATTTTCAATTTTATTTTATTATATATAAATAACCGCTAAAATTTACTATTATATATCGTTTTTATAAAATACCTAAAAAGTTCACGTGAAGATTAATTGCTCATTTGTTGTCCACTATAGTCGTTGTTTCATATTTAGTATTTGTTGTTAGTGGAGAGGATATTTTCGAGATGAGGGTCTTTTAGAAACAGTTTCTCTATCTCTATAAGATAGTGATAAGATGTGTATAAATTTTACCTTTTCCCGATCCTATTTTTGTGGAATTTCATCGAATATCCTACTTGGAGCTTGATAAAGCGATCTTAATCTTAACTAGTAATTTTTAAAATACAATTGACTAAGCATGTTATAAAACTCTTAATGTGTTTTTATAATTTTAGTGTTAGTATGTTATTTCTTATATCGCTCGATCAGTGAATTATTATGCACTCTTTCAAAGTTGGCTGCTTTTAGGCAAATCTAATATTGATTATATCATAAAATATATTTTGAAACAATGAATATATGTTATGTAAATATTATATTTATTAAAGTAAATAATATATTGTGAAATAATAGGTAATCATCATCAAAGCAAGCTATTAACATTTGTGATTGTTTTATTTATATATTTTTTGCCAAATTATCCACTCATAAAAGTTCAATATTATCTTTTATCTTTAAATATACATTTCAAGCAAAAAATTTTTAAAAAAAATTATATAACTCTTGCTATATATTACTAAAAAGAATATTTTTGGCTCTTTTATTATAAAGATAAAATGTGCGGAGCAAGGAAATAGGAAAAAGAATATTATGAGTGAAGGTGGTGGAAGGAATCAATATAGATCGCGATGCGATGATTGAGATATTTTGTTCTTAATTAAAAATATTGAATTTAAATCTCAAAAATTATAACAGAACTATGTAAATTCAGATTAATCGAACTTTCAATCTGAATATCAAATATCAAATGAATTTTTTTTAAAAAAAATGATTTTTGAGGGGGTGGGGGTGGGGGGGTTTTGGGGGGATGGGGTGATAAAGGGGTATAGTTGGGAATATTCTTTTATGGTGCCATTTTTTTTAATATCTATTAAGAGGATATCTTTGGGTTTATGCTTTATTCCTTTTCAATTTCAACAAGGTAGGCTGTTGGTGGGGCCCTTTTGTAGAGTGACGTGGCTTTTAATTATTTAATTAATAATATAATAATAGATGGAGCTGGGGAGCTATATAGCTTATCATCTTATGTCTTATATACTCCTTTCCATTTCAATTTATTTTTAAAAAAAAATATTTAAAAAAAAATTAAAAATGGGTAATTGAACGTAAAGTATTAAAGTATTTTGTTGGATAATTATGTAACTCACATAAATCACGTAGGGTAAAGAATTAATTATTTTTCTACTCTTTTTCAATTTACAGGAATTCCTTCAAAAATATGACAATTCAGATATATTAATTCAGTTCCGCTTACAAAATTTAGAATTTTTAAATATCAGCAGATAATATTTAAAGTATGATACATTGAACATAGAGATAATTTAAAAATTATAATTAATGTAATCGGATTACTGAATTAATGTATTATTTTGAAATTTTTGAAAATTGGTGGGAATAATGAAAATCAGCCTCTCTACCTCTATGTGGTAGTGGTAAGATCTGCGTACATCTTATCCTCCCCAGACCCCACTTGTGGGATTCCACTGGGTATGTTGTTGTTGGTGGTAGTGGGAATAATGAAAAATATGGTAAATTAAGAGTATAATTAGGTAGTTTTTCCTATATAATTTATAGTGAGAGTTTATTTACATGTTTTTTCGCTTAAATAAACAATTACGAGCTAAAGATTTATCAAAAAAAAAAATTCTATTTCTTACAAAATAGGAATAAACAGTCAGTTTTTTCAAATTTCGCTTGTAAGATTTCTCTGAGTATATTATTATCATTATTTAAATAAGTGATTATGATCAATTTGTAATGTTTCATTTGTTCAAATCCGATGGTTCTTCATGTTCGTCATGTCTTGGATGGTGACACCGATATTGCAGTGATAGCTCGGGACTGGCTAGAAATGACCTAGCACGGAGATGTTAAGGTCGATAAATACGAAGTGTGATGGTTTATTTGGATTTTACAGTTGGAAGATATGAAATTTACGCTTCACATTGATTTAATTAAGAACTGGCGTGATATTTATAATATCATTTTAGATTCTATTATACAATAACTATTCGAAATTTAAAGGAACTACGTGGGGGACTATTGAACAACATGTTCTCTTATCGTCGGTGCAGTTGCTAAATCGGCCCAATTCCCCTTTCATATGTTTCAAGTAAAATTATTTATCTATTTTAAACGTCTCTTACATTATAGTCCTCTAAATAATAAAAACTAAAAAATATGGCTCAAATTAAAAACAGCTCCTCAAGCCGAGCCGATTAACTATTTTCCACAAATTTATGTAGTAATTAAGAAGAATGGTATAATTCCAAACTTCAAGGAATATGCGTATAGCTTTTATTTTTTTTAAAAAAAAAAATCCACAAAAAAGGACAAATAAAAAATTCAACAATGGACCAAATTCTATTTTTAAAGGATAAAATTAGAACTCTATGTAACAAAAACATTAATGATATAATTTTTTATTTTTCGATGACAAAGGTAATCCGCACTCGCTGCTCTTTAGGTATGCATAGGGTAAATTTTCACTCATATGCTATAAATCGCAAACCATGTAGGGGAGGTAACTGGACTAGGCAAGTCCAGTGCGACGAGCTCGACCCAGAAGGCAAACCCCTTGCTTTCGCTGGCAAAGGATTTCGAACTTGAGACATTCAACATGGAGACCCTAAGTCCAAATCACTGGACCACCTCGAAGGGTTTCTCGATATCTGATATTTATAATAGGTATTTCGACAAATTCAAATACGAGTCGCATGAAAAGTATATAACAGCAAAAAACTCTTTAACAGGGTTTGATTTATTCTCAATCTTCGAACTCAAAACTTTTAATTAGAGGTGATAAGTTTATCCATCTCGTCACGAATTGTCGTGATTCTTTATATATATATATATATATGCTTAAAAAAAGAAAAGCATAATCCATTGTTTTTAGGCACTATTCTAAAATTCTCCTTTTTATAAAGTTTATATTCTTTTTTAGAGGATATATAATTGGTTGAAATACTAGTTGTGCCAAGAATATTATTTATGACCTAATTAATAATGAATAAATTATAGTGTATTATTCATAATGAGTGATTTTAAAAATATAATATAAGTTCTAATTCGAAACAAAAAAATTAATATATACTCTTATGTCAAATTTCAATGTGATGTACATAATTATGATGATAAGAAAAACGTTTATTAATAGAAAAAAGATTTGACACTCTAATCAAACGATTATTCTCTTAATTAAGATTGAATGAATTGTTAAACATTAATTACTCGCTTAAAAGCAATTTTTTTTTTCTAAAATAGTTTATTCTCAAGATGTGCCAATTGAATTCATTATTTATTAATATGACTAAACCAAAAGTTTCATTATATTTTATGTGAAATTTTATGTTAAGATTAATTATCAAATAATGCATTGTTTTTTCTTTTTTTAATTTTGACTCATGCTTGAGACACTAAATTCTTCAAAAGCCAAAAGATCCTTTATTTGATTCTTATGAATTAGATCTTGATTAATGATCGTAGTGGAGTGGTATAAATATCTTCTTTTTATATTTAATTGGAGATTTTAGCATCAAGTTCTGATTATGAAATCGTTTTTCATGAAAAGTGCTTTACTTTAACAGTAAAATATGTTTTTTAATTCAAATTCAGATTAATCGAACCTTAAAGTAGATAACAGCATCGAGTGAGGAAAAAAAAGACTAATGAATGTGACTTGGAAAATATCACTAAATATACACAAACTTGGATTATTGTATACAAAAACTTGGATTGTTGTATTATTGCAATATTACTATGCTTCAACATCATCAAACTTAATTAGTTAAGACAACAAAAAAACAAAAAAAAGGTTGGGTGGGGGGTGGGGGTGGGGTTAGACAATTATATTAGTCATCTATGGATTTGGCTTCATTGTTGATGTTAAAAAGGCATGATTTTGTATTTTATAGTAATATATATATTTAACTAGTTAAGTGAGGATTAATTAACTCCCCTCAAATGATAATCACTTTTTTCATCCCATTTTAGTTTTCATGATAAGGTTTAACACAATCTTTAAGAAAAAATTAATTAGAAGTATTATTTGACTAATATATCTCTTATAAATAATTAAACTTTTATGTATATATATGCCTCTTAATTCTAGAATAATTAATGTTAAGAGCAGAGTTGAAAAAAAATAATTAATTCTCTTTTGACAACTATTTTTAGTATACCCGATAACTAAAATAGGACGGAGTGAGTATTAATACTTTCATAAAGTAAATCATCATGAATTCCAAAAGTTTTTCAAGTACTTCCTTTTTTTAAAAAAAAATTTATGCGATATAGCTTAAACTAACATAAAGTTAAAAAAAAGAAAAGAAAGTTTTTTGAAGTTTGTAAATAATGTCATAGCATTTATGTGACTATATGACTTTTAAAATATGTAATCTTAAACATGATGTATCATTAGTGTGATTATAAAACTTTTTCTAGTACTATCGGTGTAAGGAGAGGAATAGAAGTAGACGTCTTACTTCTTAGATTACCAACCCCTCTTTTTAACTATAACTTCAGAATAGCTACGTTTGTCGCCCGCTAAAGCAATTGTCTCAGGTTCTCAGCTTCAGATGAAGCAAAATTGTAACTGCTCGGTTGGATCAGGGCTACTCAAAAATCATGATAGTTTAGCGGACTTGATGTCATCTAAGTCAACTCTCCAGATATGTTTAAGGTAGGCAGGAAGAATATATAAAGGCCAACTTATTATATAATACTATGAATTAAAAGTAAAATGAAAAATATAAAATTAATTATTCTTAAATTTATATCTTTTTTCTAAATAAACTTAAAAAGAAAACATGTCACATAAACTATTAACACCATATTTATGAAATAACAAGTTGGATTAGATTAACGAAATATTATGCTTTAAGCTTTATCCATTTGGCATGTTCTCTAGAGATCCTCATGAAACTTCCTTTAAAATAAAACGTGCACATATTTAATAGGATGAGATTTAAATAGTGATGGAAAATAAAAGAAGCCACAAAGCATATTCTTTGATATATAGTTTTAATTAATTTTTTTTTTAAATAAAAAATTAAAATTATTAATCTCTCTTTCTGTGTATTTTCTCTCTCTCTTTCTTCCCTGTTTATTTTTCATATTTAGCTATTTCTGCTTATGGAATTTGTAACGAGAGTCCTCAGGAAACAATCTTTCTACCTCTATGAGGTAGTGGCAAGGTCTGCGTACATTCTACATTCCCCAGACCCCACTTGTGAAATTTCACTGGATATATTATTGTTATTGTTAGATAAAAATTAAAATTGTGAGTTTTGCCCCACTAGAGAAAGCAAGAAATAAGCCACTTTAAAATTTAGCATATTCTTTGAGATAGTGTCCTTTGGTTTTACTTAATTATTATTGGAGGGGAATTTTGCACTTTTAGTCCCTACAATATATATGAATTTTAATTTGATTCTCATGATATTTGACTAAAGAATATTGACTTTCTATCAAACATGAATGATGAAGTAAATTCATAATTTAATTAGGTTCTTTTTCATGAATGTAAATATATTTGTCATCATATAAAATTTATTAAAATATAAATTTTATAACATGATTTTCAGTTATATTAAATTTAAAATATATTAATCTAAGTAAATATTATGGATTAATATAATTATATTAATCAATTAAGTCCAATAAAATATAAATTTAATTAAAAGTCTAAATCCATTTATTTGGGCTACAAAAAATAACCAATTTATTTGAATTTGTCATGCCTTAGTAACTAATTGTTTAGAAATAAAAAAGTGTTCTATGGAACAAGGAAAAGAAATGAAAAGGTGAACTCTGAACTATCGTTGCGTATCAATCAGTTCAGTTTGATTCGATTTTGAAGTGTATCGATTTGACTTATTAGTTATTAATTTGTAGGCATGTTACACCGTTATAGAACTATTAAGATATTAGTTTATCAGGTATTGGTCTATAGGTTATTGATCGTTATTGGTTCGGTTATTAGTTTGATCGTTAAGAATTGACAAAAAAAAAAAACATTGAAAATCACTTAGAAACAAGGTGACAAACTAAACGAACAATTAATTCCATTTTGCTCAAAAGTAAACACTGTCACATTGTAAAAAAATTGAGAGTTTGAGTTAATTAAAAATAAAAGTATGAAACTAAACTTTAAGTTAAGAACTTTATATACCAAATGGTAACATAATTTACTGTTGGATTATCAGTTAACCCATTAAAAAACACCCTAAAATCATTAAAAATCGATAACCTGATAATAGAAAAAATCAAAATTGTAATTAAAACCGCTAAATCAATAACTCATTACTGATAAAACAATAATGTTTTTACAATTCGAATTATCAGTTTCGGTTCGATTTTGAATAGTAGTCCTATTTTGAACTTTATTGGGTCTCTAATAATATTTGGGGCCCTAGTTTCTACATGTATTGAACTAGATTTTGGTAAAATTAGGCCTTTCTTGCATCTAAGAAGAAGATGAAAGCTGGGCTTATTTTGATATATAGGTCATGAGTTCGAATTGTAGAAGCAGTCAATAATGATTGTATTACAGTAGTTTTGTCTACATTACACCCTTTAAGGTACAACCCTTCTCTAGACCCTGTTAATATGGGATGTTTTGTATATCAAGACCTTTTTAAAGGGTGTGATATAGATATTCTACCACAATGTAAACGCTAGTGATCGCTTCCATGACTCTATGTTTGCGGGGTTTGAAAAAAAAATTGAAATGAAATGAAAAGGTAAACTCCAAACTACAATTGGGTCTCAAAAAATATTTGGGCCCCTTTTATATATTGGGCCCCTATTTCTACATGTATTGGGCTGGATTTTGGTAAGTTGGGCCTTTCTTCCATCTAAAAGAGTTGGATCAAACTACTCACAAGTTGTTACACTCAAAATATACAAATGAACACAATATCATCATAAAATATAATGGGCTTGTAATGTCTAATTTGATTTTTGGGCTTCCTTTGACCCATTCACTAATGATCAGGTCTAATCTATTTGGCGCCCGATTGAGTGATGATGAGTGAATGGGTCAAAGCAAGCTTTATGTGCAACTCTTTACTTATGAGTCAATCGAATCGAATAATTTTACGGGCAAAATTTCAAAGTACAATGAGTCCAATGTTTAAAAAAAAACTTCAAAGATGATAAATTTATCAAGTTTAAAATTTGGAACAACCTTTAACTTACCACGTCCCTCCCCCACCCCACCCCCCAATCCAAAAAAATAAATCAAAAATTTAATTTACAAAAATACAATTTATTTTTAAAAAATATTTTATATATGAAAAATTTATTTTACCTTATTCCTATTCCGACCCATCTATCCAAAAATAAATATTAAATTTTTAAAAAAATTATGTTTTAATTTTTTTTACAAAAATTACGCCACCCTCTATCCGTTCACCCCTACCATTTTTTAACCCCCCCATCCCCACCCCACCCTCAACGACCCCCTTCTATTCTGATCCCTTACCAGTCCCCTACCTCTCAACCCCCTTCCCCCTCCACCCCCCACCCACCCCCCACCCCAAAACACAGACACACAAAAAAAATAATTAAATATTGATTCTTTAAAAATGTTTTAAATTTTAAATTTTTTTATTTTTTAATCACACCTCTGTCCCGAACCTCCACCCGCCCCCACCTCCCAAAAAATAATAAAAAATAATTAAAAAAAAATTAAATTATTTGAAAGTTAAATCTAGAGTCAGGAGTAGTCAAATTTCAATACGATAGTCAGGATAGGGTCTAAATTTGAAAGCCGAATCTTGGGTCGGAAGTCGAGTTGGGTCATGCATCAAGTGTCAGGGTCTGGCCTGAATCAATTATTACGGTAGATTTTATATCAGAAATTATTTTCCTTAAACGTATTCTCTACTCTCTTGCCGAGAAAACATAGTTTTCGAAAAATATTTTCATTCACTAATCAAATTATTGAAAATATTTGTACGAAAAATATTTTTCAATCACCAATCAAACATGAAAAAATAAGTTAGAAATCAACTTGTTTTCTAAGATAACATTTTCTAGGAAATATTTAACTTCATAGCAATGAAACATTTTCATTGGAAAATTCAAATTTAATCAAACCCTAATATAAATACTAAACACGGATAGAAATTAAACAAAAAAAGAAAAAAAGTGGAGGTTTTCCCAATTAGTGCAGAAATGAAAAGAGGGGCCATAAAAATCATTATTATAATATGTAAATGTCAAAAATAAAATTGGAGTACCCAAAATTAATTCTTTAATTATATCTTAATCACTCATAAAATAAATTGGTCCTACTCTTCTCTGTAATTGTTGAAAGTACCCACTGATATTAATTACAATCAAAATCTTTTTACTGCTGCACAGTTACTTTTACTATCACAGTAAAATTATTGTTTCATTTAGTTAGTTACAATTTTGTTAGTTAGTGATGTGAGATGAGTTGTTAAGGTTAACAACAATAATATATTAGCGGGGACATGACCTTGAATAGAAAAGAGTGTAGGTCGCGTATTAGGATAGAAGGTTAATAGGCTGGTAGAGGTAGGTTGATGTCTAGCCTTGTGTTATGGTAGGTTAGTAGGATTAGTCGTGTACTTGTGTCTTTATATCTTGTGTTATTATTGTCTGTCTTATAGTTGTCACTTTTATTGTATTTATATATTCTCGTTTGCTTTCCACTTTAGTCGTTTTTCTTTCATGTCTAGTATCTTCTGCTTTTTAAGGCCTGATATTTTGAGATGAGGGTTTTCAAGAAACAACCTCGCTATCTCTATGAGGTAATGGTAAGGTCCACCTACATTTTATCGTCCCCAAACCCCACTTATGAGATTCTACTGGGTATATTGTTGTTGTAATAATATATACGACGTCTAATTCCATAAGTAGGTCTTGAAAATATAAAATTTTTTGTGAAGATAAAAAAATTATTTTCTGACAGATTATCGACTCAAATTAAATATAATAAAATCAAGTTTGCATATTATTTTTTAAGGTAATTATATTTTTTTTAAACATGTACATTAAAATTTTCTTATATCAATAGTACCTTTTTTATTATGACTTGCTTTTTAATAAAATTGAGACTAATTATTGTCAATTCCTAGCATATGTCACATAAAGGCTTAATAATGAATTAGCAATAAATAATGATGGTGATATTCATAGAATAAAAACAAAATAAAATATAAAACCTACCTACATCATTTTCAACTATAGTGGGTAGAAATTATATTGTACATAAACAAAGGCAATAAATTATGTTCATCAAATTTGCTTAGAAAATAAAACATTGATAGTAAATGTAATTAAATAAACCTACCAAGATAGTTCACCTTTTTTGTTTTTAGAAGTGTTTGATTCAACCCTAGGTCACTAGATCAATAATGGTACTCGAGGAGTAATAAATATTTCGTCATCTTTAATCAGAAGTATCTGATTCAAACCTTGAATATGAAATTATAGAATTCAATGTGTGTACTTAAAGAATTTAATCTCCTCACTGTATCTGAGGTTGTGGATTATTTTCTGCCACGATAAAACAGATAAACTATTACAAAATTAGCGGTATCTCAAACTTTTGTAATTTCAACGAATGCAAAAAATTAGCAACGAATTCACCCGCAGACTCAACTTTGTGTGTAAGAAAATGTATGCAGAAGAGAAGGAAATTTGATGTCTAGAAAATGCAGAAAATCTCTCTATTTATAGCCAGCAATGGGTGCGAGCTCACCTATTCAGGACAGTCTCAACTCTATAGAACAGGCATGACATCTTTTGGGAAAGGAAATGTTTGTTTGGAAGGAACAAGTCCTTTCCAAATCGAGTGCGAAATTTGAAATTCGATTAAACTAATTTCGCGAATTAAATTAATTAATAAATAATTCAATGAATAAATTCATCACTAACATCAGTTAAGAAAATCTAATGAGATTGATCAAATAAAATTTTTGTCTAAGAAATTTATCAATCAATCTCATTATTTGCCGTAGTTATAGCTGAGCGACAACGACGACGGCGTGAGGGAGTCCTCCCTACTCGACTCTTTAAGAGCTAAATGAAGTATTTCTTAATATAAGGATAAAATTTTTCTTTTATTCTACCGATGAGGAAGAAATGACTCTGCATTTTTCCAACAGTAATTATATTATGATTATGCTATATATAGTATATATAATTGGAATAAATTATCAAATTGACAATATAATTCTTGACTAAAATACATCGTAGGTAAAAGGTAGGACGACGTACCTAACAAACACAATTAATTGATCATTATAAATTTTTTTGATAGATTTGACAACTCAAGATAGGTACAATGAAAATTTGATTAATCATTAAATAATAATTATAACGATGTCACAAACAATAATAATTTTGTTAGGACCCTAATATTCATTGACGTGGGACTCTATATTTTCCCCTCACGTTCAGGACAAGATATCTAAAACGTGAACAATATAAAATAGAAGTTTAATATCGGATGAAATGATGAATTACGTTGAATTTGACTTTGATCCCAAAATTAGCACACTCAAGAAGAACATATTGTCCAAATCCATATAAACAGATCACTCGTTCATTCCCTAATCAATGTGATACTCTAACCCGTCCATTCCCTCGTGTTAAGGAGCTCCCCCCATAAATAGACCTTATGGTTTATGAAACACAAATTTAAATTAGTTAAAGCTTTAATATGAATATCAGACGTCGAATAACACATTAAGAACATCTAGGTGTGTGGTCATATTGCGAAATACTTATATTTCTTGTATTGGAGCTTTCTTGCTCAAAGAACTATAAATGAGATAAAATTAAATGATATATAAGTATATTATATAAATCATTATATTTATAGTGTATAATTATAAAGATTTAAGTTACTTATATCATATACATGTATTTGATCTTTTTTTATGCTTTTGCTTGTCCCAAGAGGTTCGTTCGACTATCTCGATCAGTAAATTATTAAAATTCTTTTTTAGCAGACGTAATTAAGTATACATATCGAATCTATTATAATAACTTTAAAAAAATATTACTCTCTTTGTCTCAATTTCTGCGATGTAATTTGACCAGGAACGAAGTTTATGAAATATAAGAAGACTTTACACTGTTCTAAAATTATGTTTTAAGAGTACACCTTTTAGTCAAATAAGTGAGACTCAACATGAGTAAAATGTTGATAGCGTCATTAAATATTTGTTATATAAGAAAATGTCTCATTTTTTATACGATTGACCAGAAAGAAAAATGAATCATATAAATTTAGACACAAGAAATAATAAATTAAAATATACTTTTGATATAAATTTATTTTAAACATCAAGAAAGGAAATATTTGATTGAAGAGCATTACAATGCAATATACAAACACCAACAAAATACAAAAAAAATTGCAAGACAAATCAATATATTCTATTTATCAAACTTTTTTTTTTTTGGAAAAAAATGACAATATTGTTGATTTTTACACAAAAGATATACAACTTTAGTGACTTGGCACCCCCCACTCCCCTTACCCCCCAACCCCCACACTTAGTACTACTTATAAAGACACTTCTACCCAAATTATTAGAAATTAAACCAACTTAATCAGTATCGACGAATTTTTATTGTTTAACGATAGAAGTTGTTGACTCATCTTTGAAGCAATTCTTCAATCATTTGCAATGCAATTCTTTCTTCTTCATCCATTTCACTTCTAATACTTATACCTTCAACTATTTCTCCACAATTTTTCTTGAAATTATTATTATTATTATTGTTATCGTTATTATTATTTAATTCTTTTTCATGAACATCAATATTTTTGGGATTATTTTTCTTTTGAAGTTCAACTGTCATCACCCATTTTGAATCAGAAGAAGGGCCAGCACGTTTTTGCCAAACTCCAATGTGTGAATTTTCAATATCCAACCTCAAACAAGTGAGAGATGGTGATGGTACCTATATGATAAAAAAAAACAAAAATTAATTAATTTCACTAGAAATATTTGAATGTTCCATCGAAATTTGGCTCGTTTGTGAAAATCTTTATGTAGCAATCCATTTTTAAATGGAAGTATCACATTGGCAATACACAGGAGAGATGCTGAGTATATAAGTAAGTAAACATGTCTTACCAGCTACTGGTGATGCGTTTTATAGTCGTGTGGGCTTAGACCCAAAACAAACAATATTACTAGTAGGTTGAGTTGTTACATTTTTGACGTAAAAATTAAAAAGTTACTAAAAAATAGAAATTAACGACATTATGTTTGAAACAAACTAAAAAAGAAAAATAAAACACATAAATTGAAAAATTAGAGAATGTACGATATTCAAGAAAAAACTTTTGAAATTATAATTCTAAAAGTGTCATGGTATTTATATGACTATATTTCCAACGAAAATGTGTCAGGAGTTTTTCTCTAGTCATGAATGAAGTAGCGGGGGAATCATAATTTTTATTAAGAAAATTCAAAAAAAACATAAAAAAAAACATATGAAGAAGTAACTAAGAATAGAAATTAATGGCATTATGTTTGAAACACACTAAAAATGAAAAATAAGACAAATAAATTAAAAAAAAATTATCCAATATTCAAGAAAAACTTTTGAAATTCGTAGTTTTTAAAGTGTCATGATATTTGTCTGACTACATTTCCAACGGAAGTGAGTCGGAGTTTTTCTAGGCATGAATGAAGCAGCGGGGGAATCAGAATTGTTATCAAGAAAATTCAAAATATATATATATATATATATATATATATATATATATATATATAAAACATATGAAGAGGTAACTAAGGATAGAAATTAATGACATTATATTTGAAACAGATTAAAAAACAGTAAGACACATAAATTGAAAAAAAAAATATACAATATTCAAGAAAAACTTTTGAAATTCATAGTTTTAAACTTGCCATTATATTTGTATAACTACATTCAAGAAAAGAAAATACTTTTCTAGTCATGAATGAAGCAGCTTCGGAATCAGAATTTTTATTTAGAAAATTCAAAATATAAAAAAAAAAACATATGAAGAAGTAACTAAGAAGGTCCAATATCTACTGTATTTATACATAAAAAATAATTTTGACATTTCAATACCGTAATTTTTTATATAAATTTTTTTTTTTGGGGGGTTGGGGGTGCTCACCTTGCTACATTTTCTCAACTTGGCATGAAGTATTTCAGATAAAGCTTTTGGTGATGAAAATGATGATGATGATTCTTGATTTATAGCCTTTAAATCTTTATTATTATCATCTGATTCTTGTGTTATTGGAAAATTAGTTTTTGCATTTCTTCCACTCATTAATATTGCTGCTTCATCATATGCTCTTGCTGCTTCTTCAGCTGTATCGAATGTTCCTAACCATACTCTTCTTTTCCTGTAACACATTCATCATCGTAATTTACAAAAAAAAACCATAATTTAGATCAATTTCAACTATGATATATTGACGTAACATCTGTTCAGACAAACGACATTAACAGAAACTTACAATAACGGATGTCTAATTTCAGAAACCCAAGAACCCCAATGGCGTTGCCTCACACCTCTAAACTTCTTTGAAGGTACCATTTTTTTTTTAATTGAATTGATTGAAGAATTTTTAGTGAATTAATCAAGAAGAAGAAGAAAAATGAAAGGACATATAAATAAAATAAAAAGTGTTGCTAATGAATTAATATGACATGACTTTGTGCAAAACTACAAAGGCCATATATAGCCAAATGATTTAAACCATACACGTATATATGTCGGTGAACTAATTTTGTACTAGAGCAATTAACAATATCACCTAAAAAATATTATTATATATCTACGATTCGAGATTTGAAAATTTATGAGTTTTAATAATGTACGATTAAATATAATAATATATATATATATATGTAAGTGACAAATAAATTATGCAGCTAAACAATAAAATCTGTTAAGGGTGAATTATTGAGGAAGGATTATCAGAAAATTATGTTAAGGGTGAATTATTGAGGAAGGATTATCAGAAAATTATGTTGGATACGAGTAATTTAGCGATGGATTATCGATGAAGTTTATAGCTGATTTCAATTAGTGAATATAGAGTTTCAGTAAAAGTTATTGCGTTCATGTAAGTAGGTTAAAGACTAGATTCGCCTATGTAAAACATAAGCTTTGCATTTTTTTGTAATGTTTCAATTTATGAACATGTATGTCGACTACGTCACTCGAATATGTTTGATATGACGGAAGTTATTGTAAAAGAATAAATTATTTTTGAGGGATAATAACGTTTTTTGTCTCGAGAAATTTTAGCAGCTCAGTTGCTTGATTATCTGAACTCTTATCTTGTTGGTGAAAATTTGATTTTCCACCTTGTAATTCCTTCTCACTTCCCCCTTCTCACTTCCCATTTCTCATCTTGTCGGTGAGGATTAGACTGTTTTTAGAGTCATATTACAATTAAATATGAAATAACAATACAAAATTAATGACACATTTTTGGAAATAAGTTGCATACTTTAATTAGCAAGTTAGTTTTTCTTTCTTTAGTATTGCCAGGTAATAATGCAAAGAAAATGATCAAAATGGTCCTTTACGAGTAATGTTTTATTTTGATCCTTAATATATGTTATTTAATGAAAATACTCCTTATTATAATAAATGTATTTGTTTTGGTTTGTAAAATATTTCACTTGATTGAAATGATTCTTAACATATAACAAATGTGTTCATTTTGATCCTTAATATATAACGAAAGTATTCATTTCGATCCTTAATATATTTTATTTGATCGAAATAGTTCTTAATATATTACAAAAGATGTTCATTTTGATCTTTTACCCTAAACTTATCCGAAAAAGTGTTAAATATAACTCTAGATACAACATGAGCAATAAAATTTACCATCATTATCTTCTTTGATAGCTCAAAAGAAAGAACTCGATGAAATCTAACACTCTTTTCTCTACTTTTTACAGCAAAATTTACTATTTTCTCTCGCCTAAAATATAAATCAATATCACATCAGTAGAATAAGATTCGAAAGAGAAAGTAGTAAATTTTATTGGAGAAAGTAGAGTAAATAGTGTTGGATTTCATGGAGTTCTTTCTTTTGAACTAACAAAGCAACCAATAATAGTGGATTTTGTTATCTAAATAAGGTCCACAGTGTAATTTAATACTTTTTTAAAAAATAATTTTATTATATCTAGGGTAAAGTACCAAAATGGATATCTTTTATTATACATTAAGGATCATTTCAATAACTGAAATACATTAACGATCAAAATGAACACCTCTGCCATTCATTACAAACCATTTCAATTAAGTAAAATATATTAAGAATTAAAATGAACGTCTTTCTTATATATTAAGAATTATTTCAATCAATTGAAATACATTAAGGATCGCGATAAAATATTACCTATCTACCAAGGACCATTTTGATATTTTTTATAAATAAATGCTAGTAATGATGATCATCACTAAAAGTTAATTTTTATAAATTAAAAGTAACCAAATATATTCACTAACTCTTCTAATATAGCTCTTGAGTAGGCTTTGACATATTTTAAATAATATTTCTAGTATAATGTTTTGTTCTTTGACTAGCAATTACTAGTTTGAAAAAATACTCAAAATATAAATTGAAATGGATTTCAGATTTAAATTTTATGAATTTTGATAATAAATTTAAGTTAAATATATAATAATAATTGAGTTTATTTATCAAATATATATTTATAGTTAATAAATATATAATAAGTATACAAAATTTCAACAAAAGCTATAGAGTTCAGGTAAATTTATCAATCAAAAATTGATCTAACACCTTTAGTATATATGCTTTAATTTGCACATTTTCTTAGGAATATACTAGAATATTTAAATTGTTTTGAAAAAAAATCTTAATTCTGCATTTTCCTTCGAGTTCAGTATCTACTTTCTTTGTTCTTTTTTAATTGTTATAATAAAATTTTACACAAGTTTAAAGAAAAAAATAATTAAAAAATATAGTTTGATCAGTATATTCTTTATTAATTCTTTAATTCATATCTATTTACGTACCTTTTAATTTTAAAACAATTAATGTCAAGAAAAGTTAGAAAAAATCAACTTATTCTCTATAGATTGTTTAAATTGACAATTATTTTTGAACAAATATTTTTGTTATACGTGATAATTAAAAATAAGCGATGAGTATAAAAAAACAACTTATTTTCTTTTCTTTAGTTATACATAAATAGTGATTGAGTCAATACAAAGGGTAACCACAAAAGAAGCTAAAATTATTTACGATCTTCATCGCAAATAAAAAATTACAATATTAATGTGATATCAAATTATCAACATTATTATTTAGCTACATAATTTATTCAAAAATCAACAATTTCTATTTTTTTAGTGAGAGGATGGACTTAGAGGTCACACAGAGAGGTAGAGGTAGACCGAAAAAGTATTGGAGGGAGGTGATTAGATAGGATATGGCTCAGCTTCGTATCACAGAGGACATGACCTTAGATAGAAAGGAGTGGAGGTTGCGTAATAAGGTAGAAGGTTAGAAGGCGAGTAGGGGTAGGTTGGTGTCGGGCTTTGTGTTATAGTAGGTTAATAGATGTAGTCGTGTCATTATTTATCGTGTTGTTGTTGTTATTATTGTCCTTCATTTATTTTGTACTTTTATTGTCTTTATAGATTTTCATTTGTTGTCCACTCCAGTCATTTCATATCTAGTATTTTCTGTTTTTGCGATTATATTTTTTGAGTTGAGGTTCATTCCGAAATAACCTCTCTATCTCTGCGTACATTTTACCCTCCCCAAACCTCACTTGTGGGATTTCACTGAGTATATTGTTGTTGTTGTTAGCGATGAGTTATCTCTTCGATTTTCTTTGATTTCATAACAATATTTTCTATAGAAAATGACATGCCAACTTCCAAGAACAACTAAATTACACAAATTTAGCCAAGAACAAGAAATTAAAGTTTCTTTTTTTTCTTTCTTTATTAAATGTACTTATGTACCAGGACCAAAATACAGTTCAGTTTTGAAAATTTGATGACAATGGAAATAAATGCCAATAATGATATATAATAATCAGTGAACTCAAGTAAATATTTATAATTTTACAATTTAAAATTAACAAAAAATATCACTATTAATTAGATCTTTCACCTCTTCTATAGTAATAATTGAGTAGGTTTTGACATACTCTATAAATAATTACAATATTTCTAGTTTAATGTCTTTGTTTTTTTGACTAGCAATTAATGGTTAGAAAATGAGGTTCAATAAAACAAATAATGCAACTACCCATGACTTTTATGTGTTTGCTTATTAAAGGTTTGTGTTTTTTTTTACTACTCCCTCCGTCTCAAATTATCTGTCACTTTTTGCTTCACGAAATTTAAATTATAAGAAAATTGACCAATAATTCAAAATGGTATTTTTTAAAAATTATATTGACGTGAAAAGAATTATAACTTATATAAATAATACTTTTTGTATAATTTTAAAATATTGAATTAATCTATTCAGTTTAAGCTTCGAATATTAACCTTAATTGAAAAAAAAATCATTTATATGCAAACCTATTTGATAGATCACGGATTTAAGAAATAAAAATTTTAAAATATATGATCTTAAACATATCATGCAATTTATATAATTATAAAATTTTATCAGTGTATAACGTCAAAATGAAAACTTAATACTAAACTATTTTAAATATGAAATATCTCAATTTTTTTTCTAACAAATTTTAAAAAAATTTGTCACATAAAATAAAACGAACGAATTACGACGAGTAAAGGAGAAAAAAAGAAAGAAGTACACAAAAATGATTGGTTGGGAAAATAAAGTATATGTTATTTCTATATTAATTAACTAGCTATAAGTCAAATAAAAGGAGTATGACATTTGAGAAAATAATTTTTATCTTAGAATTTGTACCAAAAAAAGACAATACTGATGTATCAATGATTTAATAAGACTTTGGTACAACATTTATTTTCAACTATAAAGTTTGTACTTATAACAAAGACTATATACATTACATTATTTCATTATAGGTTGTGATAGAAGAGATTGGATATTTTTTATCCTTAGTTAAATATCTCGAATTCGAACTCATCAAGATATAATATCATTTTTGATAGGAATCATTTTGTTATAAGCTAAAAAAATTTGACGTTATTTCAGATAAGTCGAGCTTGAAAATAAGCATCAGACAAAGAATAGAAAGCCAAAAGAAAAGGTGATATACATTTCATTTGAATCTTATTGTGCAATGAAATTTGATGATATTTAAAGTCCGACAACCTATAAAAAGGTATCATAATACATAAATATGCCTTTTAATTTGACTTCAGCTATCATTCTGCATGACATCTTATATGATAGTTCATATTTTACGTGACGTCCTAAGTGTAACATGTCAAAGATGCAATAGCAAGTTTTTGTTTAATTAGTAGATTTGTTGAAACATTCAATCAAACTAACATGCAATTTTTATAAATGTCCCATTGGCTTTGGCGCTTAATATATTTAGTATAACTTACATAAATCTTATAGTATTAAGGGTTAATTATATTATTTCTCTACTTTTTTTAAATTACAAAAATTTCTTAAAATTTACTATGAAATTTGTGATACATCGCTGGACTTTCGAATAGATCAACAGACATCTGGATACATACCAGAGGGATGTATCGGAAAGGATATGACATTCGGATGAGGATATATCAGAGAGGATATGACATTCGAATTGATGTATCTGAGAGCGGATTTATGTATCCGAGAGGGAAAGGATGCAATATCAGAGACGAAATGGATGTCTCTGAGGGGGAGATAGGGATGTATTAGCAAGAGGAGAGTAGTGTATACGAGAGGAAATTTCTGATTTTTTTTAAATGATAAGAAACTGTAGAGATTATGATAAAATAAGATGTGTATTTAGGTCATTTTTCATATATTTATGAAAGGCATAATTACACTTTTGGTCCTTTGGTTATATATTCTAATTTTGGTGCTCATAATATTAGATTAAACATATTTAGTTCTTCAATTAATGATAAGGTGTTTTTTTTTAAAATCCCTATATGCATAAAGCATGTTATGTCAAGACTATTTTTGGAATTATAGTCTTTAAATATGTGTGATAAAACAAACTTATAGTAATTTTTTAGGATAATAATTTGATTATCGAATAATTAGTACTTGAAAATTCATTAAGTTTGTGAAAATTTGTAGGCATAGGGATTAAGAATGCATAATGAAGATGTAATATTTTACTTAAAAATCACAAGGACCAAAATACCCTTATTAATGTATATATGAATGATGGAATATTAGCACTTTTAACTCTTTAAATATCGATAAATTTTAATTTTGATCCTTGTAATTTCTAATTAAGCAAATTTATTCTTCAATTAATTGATAGGAGCACTTTTGATCGCTTAAACTATACGAATCTAACTAATTCAATTAATTATTAAGTGTTAAATTATTTAATTACTATGGAAAAATTATGCGGATAAGCAAACATATACTAGTTAATTAATTAGCTAACATAGTTATAGTTTGAATCAATTACGAGTCGCGGCAAACATCTAGTTGTAATTACAATTTAAATTTTGTATAATTCGCGTGATTTATACAAATATTGTGTGCGATTGTACAAAGTTCTACGCGAATCAAATTGTATAGCAAAATACTTGTGAATTATGTAGCGAATTACACAAACGTTGTGCACGAATTATATAGCGAAATATATACAAACGCTATATAAAGACTGCAAACTGTATAGCGAATTATACAAACGAATACAAATGCTGCGCGAATTATACAAACGCTACTATTGCTATAATTACGAAATGTAATTACCCTAACTATAGCCATAAAACATAATTAAGATATTTTTGAATGACTACATGCGAAAATTCCTATGTAATTTGTATTATTATTCTATATTTTATATTAATATAGATTAAAAAGATTCTAAATATGACACATTTTTTTTAATTCAAAGGGGTACAAAAACACATACTTACAAAGACTAATAGATTGTTATTTTACATTTAAAAATATTTTATTTTTGAGTACTTTCATAGAATTAAATGTTTTTAATTTATTAATTACATCCCATGTGGTATCTTTAAATCCTATAATAATAGCATGCTTTAGTTTAATTTCTTCATTAATTGCACCACGAAAATGTGGCATCCTAGAATGTTGTTTCGTGGCTAAAATTTGGCCTAAATAATGTTTCCATATTAAATATTAAAAAACAATAAAAATTCAGTATCCATAATATTCCATATTAATAAAATTAAAATATATATATATATATATACTTTTAAAAAAATGACATAGACCATCTACCCAGAATAAAGAAACATAAAATAATAATGGACCATACTCTAAAATAGCCTTGAATGTCCCTTTGTCATTGATAAATTTGTATCATCTTTTTCTTGTTTATAAGAAAAAGATATATATATAATGAAGTTGTTATAGCTACTAATTGATTCATTAATTAAATTAAAAGTGGAAATATACATGTTTTTATCAATGAAAAAATTAAAAAAAACAATCAAATTTGTCCTTATATTATTTAAACGTTGAAGTATAATGTATAATAATTTCTGAATAAAATATAAAATTATTTTATCTCATATTTGATTATAAGTTTTAAGTAGTTTTACTCAGCTATTTTACATACCAGTACATTCCAAGTACTGATGTCCCCTTCTGGGACTGCATCGTTTTATGATGCAGAGGTAGGTATTAGAGATCATCGACAGACGCTTCGTTGAGGATCTATTCGCATTCAGCTGATCGGTGAGACCTCCTTGTTTTCGGAGGATTTTCATATTATTATCATCTAGCTTGAGTAGTACTTTATTTTCCTTGAGTTGGATAACCATGGCCTGTCATGGTACCATCTAGATGTTTGAGTTAGAGGCTTCATAGACACTGAGTAGAGGATGTTATGTATTATTTTTTTCAACTCTTCTTTGTTGGAAATTAACATTTTGTATAAAGACTTGATTACTTTAATTATGTTAAAGTCTTTTCCTTGAGGATGTTTCTTCCACTGTTGAGTATGAGGTGATGATGAGGCCAAGTGGTTCGCTCGGGGACTAGTAATAGCCTCTGAGTGCCGGCTACGCTAATGGTACCCTGACGGGACGTGACAAGGTAGTTCTTCAATTATTGACAACTCGAAGTCAAAGAGAGCTGATTTTTCTTTTCCAAAGGAATAAGTTTATTAATTAATTTAGTTGAGTCGAAGTCGAATAAACGACGAAGCTGATGTGAGAAAAGATCCTCTTTTACTCTTTTTAATAGCTAAAAGGTGTGTTTCTTACTTCTTACTAAATACATAAAAGTTTACTTTTCTTCCCATTTTATTTTCCCTATTTTTCAACTCACATTTTACCTCATCTTTAAAGTTTTATTGTGTAAAGAAATCTAACACAAATCTAATATCATAACCAAAAAAACAAATATGATAAGTATACACATTGTTTTGAGACAAATTTGCATAATTTATTGGATCAAAATAGACCATACATGCCATGGAATTATGGAACAATCACCTTCACAAACTTCTGACAAATAATTAAATTATACACAGAAAATATATGGATTCATTTCATTTTAATGGTAGGCCAAAGATGACAACTTTTTTCTAGTTATTATTCTTGCTTTTTTATTGGTAGGTGTGATTTGGTTCTAGGACCCCAAATTCAGTACACAAAGTTGATACATCTAATTATAGTGAATATATACGGAGATCTTGTCATTACTTCATGTAGATAGAGAGACTATTTTTGATAGATCTTTGGTTCAAGTGTATTCACCTTAAGTAAAAAGGAGAAAACAAACGGTTCAAATGACTCCTGAACTTTTGACTATATAGTTTAAAATTGGGAAAATTATCTAAATACATAATTTATTTTATCATATTTTTTGAAATTCCTCAGCATTTGAAAAAATTATAAAAATTTGTATTTTCTCATATTCTCGGTATATATCATTTCACGCGATGTATTGATTAGATACAATACTTCACGTAATGTATCGAAACATACATGATGTATCCAAAATCAAGACAAGATGTATTGAATATATCCAAAATCGAGATGTAATGTATCATAACATTGGGATATACTCAGATTCCACCAAATTTTTAAAAAATTATAAAGTTAAAAAAATAGAAATAAAATATAATTAACTCCTTACACTATAAGATTCGTTAAATTTCTACTTAAAATTATTCATTATTCATTGGAGTTTCATTATATTATATTAGGCGCCATTGACAAAAAAATGATACTTCTTTCTAATAATAGTAAGAATAATATTCTGTCCTTCTCAAAATATTTGTCACATTTCGCTTCCTTAGATTCAATTTTTTTTAAACTTTAATAATTGATATTTTATGATTTTTTTATCATATTAATATAAAAGAAATTGCTATTTATAATATTTTTTATGTAAATATTTAAATTTTAACCATAAATTATTAAATTAATATAATCAAAATTAATCTTCAAATATCAATGGCATTAACTTTTAAAAAGTGAAATGTAACAATTATTTTGAAATGATGGGAGTATTTTATTAATACTCCCATCATCTCAAATAGTACATAGTCAAATTTGACCTTCCCTACTATAGTTGCCATTATACTTAGGTTAAGTAGTTGGAATCTTGTACAAATTCTTTAAATTCTCATAAAAATTTGTCACAATTAAGAAAAGTTAATCAAAAGGATATTTCTATGCCCTCAAAGGAAAAAAAAAAAGGAATAGTGATTTATCTTGATAACTATATCTCTCCCATATATGATTAATCATCTGCTTCTTATGTTTCGTGAATAATCGGTACATTGAAGAATATTCAGAAAGACATTTTAGAGATGTAACTCCAGTTCCTTCGAAATCGATAATCAATCCTATTTCCGATAGGGGCAGTTGATAATTGAATCCAATTTTGATCATTATTTTCATATTCATAATAGTGTGAAAAGAAGACTTGGCTCCAAGTTGTTCAAGAATAGTGACATTGAGTTTTTCGACCCTTTGACTTAGAATTAGTCAGTTCTATTTCTTAATGGAGTGGGGAAGGGATTAAATTAATAAAATCAGGTATAAAATCTTTAAGTTTTTTGAAAATTACATAAAAAAGTACTATCAATCATAATAATTGATAATCCAAGATATAGAAAAATATATGAAAAATTATCATAAAAAATATTTGTTTGAATTTCAAAATTCGAAAAATGCCATGTTGAATCAAAATATATAATTTTACCTACCATGGAGTAATGGACATCCTCCAAACAGATCTAGATATCAAGTATAGTAGGTACTAATCAAATTAATTAACTTTGTTTTTCTATATATAGAAAAACATGGCTGTATTGTTTTTCTATAAACAGAAAAAAACATGGTTGTATTTCATTTTAATTCTTAATGGTAGGCTAAAGATGACAACTTTTCCCTCAATTTTAGTACACAGTTGAAAATTCAAGAGTTAAATAGTTTTCCTATTAGAATTTTTTTATATTTTAAAAATATTTAAGTCGTTAGTTATTGTAATCCATAATATTTTTTAATATAATTTTTTAACATATAAAATTCGTTTTAAAAAATGTGAAGCTTTTATATTCAAATTCAGGGTTAACTAAAGTTTAGAGGTGTATAACAACATACTCAGTGTCAATGACTGAGCTTAGCTTGTAGCCAAGGGGTTCATTCGTACCTACTTCGTCGAAAAATTATACTATTTATACATGACTAAATTTATTTTCTACGTATGTATAGTATATGCCGAATCTCCTTTGTCTAGCTAGTATGTTCACATCTTCGTATTTTGAACTATCTTAAAAAATCTTAACTCCTCCATTGCCTAGTAGTGTAGCCCTATAAAGTAGGATCGAGGAAGAGTAGAGTATACGCTGACCTTATCACTATCTTAGAGGTAGAGAGATTGTTTTCAGCAAACCATCTACTCAAGAAGAAGAAAAAAGTCTAAAACAATATATAGGAAGAATAATTGAAATGAAGAAAATCATTATCATAAAATACTATAGACAACCTAATAAATCATCCTATATAAAATGTAAAGGAAATTATAAATAATAATCAAACTGAAAGGACAAACAACTACAAAAATAACATTGTAACTAATAGTACAATTAAAATTTAAAAGTTTGAACCACGAAATTTTGAAGAAAGCTAAGTTGTTCGACGAAAGGAGGTGGAGTACAATGATTCCAGTTTACAAGAATAGGGGAGGTATTCAAAACTGTAACATTTATAGGGATATCAAATTGCTGACCCACACTCTGAAGGTTTAGGAGAGAGTGATAGATCAAGATGAGGGTGACGAAAGGAGTGTCGATTTCAGAGAATCAGCTTGGATTCATGTCGGGCAATCGACTACTAAGCAATTCATCTTATGCGGAGACTAGTGGAGAAATATAGCGAAAGAAAGAGGGGCCTCTACATGATGTTTACTGATATTGAGAAGACATATGACAAAGTGCCAAGGGATATTCTCTGGAGGTGTCCCAAGACTAAAGGTGTCCCGATGGTATATATTAAGACAAAAAAGGATATATACGATGGAACTAAGAATTGGATTAGAACGGTGGAATCAGAAGACTCAGAACATTTTTCTATTAAGATGGGGCTACATCAAGGATTTGTGCTGGGCCATTTCTTTTTGCCTTGGTGATAGATGAGCTAACATGGTCTATCCAGGAGGAGTTTCCATAATGTATACTATTTGTAGATGATACAGTATTGATTTATGCGACACAAGATAGAGTTAATGATAGGTTGGAGGTTTGGAGACAAACTCTATAGTTCAAAGGGTTCAAATTGAATAGGATCAAAACAGAACACTTGGAGTGCAAATTAAGTGTTGCAATAGATGATGCGGATATGAAAGTGAGGCTTGCCACTCAACCTATTCCCAAGAGCAAAAAACTTTATATATATATAGGTCTATCATCCAGAATAGTGAGGATATTGATTATGATGTTACACATCATATTGGGGAAGTATGGATGAAATGAAGGCTTACCTTTGGAATATTGTGTGATAAGAATGTGTCATCTAAATTTAAAGGTAAATTCTACAGAATGGTGGTTAGACCGTCTTTATTATATGTAATAGAGTGTTGATCAATAAAAAAATCACATATTCAAAAGATGCATGTTGCAGAGATGAGGATATTTGGGACAGTTGTATAACATACTAAGACTGATAAGATTAAGAATGAGGTCATTCGGGAGAAGGTGGGAGTGACTTTTTTGACAGACAAGATGAGAGAAGCGAGACTGAGAGAAGGTGCGTCAATGCCCCAGTTAGGAAGTGCGAGAGGTAGATCTACGAGTTACATGGAGGGGGTAGGGATAGAACGAAAAAAAGCATGACACAATTTCATATCACCGAGGACACAACCTTAGATAGGAAATAATGTAGGTCGCCTATTAAGGTAGAATATTAGTACAAGTTGAGTATTGTCTTGCCTTGTGATGACTTGCTATTATGGTTGTGTGCTACTGTTCTTCAATTATTCTACTACCTCAATGATTTTTTCTTATAGATCAACTGACATTGTTTTTTCATTTTAGCTATTATTCTATATCTACTATTTCACCTTTTACTTGGGGCAAATATACTTGACCCGAGAAACTTTCGATAATAGACTCTCTATATTTATGAAACAGTAATAAAATTTGCGTACACTCTACTCTTTCGAACCGTGCTTTGTAAGATTCACATATCATGTAGTTGTTTTCAAATTCACATCAAGTGCAGACAGTTGAGTGAGCTACATATCAAATCAATATGTGGAAACTTTATGATTAATTAAGTTAATGTAGGTGCAGGTTAGATGGTGGACAAATCAAAGGCCATTTACATGCATGCAATTATTATTAAAGAGGAAAAGACTGGTTACATTAATTTCTTGTGATGAATTTCAACTTTCAAGTACATACATATTAGCCGCCTGCCAAATAATTTTTTAGTGGGCAAAAATATATTTTAATTTTATTTTTAACTATTTTTTTTCTACATCAATTATCATTATTTATGTAAAACATACTCTAATTATATATTAATTATTTCTTTTTTTTTCTTTTTATCTGATGATGATGATTTTAAATAGAAAAAAGAAAGAGGATTTTCAAAAAGAGCAAACACTTGAAATATAATAAAGCAAAAATAGCTACAATATAATAAAGCAAAAATAGCTACAGTTTGCTAAGATTACGACTCGTAGCTATATATTATAGAAAAAAGGCGAGCGAGATCGAGAGGAGGAGGTAAGAGGTGAGCGAGAGAGGGCAGTGAGTGGAGGAGGTGAATTATATATGTATATATTTCGAATTGAATATATATATCTGTCAAATCTTTATATATATGCAGCTGGTATACATATGTATTTGTATATCTGACAAGAAAGTGCAGGGAGAGAGGAGAGAGGCGAGAGAGAGGAAGAGAGGAGAGTTCAAATAGCAACAAAACCTCTAACTATAACTATAAATTGTAATTTTTTCAAACTATAGTGGTATAATGTATGTACATACCATATGTTTACCTAATTACGTAATTTACTGAAAAGAAATGATTGATAGTTAATGTGTGTCTTGATATACACAATGATGATACAAAAAAAGTCCATCAAAGTTTCAACCGTCAATGTCATGCCCGACATAATGCCCCCTTGTTGGTTCGATGAAGTTTTCACGAGAGATGATAGTCTTTAGCCAGAAAGGAGAGAGACGAAGGGAAGAGAAGGACAGATGATGGTCAAAATATATATCTAACAAAATAGACGCGTGTATTCAATTAAGAGTTTATATATCTAAGTTAAGATCATATATATTTATGTGAAAAGATTTTTTATGCTCAGAAAACAAAGGAAGAAATTTAAAATCTTTGATTTTTTTTAAAAGGAAATTCAGGTAAAAACACATGATTTTGCTCCTAAATTGATCTGTTTTAAATTTTCAATTACATTTCATGCTTTAGACGTATCTACTCAGTATGTGTTCGAGATTCATGTTCTAGCCGAGCCAGATATATGTATCTAGGGATTGAAATATGATAGGAATTGTGTTATAGAAAATTCTCGAAAAAATAAATAATTGGCTCCTAAACTAACGAATCGTAATATTGCATGCATAATTCATTTTTAAAATACAAGTACAAATTTATCATAAAATTATTATAAATAATAATAAATAAAAAATTACTAAAATTAATAATTATTTATTTTTAAAATAAATTTTTAACTTTTTTTTGGGGGGGGGGGGGGGGGGGGGGTTTGATTAAGTGGGTCGAAATAGGAGGGGGGAAAAAATTTAAAACTTTCAAAATAAAAATAAATGTGAAATTATTTTCAAAAATAAATTTATCTATCTTATTTTATTTTAAAAAAATAAAAAAAAATTGGGGGAGAGAGATCGTGGTAGGGATGGGATAAAAAAAATCATTTTAAAATTGGATAGGAATTTTGAAAAATATTTTTATTTATTTATGGAAGAAATTTACTTATTTCTTTAAATTTAAAAAAAATGAGTTGATTTGAAAAATATTTTTCAGTACATTTAAACGAACCAAATATGAGAAAATTGTCTTAAATACCAAACACACCGTTAATTGTAAGGCCCATCTAGTTAGTAGGCCGGCCTGCCTCAACCCCTTCCAAACTCTCAAGGCCCAAATGGATAGAGATGGGCCGGCCCAATATTACCAGCTGTAATCCGAGAGGATTTAAGGCTTCCGGTTCTAGGTTTCCGATGAGGTTCCCGGCGAGTTTTTTTTTTTTTTTTGAAGATTGTGTTCAGTTTCCGGCAGTATTTTCTTCGCCTCTGTTGTATATGTGCTGGAGAGTCATCTAGTCATGGATACTTCGCGTTTAAACCTGCTGGAGGAAGCGATTGGCGTTAACAAAGGTGGGCGAGTTGTGGTTGTTGAGGATTGTGTTGAGACGAGTGGTGCCTTCGTCCTCCATCATTTCCTTAAGCGCTCTCTCCATCCTGATTCTTCTGATGTTGTCGTCTTCATCGCATTTGCCCATCCTTTCTCTCACTATGACCGGATTCTCCGCAAGATGGTCAGCTCTCTCTCCATGGCATAGTTGTGTATATCAAGCTTACTTGAGGTTTCCAGAAGTTCCAATTTTAGCTTCACAATCCTTTTTTGTTATTTCCTAAACAGGGTTGCAACTTAACTATGCAGAGGAAGAATCACAGATTTGTATTCCTTGATATGCTTACATTGGAGTGCCCAGGTGAAGATGTCAAACAGAAATGATTAACTATAATGAAAGTTTTGTTAGTTATTTCCTTGTCTTCTTAATTGTCTAAAGTTGTAGCAGAGTCTGTTTGTGTATTTTGTGAGCAATTTCTTTGTGTATTTTATGAGAATTCTAACACCATTAATGAGGAGTTTAGAAGGCCTAATTACTTATAAGAAAAGCTTAAAGGACCTATATTCAAGTGAAATTGGAAGTTATAGGAAACTTGAGTGTTAGGAACTTTTGGGAACAACCATGCAGCTCTATCGAATAAAGAGAAAAACAAGTGGTTCTGAACTTCACCCGAAAGAGTTCAACTGTAAATTGGAAATGTTTAATGCATACTGCCGTGCCTTTTTGTGTTAAAACTATACTGCCTCTGTCCAAATTTAAGTGTCTTAGTTTGACTGAACGCTGAGTTTAAGAAATAAAGAGAGACTTTTGAATCTAGTGTCTTAAATTTGCCATGTAAAAAGTTGGAATGGGAAAAGTTACTGATATAGAAAAGACACTCTTTTTAGGAACAAACCAAAAAGTAAAGTAAGACACTTCAATTGGGATAGAGCGATATGCTTTATGAGAGTGATATTGATTCTACCGATCTGTCTTAGCTCTATTTGACCCTCTTTAGTTGTTTGTGCTCATTTCATAATTAGACAGTAATGGAAAGGAAGCAAGAGAAGGCGGATTGCTTGTATTGTATGGGGAAATTGAGAAAGCAGTAGAGATATATTCTTCACTTGAAGGCAGTAGAACCATTACTATTATGATTGATGACGTCTCCCTTATTGAAGTGGCGGCTAATGGTTCATCAAATCACGTGTTGGATTTTCTACACTACTGCTACACTCTGAAAGCAAAATATGTGAGCAGTTTTATCCACTATTACTCTGCATCTTAATTCAAACAACAGTATGAGCTTCAATCAATAGTGTTTTTTGGTAAGTAGAAAAAGAGTCAATAGCATGGGCTATGATCTTAATTATCTTTTTATCCAGGGCTGTTCATTTGTTACTCTTAATCATGAGGATATCTATTCCAGTGCAAATACGCTGCCATTAATCTTGCAACCGGAGTACCTCGCTGATGTGATAATCAAGGCAGAACCTTTGGCAACTGGTTTAGCAAGTGACGTGCATGGACAGGTACAGTTTTAGAACTACCTTTTATCCTTTTTCCTATATACATTAATCGTACTTATACTGTATCACCTTCCCTCCTTAACTAAAAGAAGGAAAAATCGATAAGGGTATTTCCTTTGTCTTTCAACCCCGAACCTATATTCTTTTTTTTGTCTGACTTTGTTCCGTCTCTGTTTTCCCTTTTGTTATCCACAAGCTTCTACTCTACCCAAAAAGAATGAAAAAAATAAAAAAGTGGTCACACTCTTACCATAGACGAGCTAGGATTTTGTCGTGTTCTAAAAACTGATCATCCTTACATAATAACCTGATTGGTCAGTTGTATGACCCTACTGGTCTGTTATGAACTAAAATTGTTGAAGAGCTAAAAGAAAGTCTGGAAATTGTAATAACCTCCTCTGTTTAACCGAAAGTGCAGTAGCTGTGGCAACTTTTAGCTCCTTGGGATAATATGCACTTGATGTTTGAGTCCATCTTGTTAACTTGTTCTTTCCTTTTGTTTCTCTTTTTTCCCCGCAGTTGACTGTGTTAAATAAAGGAAGTGTTTATGACTTGGGAGGCTCAAGTTCTAAGGTTCGGAATTTCCATTTTAGAGTCAAGGAAAATAACGTGGACTACTTCTATCCGGGGACTCAGACTTGAATAGATTTCCTGTTCATTGAAAGGGTGCAGTGGTTGACATTCCAAAGCGTTGGCAGAAGTCGAGGATCAAACTATATTCATCTTTGATATCTGGCCTCCTGACATGGTACTCTTAACTTGAAAGGCATAGAAACCAAGTTTTACCTTCAGCTTGGCCCTTGATGCGTCTGTATCGTGAAGTTGCCAGAGTTATGGAAATTCAGTTGCTTTCTGTTACCTTGGAATGCCTCTTTTTCATACTTGCACTGTGTTTCACCTACTATGATTTGATTATAGCAAGAAAAATAACAGTGAGGAGACCCAACAGAAGGCCTGATTACTGTTTTTATTGTGTGTGGATAAGCAAGATCCAATAATTATTGAGCCGTCATTGTAGAAACTCTATAGAGTCACTTTTCCATAGCTATCAGACACATAATCTTATGAGATAAATGGTTAAAAATACATTTGATTTGTCATTTTTTCACGAGTTTCACGCTCTAACTAGGATTAGTTGGAAAGAAACATACAATTAAGTTGCTATCTAACATAGACACACACCAAACAAAAACTTAAGTCCGTTGTCTTTGAGCTCTCTTCAAACTGTAGCCTATGACTACTAATTTCCACTTAAATCCACTAAAAAACTTCGAGTTTTCTTCTTCTTCTTCCACTTCAATGTTGAAGAACATGAGGTGGATGACATTGGATTGATAAAGGAGGACTACATAAATCAAGTTTTCCACCATGATCAATTGTGAACCTTGAGGAATGTGTCCGACGAGATGATTTTGAGAGAGGTTTAAGGACGCCAGGAAGTTCATTCTTGTCAATCTAACGCTTCAGGCATATTCAATTTCCCCACTTCCTTTGGAATATCTCCTCTGAGACTGTTATGGGATAAATTGAGTAGCCAAAGCTAACCAAAGATCCTTAGTGTTCTTGGAATGTCCGTCATTATTTTGGAGAGAAGTCCCCTGATCAGAACGATTGCTAGAGGCAATCCTGCGCATTTCAATGCAATTTGTTTCCCAAGATGTTCAAATTCAGGGGGAAAAGAGTCTTTCGCGAAGACCTTTTCATACAATGAATTCCAACCTTCGTCAGAATTCATGAGATATTTGTGATAAGGAGACTTACCTGAGCTAGCATGTTCAGCCACTTCCACATTCCAAGTAGTCAGGAGTATTCGGCTTCCATTATTACTGTCTGGGAAACATAGTTTTATATCATCCCAAGCTTCTGTAGTCCATATGTCATCAATGACTACCAAGTATCTCCTGCCTTTCAGATGCTTTAGCAATCTGTCTGCTAGTTGATCATCAGGTTCGTAACTTGAAGAAGAAAGAAGTCCTAGGAGTACATTTCTTGCACAATACTCTTGTGAAACAGTTACTTTTGTACAAACTCAAAGTTGTCTTTCCTGATGCCCCCCATCCCTACGATTGAGACAACTTCAAGTTCTCTTTCTCCTCTAGCAAGTTGATTCAGCATCATCTCGTATTCAGTTTCATAGCCAACCATCATATCCTCGGGATGCTCTACAGCATGTTCAGGTAAACTGGCAAGAGAGTAAGTTTGTGGTTTTAGACCTTTCATGTTGTTGCATCCGTCCCGTGTCACTGTCCACTGTTTCATGGTGGAATCAATGCATTCTAGTGTCTGCTTCTCTAGGCATAAGAACTTTTTGTGTCTATGTGCATGTATATGTTTACTTACTGTGATTCACTTTTTTTTAATTTCTGTACTTGGTTGAAAACTGAAAATATAATAAGCTGCATGCAGTGATTAAATCTGTTTGAAACATTGCAATTAAGTTTCTATCAAACATATACAAACAACAAAAAGAAAATTTAAAAGCTAAAAACAGTAACAGAAAAGTTCAATATTCCATTATGTCCTTCGTCTCGGCCTGCTCTTCTTTGTCCTTCTCCTTTCCTGAGGAATAATGCCTTCAAAAAATTCGACAAGCCATTTTGGCTTGCGATATTTAAACATGAGGCTCCAAATGACAGTTCCAACAACGAGTCCAAAACTGTAGCCTATGACTACTGATTCCCAGGTAAATCCACTAAAAAAGAATGACTCATCTTCTTCTTCTTCGGACTCCAATGGTTGAGGCACACTTGTTCCACATTGCTTTGATAAGGGAGGGCCACATAAATCAAGGTTGCCGCCATACGAGTCATTTTCAAATGTGTTGAACTGTTGACCGTGAGGAATTGGTCCGACGAGATGATTTTGAGAGAGGTTTAAGAACCCCAGAAAGTTCATTCTTGTCAATTCCTGCGGAATCTTTCCAGTGAGCCGATTCCAAGAGAGATCTAATGCTTCAAGCATATTCAATTTGCCCAATTCCATTGGAATATCACCTGTGAGATTGTTATGGGATAAATTAAGCAACCAAAGCGAGCCAAGATCCATTAGTATTTTTGGAATGACACCTTCAAAATGGTTGCTTGAGAGATCTATGACTGTCATAATTGTGCTGATTTTTTCTAGCTCCATATCATTTCCTTTGATCACCAATCTCACTGAATCCTCATATGTTAAAAACCTCCTCCAATATCCCATGTACTGCGTCAAATCTTTGTCTCTGTCATCTAAGTTAGTCATTGCACTGAAGTTCTCAAAAAGTCTTGCAGGTAGTGAGCCACTAAATTCATTACAAGAGAGATCAAAAATCCGCAACCTGGGAAAGTAAAACTTCTTCATAGTAAGAGTAGTTATAGGTCCATGGAACTTGTTTGACTTGAATATAAGGACCTGTAGCTGTCGAAGAGTTCCTAGCCAAGCTGGAAATGTGTCATTTATAGCATTGTTCCCCACATCAAGAACTTCTAGACCATAACAGTTGAGCAAGGACATAGGGAGAGTTCCTCCAAATCGATTACCATTCAAGACAATGGTACTCAATGAAGTGTTCTTCGCACAAAATGGTGGAAGACTCCCAGTGAAATTATTTCTTCTTAAGTCTAACACATCTAGTCCAACCATGCTGCCCAAGCAATGTGGAACCGAGTCATTGAAGTAGTTGTGTGATAAATCCAGAAGGCTAAGGCCGCTTATGTTACAAATGGATGAAGGTAGTGGACCCTGAAGGGAGTTAAATTTAAGATCAAGAAACTGTAGGTTATAGTAATATAACTGCAGTAGGTGGCCTGTTAATAAATTATGCGATAAGTTTAGGTACGACAAACTGTCCCACCTCATGCCGTTAAACCAGTTAGGGATTTGACCACGAATCTTGTTGTTAGAAATATCCAATACCTCAAGTGTCTTCGCATTTCTCAAGAAATGTGGAAAATCCTTCAGATTACAACATGATAAGAACAGATTTTTAAGTCTAGGAAAGGTGATATTTATTCCCCCATCACCGGTGATGTTATTTGATGAAATGGCAAGGGTAGAAAGGTTTGTGAGATTGGCAAGTGATTGAGGAAAAGAACCACTGAGTTGATTATGGCTTAAATCCAGGTTGTCTAATGCTGTGTTTGTTTTGAGCTCGTCGGGTAGTCCACTAAATCGATTATGACCAAGCCACAACTGAGATAGCAAAGGTAGGCTAAACACCCAAGATGGTATGGTATCATTCAGTGAGTTGAAAGACAAATCCAGTTTAGCTAGCTTTTGAAGCTTGCTCGCATTATTAGGAAGTGGTCCAGATAGGGAATTACTCGACAAGTCTAAGGTTTCAAGCTGTGTCAAGCTTACAGTTGTACAAGGAAATGAACCAATGAAGCTGTTATTATGAAGATGTAAATCCCGTAGCTCTCGGAGGTTAGAGAAAACATCGGGAATTTCACCTGAAAAGGAGTTGGATGAAAGATCTAAACTTGTGAGCTGCTTCAATTTAGAGATTGTTGAAGGAATATGTCCGGTGAAATTATTATCACTAAAATCCAACTCCCTAATTTGTGTTAGGTTGCCTATGGAATCAGGAATATGGCCAGTGAAACGATTACCATCTAAATATAACTCCCTAATTTGGGTTAGGTTGCCAATGGAATCAGGAATGGAACCAGAGAGTTGACATCCATAGAGATTCAATCTATTCAAGGAACTCAGTGTCCCAATTGAATCAGGAAGCTCACCAGAGATTCCGGTGTTTGAAATATCCAGCTCCAATAGAGTGTTGTCCGGATGGAGCTTTGGTAAAACTCCTTTGAGAAGATCATTCCCCCTCAGTTTGAGATTTTTCAAGTTCGGCAGAAGGAAAAAGCTCTCTGTGAGAGCACCTTGCAGATTAGTAAATTGAAGATCCACGTACCTTAAGGAGGAAGAAATATTTACAGGTATGGGAGATGAGATGTTGACAACAGGGAGAGATAGTACCTCCAGATTTGTGAAGTTGTGAAGCATTCTTTCAAATGTTCTCTGATCAAGTTGTAATCCATAAATATTAGCAGAAGAAAGATCAAGTGAAACCAAACTGGAAAGGTATGAGGTTTCTGTTGGGATTTTTCCACCAAAGTGAGAGTCAGAAAGGTTTAGATGCCTCAAATTCGTCAAGCGGCCAATGTCATTTGGGATTGAAGAATCATTGAAGTGATTGTAAGCAAGGTTTAGCGTCTGAAGATGATGGAGTTGGAAGAGGCTGCTGTTGGGGTGAATAGTTCCATGAAGCTGACTGCAACTGAGGTCCAATCCAATAACATGACCGGTTAACATGTCACAAGTGACTCCATCCCAAGTACAGCAATCCATGCTCTCATTCCAAGTCATAGTTTTTGGGTTACCAAGATATCTCAGACTAGTATTATCCCAACATCCACGGTAGTCAGAGATTTGAAAAGATTGTTTGAACTGAAGCAGAACAAAAGCTTCACCTGGAGAGCAAAGATGATGATTTAACGAAGAAGAAAAGCATCGACTTATTACAAACACAAAGTAAAGAAATGAATAAAAGAAAAATAGACGTCCCATCTTCTTCGTATTCACCAAATAACAGGATATTTGTTCTGTACTTACGAATCAGCATGAAATTACAGACAGGATTTAAGTCCTATATTTACTTAAGATCATGTAACAACAAACAATAATACCGTGTGGAATTTCTGAGCAAGTGTTAGGTACATTCCATCATTTTCTACAAGACTTTTCAGACTAAGTTAGTGAGGGAAATTCCCCTAAGTCTTTAAGTCAATTTCCACAAAGACTACAGGGGTGGGGGTGGAGAGGACAAATATGATACCCTTCAAATTTGTAAAAATCGCCTAATTCTTGTTGATGGTCCCTAAATACTAAAAAAATTTCTTGTGGATTAGGCAACACACACGAAAAACGGCAAAATTGTCTAATTCCTGTCGAATGGCCTCTAAATGCTAAAATCTACCTCACGGATCAAATTGAGGTTATTGAAATTCTTCTTCATATCATTACGCAGGGGCTATTGGAATTCTTCCCTAGTCCATTAACAACAGTTCTATAAAAGTCTCACGAAAAAATTAATTAAAAACGGAGAAAATCGCCTAATTTCTATTGAGTATCTCCTAAATGCTAAAAAAATGTGTTGCAAGACTGGGGCTATTACAGTTCTTCCCCAAATCATCATAAATAATTCTGTAAAGGTTTTCTCTTGACCACTAACACACTGTAGAAAATTTTTCTTGACCAAGTCAAGTGAGGAAAAGAAAAAGACCAATAATGATTTGACTCCTCCATTATTTCCTCCTACATCTGGAGGATGTGACAATGAGACCGTGTGGAATTTTGAAGTCATTGAACCAATTAATGGTCCATGTGTATGGATTCTCGAAAAGAGAGGGGCCGTGGTGGTCCCCCTGGACCGTTAGAATCCTACGAGTGAAACGAGAGTTGGATTTATATGGATCTCACCCGAGTCGCACCATCTATCCTCCTGAGGAGGAGTTTGGCTTCAAACCTCAGTTTGAACGGGAGGAGTACGCCATATTAATGTGCCTTAGATGATCCACAGTACATCCTATATTTTTAATGTTACAACAGTAAGAACTGCTAGACTAGTTGTTTGTAATGACTGGTTTGCAACTTATTCTTTAGGTTTAATTTCTCACTTAACGATGCAACGTCGTTAATTCCTACCGAGTGGTCTCTAAATGCTAAAAATGTCCTATTAGATTAGGCTGGGGGCTGTTATAGTTCTTTCCCAGGTTATTATAGACAGTTCTGTAAAGGTTTTGAGAAATAATTGATTGGAAGCCATATTACCAAAATATCCATTAGCTACCGTACTGGAAAAATGAAAAAAATTGCCCAATTCCTGTTGAGTGGCTCATAAATGCTAAAAAATGCAGCGCGGATCAGGCAGGGCAGTTTGCATTCTTTCGCAAATCATTACGGACTGTTCTGTAAAAGTCTCTTGGAAAAATTGATCGGAGACCATATCGGCAACAAAATTCATAGGCTAACACACAAGAAAAGTGAAGAAAAACGCTTAATTCTTGTTGAGTGGCTCCGAAATGCTAAAACCATTAATGCTACATATAATTATATTGCTACATATCAAGCATATACAATCAATAAAAGGAAATGCTTTCAATCTTCCATTATGTCCTTGCTCTGTGATATCTCTTCTTTGGCCTTCTCATTGTTTTGGGAAAAATGCCATCAAAAAATTCCACAAACCATTTTGGCTTACGATATTTAAACATGAGACTCCACACAACAGTTCCAACAACTAGTCCAAAACTGTAGCCTATGACTACTGATTCCCACGTAAATCCACTAAAAAAATACGACTCTTCTTCATCTTCTTCCTCCACTGGTTGAGGAATATGTGATGGATCACTTGTTCCACATTGCTTTGATAAAGGAGGACCACATAAATCAAGGTTGCCACGATACGAGTCATTTTCAAATGTGTTGAATTGTGAACCTTGAGGAATGCGTCCAACAAGGAGATTTTGAGAGAGGTTTAAGAACGCCAAAAAGTTCATTCTTGTCAATTCCTGTGGAATCTTTCCAGTGAGCCGATTCCAAGAGAGATCTAGTGCTTCAAGCATATTCAATTTCACCAGTTCCATTGGAATATCTCCTTTGAGATTGTTATGGGATAAGTTGAGTAGCCAAAGTGAGTTGAGATCCATTAGTGTTTTTGGAATGACACCTTCAAAATGGTTGCTTGAGAGATCTATGGTTGTCATTATTGTGGTGATTTTTTCTAGCTCCATATCATGGCCTTTGATCACCAACCTCACTGAAATCTCATACATTACGCTGCTAAATCCGTCATAAGACTGTGGTTTCATATATTCGATCTCACCATTGTCTCCGTCATCTATTTTGATCATTCCTTTGAAGTTTTCAAAAACTTCTGCAGGAAGTGAGCCACTGAACTCATTATGAGAGAGATCGAAAATCCGCAACACTGGAAAGACAAACTTCAGCCTAGTACTTACAGGTCCATGGAACTTGTTCGACTTTAATATAAGGACCTGCAGCTCTTGAAGAGTTCCGAGCCAAGCTGGAAATGTGTCATTTATAGTGTTGTCCCCCACATCAAGAACTTCTAAGCCAGTACAATTGAGCAACGACATTGGCACAGTTCCTTCAAAACGATTACCATTCAAGACAATGGTTCTCAATGAATCACTCTGAGCACAAAATGGTGGAAGACTCCCAGTGAAATTATTTCTTCTCAAGTCTAGCACAGATAGCCCAACCATGCTCCCCAAGCAATGTGGAACCGAGTCACTGAAGTAGTTCTGCGATAAATCCAGAAGGCTAAGGCTGCTCATTTTACAAATGGATGAAGTTAGTGGACCCTGAAGGAAGTTAAATTTAAGATCAAGAGACTCGAGACCAGGATAATGAAATGGTTGTAGGTGTCCTGTTAGTGAATTATGTGAAAGGTTTAGGTGCACCAATGAGTCCCACCTCGCGCCACTGAACCAGTTAGGGATTTGACCACGAATCTTATTGTTGGAAATATCCAAGACCACAAGTGTCTTTACATTTCTCAAGAAGTGTGGAAAATCCTTCAGTTTACAAGATGATAACTGCAAAACTCCTAGGCTAGGCACAGTGATTTGCATTCCCGTATCGAGGGTGATGTTATTTGATGAAAGGTCAAGGGTAGAAAGGTTTGTGAGATTCACAGGTGATTGAGGAAAAGAACCAGTTAAGCGATTATGATGGAGCGAAACTGAAGATAGCAAAGGTAGGCTAAACACCCAAGATGGAATGGTACCATTCAGTGAGTTGTAAGACAAATCCAAATCAGTTAGCTTTTGAAGCGTGCTCGCGTTGCTAGGAAGTGGACCAGATAGGGAATTACTGGACAAGTCTAAGTATTCAAGATTTGTCAAGCTTATAATTACAGAAGGAAACGGACCGAAGAAGCTGCAATTAGTAAGACTTAAATAGCGTAGTTCTTGGAGATTAGAGAAAATATTGGGAATTTCGCCTCCAAAGGAGTTAGAAGCAAGAGCTAAAACTGTGAGATGCTTCAAGTTAGAGATTGTGGAAGGAATAGGGCCGGTGAAATGATTATAACCGAAATTTAAATACCTCACTTGTGTAAGATTGCCAATGGAATCAGGAATGCGACCAGAGAATTGACATCCATAGAGGTACAGTCGATTCAAGGAACTCAATGTGCCAATTGAATCAGGCAGCTCACCGGAGATTCCTGTGTATGAAATATCCAACTCCAACAGAGTGTTGCTCGGGTGGACCTTTGGTAGAACTCCTCTGAGAAGATAGTTATTACTCAAATACAGCGTTTCCAAGTTTGGCAGAAGGAAAAAGCTCTCCGTGAGAACACCTTCCAAATTGGTTACCCTAAGATCCAGGTACCTTAAGGAGGAAGAAAAATTCATAGGTATCGGAGATGAGATGTTGACACCAAAGAGAGATACCACCTCCAGATTTGTCAAGTTCTGAAGCACGGGTTCAAATGCTCTCTGATCAAATTGTAATCCATACACATAAGAACTAATAGAAAGATCAAGTGAAACCAAATTGGAAAGGTATGAGATTTCTGTTGGGATTTCCCCTTGAAAGTAAGCATCAGAAAGGTTTAGATGCCTCAAATTCGTCAAGCGGCTAATGTCATTTGGGATCGTGGAAGGATAAAAGTAATTCTTAGCAAGGTTTAGCGTCTGAAGATGATGAAGTTGGAAGAGGCTGCTGTTGGGGTGAATAGTTCCATTAAGCAGACTGCAACTGAGGTCCAATCCAATAACATGACCGTTTAACATGTCACAAGTGACTCCATCCCAAGTGCAGCAATCCTTACTCGCATTCCATGAGACTGTTTTTGGAAAAGAAGTATCACACGCGGAGAAGTCCAATATCTGAAACGATTGCTTAAACTGAAGTAAAGCAGAAGCTTCACTGCGAGAGCAAAGACCATGCACAACAGAAGATGAAAAGCATCGACTTAGCAACACGAAACAGAAAAATGAATAAACCAAAAAGAGATGCCACATTTTACTGTTGTTTTATTTTCAGCAAATAACAGAATGTTCTGTTCTTACAGAATCCATACATCATATAGTTATTTGAACCAACTTTTTAAAGTCAACTTTGTCCAACTCTCCATCAACATCTCTTCTTGTGTTCTTTCACAACACTTTTCAAAGAGAGAAAGTCAATTGAGAAGAAATTAGTTGTCTCTTGTGCTGTTTTCAGACTTTTCACATTAAGTCAAATGAGAGAAAACTCCATTCATATTCTACCTAGCTGATACTTGGTCCCATTATGTTCACTTTATTAATGGCAACTTGATGTTATTAAACACAAACATGTGACAACTTGATGTTATTCAATTCCAATATGTAATAATATGACATCAAATAGTTTTTTCTTAAAAAAAAATAATCATTTATATGAATTATGTACACAACAAGATTAACAATCATTTATTTTTTATGCATTCAATATACGTCAGAGTAAATAACAACATACACAGCCTTAACTTTACTTTAAGAAGGTAGAGAGATTGTTTCGGTAGATAAAAGCGTGGTGAATGCAGAAAGAGGTGAGTTCCCCCTAGCAAGGACTCCTTTTGGTTTTCCCTTGGCGCGGTATATCATATCATATCATATATTATATATCATTTTATTTAGGGAAATCATACTTACACCCCCAAAAGGGGTATTTACCCTTAAATGCCCCATTATTTTCACACCCTCTTTTTATTTTAAAAGGACATAGATTTATTTTAAAATTCGCGCTCTGAAGTCAGCACCGATCCTATATGATATCGATAGGATACTTGTATACCAACAAAGTATCATAGAGGATACCAATAGGATATCAATATACTGACGAAGTATCATAGAGGATACCAATAGGGTATCAATATACCGATGGAGTATCATAGAGAATAATGATAGAGTATCAATATACAGACGGTGTATCATAAATAATATATTTTCTACTAATTTAGAGTTTAATAAGTAAGATTATAACTTTAATACTCCTTCCATTTCAAAAAAATGACCTACTTTCCTTTTTTATATGTTTCAAAAAGAATGACTCATTTTCTTTTTTGACAAAACTTTGATTTTCAACTTTTCACATGACATGTTTCGGGCAGCATTTTTGTACATTTAACATAACTTTTATCTAAGATCACAAGATTGAAAAGTCTTTTTTATGTTCTTAAACTCTGTGTCAAGTCAAACTAGGTCATTCTTTTTAAATGGAGGGAATGGTCTTCTCTTAATTGTTACTTATTTATTTCTTAAAAAAAAGAGCTCAATCCTGAATGATAGTGAGTATCACAGATGATTAATTCATAGTAGTGATTTATTTTTTCTTTCAACTATCAATATAGAACTTTGTTCGTTCATTTAACAGAAGAAAATGCAGAAAGAAGTGACTTTCCCCTGGAAACTAGAATGTAATGTTTCTATCAATACATATACAAATAGTATAGTAAGAAGAGAAAAACAGAAAAGTTTAGTTAGACAACAAACTCAATCATCAATTAAATCTGCTGTCTCAGTTTTTCTCTTCTTTGGCCTTCTCATTTTCTTGGGAAAAATGACTTCAAAAAATTCCATAAACCATTTTGGCTTACGATATTCAAACATGAGATTCCACATGACAGTTCCAACAACGAGTCCAAAACTGTAGCCTATGACTACTGATTCCCACGTAAATCCACTAAAAAAATACGACTATTCTTCTTCTTCCTCTTCCTCCAATGATTGAGGAACATGAGATGAATCAGTCATTTGATAAAGGAGGACCACACAAATCAAAGTTGCCACCATACGAGACATTTTCAAATGTGTTGAATTGTGCACCTTGAGGTATTGGTCCGACGAGATGATTTTGGGAGAGGTTTAACTTTTCCAGAAAGTTCATTCTCGTCAATTCCTGTAGAATCTTTCTAGTGAGCCGATTCCAAGATAGATCTAATGCTTCAAGCTTATTCAATTGCCCCAGTTCAACTGGAATATCACCTTCGAGATTGTTATGGGATAAATTGAGTAGCCAAAGCGAGCGAAGATCCATTAGTGCTTTAGGAATGACACCTTCAAAATGGTTGCTTGAGAGATCTATGGTGGTCATAATTGGGCTGATTCTTTCTGGCTCCACATTCTGGCCTTTGATCTCGAAGAGCTCCTAGCCGAGCTGGAAATGTACCATTTATGACATTGTTCCCCACATCAAAGATTTCTAAATTATCAGTACAATTGAGCAACGACATCCGGACTGGTCCTTCCAATCGATTACCATTCAAGACAATGGTTCTGAATTGTTCTGTGCACATAATTGAGGAAGCCTCCCTGTGAAACTGTTCCTTCTTAAGTCCAACACCTTTAGACTAGCAATGCTTCCCAAGCAACTTGGAATCGAGTTACTGAAGTTGTTGCGTGATAAATCTAGAAATTCAAGCGTGCCCATGTTACAAATAGATGAAGGTAGTGGACCCTGAAGAGAGTTAAATTTAAGATCAAGAAACTTTAGGTTATAGTAATGATGCTGTGGTAGGTGGCCTGTTAATGAATTATGCGATAAGTTTAGGAACTGCAACAAGTCCCACCTCATGCTGCTAAACTAGTCAGGGATGTGACCACAAATCTTATTGTTAGAAATATCCAATAACTGAAGTGTCTTTAGATTTCTGAAAAAGTGTGGAAAATCCTTCAGTTCACAAGATGATAAGCGCAAAAATTGTCACTCCCTCATTTGTATGGCCAGTGAAACGATTACCATCTAAATATAGCTCCCTAATTTGGGTTAGGTTGCCAATGGAATCAGGAATGGAACCAGAGAGTTGACATCCATAGAGGTTCAAGAAATTCAAGGTGCCAATTGAATGAGGCAGCTCACCAGAGACAGCAGGTAGAAATAGCACCTCCAGATTTGTGAAGTTGTGAAGCATTGTTTCATATGTCCTTTGATCAATTCACAGTCATAACAAGAAAGATCAAGTGAAACCAACTTGGAAAGGTATGACATTTCTATTGAGATTTCAATTGGCCAATGTTGAAGTCATTGTACGCAAGGTTTAGTGTCCGTAGATGATGAAGTTGGAAGAGGCTGTTGTTGGGATGAATACTTCCATCAAGCAGACTGCAACCAAGGTCCAACACGATAACATGACCGGTTAACATGTCACAAGTGACTCCGTCCCAAGTGCAGCAATCCTTACTCTCATTCCAAGACGTTGTTTTTGGGAGATCAATACCATCCCAACAGGTATAGCCGTCAAAGATTTCAAAGGATTGTTTGAACTGAAGCAAAGCAGAAGCTTCACTGGGAGAGCACAGATGATGCTCACAGGAAGAAGAGAAGCATGGACTTATTAGCAACACAAAACAGAGAAACGAATAAAAGAAAAACATGTTTATATTCACCAAATAACAGCCTCTCTACTTCTATGAGGTAGTGGTAAGGTTATCGTACATTCTACCCTCCCCAGACCCCACTTGTGCGATTCCACGGGGTATGTTGTTGTTGTTGTTTCTTCTCTTCTTACAAATCAATCAGCAATATATGTATATATACACTACTTTCTGCATCACGTGTAACACATACTGTAGAAAATTTTTCTTCAAAACCGCTGCGTTCATAAACGAGACAAATATCTCCAATACACATACAGAAAGACCAACTTTTCTGCCTTAAAGAGTGAACCATGTGTAACTCATAACAAAATACGGTGTAGAAGATAGTGTGTACACATAACAACCAACTTTTCTGTCTAGTTGTCCACAACAACAACAACATACTCAGTATAATTCCACAGGTAGGGTCTGGGAAGCAACAACAACATACTCGGTATAATTCCCCAGGTGGAGTCTAGGAAGTGTAGTGCGAACATATATGAAGGTAGAGAGGTTGACCACATTGTTGTATGGAAAATCAAGTTGCTAAGACTTAATGGGCTTTTAGAAGCTGTAAAAAGAAACTCAACCCACCTGTGAGGCCTATGAAAATGGCCCAAAAAAAAATTGAGGTGAGAAAACATAAGTGCCCCTAGACTTATGTTAATGATATTTTTTTGTCAATTCAAGTCCTATAGACATAAAACTTTCAAATATACAAGTTACATGATGTCTTTTGATATTTTTTGTCAAGTGGGAAATCCAATAATTGTCTTAGTGATTTCCAACAAAATTTCATTAGTTGTCACTCATCAAATTGTCATACATGGTTGTAATTGATAAATTCATTTTACTATGACACTCTTGCTTAAAGATATGGTTTTTCGGATACAGCTTCTCTATCTCTATGAGGTAGCGGTAAGGTTTGCGTACATTTATTCTTTCCAAATCTCACTTGTGGGATTCCACTGAATATGTTGTTGTTGTACTCTTGCTTAGGATAAGAGTTCAATATCGATAAAACACATAGGAGATTTGAATGTTCACTAATGGATTGGATCGTTACATTTCCAATGCTAAGTGTTAGGATCAATTACAACAACACTTAGTGATTTCGAAGAACAATTCAAGAATCAAGAAAATTTTGTAAACAGAGAGAGAGAGAGAAAATAGTTCGTGGTAACACCTTGTGGGGTAACCTCCACAGTGATGCAGTATTTATATTAATAAAAATAACACTGTTACAAAATACACGGAGAATAATAAAAATAGTACAGCCTAGAAAAGGTTGAACGGCGATGTCGTTAATATATAAAAAGAACATTTACATATTAATCAAGCTCCACATCCCAACACTAAGTACATCGAGCATTTACTATATTTGATGTATCAAAACTACTTTACAATTATTCATTTTTTGACGTGATATTTAGTCAGCCTTAAACTTAACTAATTTCATTTACACAATACTCGAACTATTATTTTCTTTATTTTAATAGAGCACGTAGACACATAATAAAGTATTCCAATTAGATATTCGATTCAAATTTTGCAAAAATTTTACGCATGTTCTCGAGAGGCTATTAGATAATTTAAATTAACCACATAAAATATTTCATATCGTTTAATTTTACACATCAACCTCAATTAAAAAACGTCCGCACTACTACAACTTACTTTCCCATACCATAAAATATATATATATTTTTTTTAAATCACATTTTTTATAACAAAAAATTAAATAAGATTACAGTGAATCTGGTCTTGCATATGCCTGGTCTTTTTTCCTATCTAAATATTATTCTATTATATTATTATATTAATATTTTCAGAATATTTTACTAAATGCTTGGCAATATTAAAATGAGCTTAATTATGAGTATCTTAATACTATATAATTAAATTAACCATTTGTATTAAACAAATGCAAAACCGTGTGGCTTCTATATCTCTTTACTTAAATCTTACACTTATCACTAAGCACCATAATATCTTTTTAGCATATTCTCTCCGTCCGTCCGTCTATCTTTACTTGTCCACTATTTAAAAATAAATATTCAATAATATTCATTCATTTTATAAAATCAAAAGATAATTTTATACATAATTCCTAATTTACCCTTATTATTCATGACAGACATTTTTTTTGTTACATTTTTCAAGACATTATGTTTAATATATTCCAAGAATGATTTGATAAAATTACCTCTATCGTTTATCGTTTCTTAATTTTTGTGTCAAATTAATTGTGGACAACTGAGAAAGCATTATTATATGGTTAAAATACCGTCCAACTCAGCTTTTTGTCCTTTTCATTATTTAATTATGAATTAATTAGTGTGTTAATTAGTTGATGTTGAACTGGCATTGTTTGGTTTTAAAAAAAATATTAAAAATATCCAATTTGGCAAATCATTTTAATTACAGGCAAATGACTTTGTATTCAATGCACTACTCCCACTACATGGTTTTATTTTATTTTATTTTATCATATATTTTGATAGATTAAGGGAATAATTTCTTTTTTTTAAAAAAATATTAAAAAATGCATGCACCTTTTTTACTTTTTACTTTTTCATTCCCAATTGAAAGACTCTCAAGAGTCAATAGATAATAAAGTCAACCTTCTATTTTTTTTTAAAAAAAAAGTTTAAATATTATTTATGTGACACGCTTTCTTTTTTATTCGTTCCAAAAAGAATATCATCTAACTTTAATTAAAAACAAGTTAACTTTAAATTTTTCTTTTATTTTAATGAAATGATTCTTAGCCACACAAATAATTTTAGATCATCAGTTTTAAAAGTCGTCCATTTTTCTCAAACACCATACCAAGTCAAATGGTCTCACGTAACAGAGGGATTAATGTTTTTATCTACAATATAACGATTTATTTATTTTCAAAACATATGTATATGTCCAACTAATATGTGTTGCCCATTTGATTTTTCTTTCCCTTGATTTGTTTTATCTTTTGCTAAGTCTACACGCATTTCAAGAAATTATGAATTCTTGAAGATAAATTTTCTTTGATGTGATTTTAATCCTCTCTATGTACCTTAACACTTTCAATATCTGTCAAATTATATATATATTTGTTTATCTGGTAAGCGAGATTAGGAGGGGGGAGACCAGTGAGAGAGGGCAGAGAATGGAGAAACGTGAATTATATATGTATATCTGTCGAATTGAATATGTATATCTGTTTAAATAATTATATATATGCAGTTGGTATACATATTTATTTGTATATCTGGCAAGAAATTGTAGGGAGAGAGAGGAGAGAGCCGAGAGAGAGGAAGAGAGGAAGAGAGGAGAGAGAAAATAACATCAAAACCCTAAATATATCTACAAATTGTAATTTTTTCAAACTATAGTGATATAATGTGAATATATACCATATATTTGCCTAGTTACATAATTTATCCAAAATTATTTCACTTAAAAAATAAGCTACGGAATCATACACAACAAAAAAGTCATACGCTCTGTCAACGTATATAAGTTGAATATATGCTTAAAAGTTGAAACAAAAGAAGTTCAAATTGATGATGTCTTTTAATCAAAATTAATCATGATACATAATCATGATTAGGTAAGAAGTCTCTATATACATTAGGTTTTGGAATATACATATACATGCACATAGACATAAAATTTTCAAAAAGTTTAATTACGTAAAGTACTAGCTAGTCCTAGAAAATTATAATTATCATGCATGGTGCCCTACATTTTTTTGTACAAATTTGAAAATCCAACAATATTTTCTACATATATATATATATATTACTATTGTTAGGTTTAAATAAATGAGAACCATGCATCTTTTCTAGAAATGTTGATTCAATTTGGTTAATGTCAAAAATGAACTAAGTAATTTAAATTGATTTATATAAAATATATAAATAATTATATTTTGCATGATATAAAATTCTCATAAGTTTTGAAAACTATTGAAAATACAACAATTTTAATATACAATCTTACCCTAATGCTCGGAGGATTCGAGATTTAAAATCATGATCTCAAATTGTATGTTCAATCATTGGTTCAAACTTATAATCATAAATTACATATTTAACTGGTGATTTGGAATTATGATCTCAAATCGCATATATAAACACCAAGTAAATATATAAATAATTATACATTCAGATGTAATAAATCTTTTTTCTTTTTGGCCAAAATATATATATAAATAATTATAAAGTGTTATTTTGTATATAAGTATCTAATGTTCGAAATCCATTGAGTTTTAATCTCAATTTTTTTTTGTTGAATTAATAAAAATTTAATTTAATAAAAAATTTAAAATTCATAAACTCTAAATTTTTGTTATGAATAAATTTTAAAATTGATCAGGAATTATATATGAAGAACTATATTTTAAACTTTCCTCAACCTAAAGAACCATTTATTTTTTTTTTTATTTTTTTTGCATGAGGTAATTAAACAATAAAAAAAAAAAGCAAATGTCAAATAAATATTGACCAACAAAGAAATTTTGCTGATCAATTTTGACCAAGTCATTGATTTAAAAAATATTTATGTCCCAAAAAAAGGAAAAACAAAATGTCATGATATGTGGTATATGACTTTGACAAAATTGCATTTTTTGACTTATATATAATTCAAGCCATGCAAAGGATTTATCCAATTATTTTTTGTTGACACAATTAATAGCAAATTTATTGTACGTTATTGATAAATTTTGCTTTTGATATTTGTAATATAACAACTTCACATGTGATTCTGATTCTGACAACTCTCATAGACGAATTTCTATATTGCGAAACTGATAGAATCGACGGAATTCCATACTCAACCTATATAACCTAGCTTCTATTGATTAACATATATGTTCTGGTCGCTTCATATAAAAATTAAATGTATATTATCGTCAAATATGAATTAACATGATAATTGGTTAATAATTATGATAAATTTAGGAATATTCTCAAGCAAACAATTAAAAATGCACAATCCAATTAATTAGAATTTTAATATGTTTAATCAGATACTATATGGTAAAATGCTTACTAAATCATGACTATTTTTTATTTATAAAATAGTTAGCTTATAATTAATTACTTCAAATATTTACTAAAAATGGTATCTATAATTTAATTTGATATAACTTATAAGCTAATTATTCAATTATCTTTAATAAATAGTAACAACTACTTTCCTTTCATGATGGAGAAAGAATAATAAAGATTCTTTTCTCCATAATATAATTTAGTTTGAATATAATTAATGCTATATTTATCTTTTCTTTGTAACAAAATATTAGGTAATATTCTTTTATTCTAATTCTTAATTGAAAATTTTAGATTCAAGTCTTATTTAAAATAAAATTACTTTTATTAAAGAATATTCTATTTTATTCATGAAAATAAAATTTTTCAACATAAATCTAATTCGATCAAAATTCAATATTTTGACTATAGAATGAAAAATCAATCAAGTAATTGGGATAGATGAAAGCTATTCAAATGTCAAAGCAACAGATTCCCATGAAAAAAAACACATTTTCAGCTGTCAATTTAGTATTTTCTACTTTTGGGGCTGATATATTTGCTTTGAGTGTATTCTGGAAACAATCTCTCAATCTCTATGAGATAGCGATAAGGTCTGCATACAGATCTCACTTGTAGGATTTCACTCGATAAGTTGTTATTATTGTTTGTTTGTTTTATTGATCTTCATGATATTTAAAGTTCAGTTAATAATTATTCTGTATCATACTTATATAAAAGAGAAGTACTCGCTGACAAAAAAGAATTTCTACCCTCACAACTCGAAATAATATTTTGATGAAAAATAAAGAAAATTCTTATCTATGTCACCACAATTCTTTTTAATAATAATTGTTAGAATTTATTTATTTTTATTTTGAACATTCAAACAAATTAAAGTAATTTCCAAAAGAGGTTCACTTAATTGAGACATATATATATCAATTGTACATTCATTCATGCAAGTCATGATAATGACCCCCACCCCCACTCTCACCCCCTCCCCCACCCCCCATGGAAATCCTAATTAAGGATAATTAATAACTTTAAGCTACTTTTCTTTTTTCATTATATCTATATATATATATATATATATATATATATATATATATATATATATATTTAAGATAAGATACATCATAATTAAAAAGTTTGTTCACTATTAATTAAAGTAAGTTATGTAGTGTGGTGAATAAAATTCAACCATCTTTAATTAAAATTAAAGTTCAAGTTCTATAATTTTTTTCTAAAATCTATAGCGACATTAGATTTAATGATGATTAACTAATGACGATAAGGCTTTTAACACTTTTTGTTATTATACATATTTATTACAGCTAAATGTTATTTTAATTATAGTGATAATAAAAAAGATCAAGTCATTCAATATTACGTCAGGTTAATCTTATATATGGAGTACTCAAATATTAATCGTTCGAATATATTTTTCATTAATACATGTCTAGCAAAAATTCAATTCCGTAGCTTTAGTTTGGGTAATGATATTTCGTAATTATAGTTATAGCAGCATCTGTATATATTTGTATCATTTGCTATATAATTCACAGTTTTTGTATAGCGTTTGTATATTTCATTATACAATCCATGCACAACATTTATATAATTTGTTATACAATTCTCAATGTTTGTTTATTGCACTATAAACCGCATAATTTTTCCTAAATTATTAATCCTTATATATACATGTTGTATTCAAATATCAATGGTACTATTTAAAAAGTAGTCACTTGCCAAGTTGCATTATCTTTTTGTCTTATTTTTTTTAATTCCTTTTTCTTTTTTAAAAATTTGAAGGACAAGTTCATTGTACTGCAAAGAGGCAAGCTGTTCCTTTCAAACTCTGTACAAAACTGAAAAAAAAATAATATAAAAAATAATAAAAACATGGCACACTTGATTTTAAAAAAAAAAAACAGATTTTAAATAAATAAATAAAATAAAATAATTTTTTTTAAAAAAAATGTAACACTTCAATCCACGTGGCAATTCTTTTTAATGAGCTGTATACTTCCAATTATTCTTTTTCATGTGCAATTTGTTGCTTAAATAAAAATGTAGAAAATAATAAATGCAACACCATATAAACTTGTAAAGAATATTTACATTGTTACTCATTCTTGCTGTCTCAAAATAAGTGTCGATCTTTCTTTTTTAAAGATAATTAAATTAATTTTAAAGTTAACTCAGATTAAATCACACTAATAAATAATTATGACATATCAAATATAATTTGATCAATGAAGTTTAAAAATAGCACAATGTACACATGCATATTTTATTTATCTCTTTTAGAAGTGTTACTTTGGATAGATTTTTATCAATTTCAAAAGAAGATTAAAAGTGAAATCAAACAGAATCAAATGAAAAATAACGACGATATAAAATAAAATCTAAAAGGAATAGAATATAAGCGTACCTAAAGAAAATATTGTTATTTGTTTCTCCATAAATGTTGTTTTTCCTTTTTGAGAGGTAGTTAAATTAAATTTAAAAATTAACTCAGACTAAAATTAATAAAATAACAATAATAACATATTAGTATAATCTCATCGGTAAAGTCTCAAATGAAAAAAATAGAATATAAGCATACTTTATTTCTCCCTTAAAAGATACAATAACAACATATCTGTGAAAATTCCACAAGTGAGGTCGGAGAGGAAAAAGTGTATTCAGACTTTATCACTATCTCGTACCAGAGAGACTGTTTTCAAAAGATAAAAACACCACTTTTCTCTATCGATTAAAAACACCTCGATGAGGTATTCTACCCTCCCCACATTTTACTTGTGGGATTTCACCGAGTATATTATTGTTGTAGGAACTAATTGAAAAAAGACAGGTGGAACCAGTAGCCGGTAACAGGACGGTGTTTTGCTGGTTCGAGGTACTGAGACCGATACAAGTGGCTTAGCTTTGAAGAATAACCGGAAATACCGGTTTTAGGGAATGATTCATTGAACTCACCAAATACATTTAATTTGTCAAAAAACTAAAAAAATAAATAAATTATATTTACTTTATATATATAAATATGCACATAACTGTTCTAAACCAGAAAAGAACCAGTCTTTCTTTCTTCTCTTCCTAAAACCTTAATCTTTCTCTCTATTTTTGCCCTACTTTGTTGGGGTTCTTGAAGAAAATTGGAAAAAAATTGGATTTTTGAGGGTTCTTGAGAACAAAAAATTGGATTTTTTCATCTGGAATGCAAATTTTGGTTGAAGATCAAATCTGGGTTGTGCTTATCCTGGTTCAAAATCTGATCTTTTTTGCTTTTCAGTTTGGGGTTTCTTCTGAAGAACAGCCATGCCTGCTCTTGTTAATTACAGTGGTGAGTTTTTTTAGCTTTCTATTCTTGTTTTTTAAGTTATGGGGTTGTTCATATGTGAATGAATTTTAAGTTTAGTTACAATCTTTGTTTTTGTTTTTGTTTTTCATCATGAATATAGTACTTTGTGAGCTAAATGATTGTTGAGGTGAATATGAGCATTAGTTTACTGAAATGGAAATGGATTTTTTTTATGTTTAGATCCAAATATCATGAATAGTCTCTAACTTTATATAGACACATGATTGTTGAGGTGAATATACACTATAACTCTATATAGGTGAATGATTGTTGATAGCTTGAGCTGAATATGGTTATTAATTTAAAGAAATGAAGATGAGAAGTATTAATAAGGTCTAGATCCAAGGATGTTTTTGTAGCTATTATCTAAGAAAGTTTGATTCCAATTTTTTTCAGCAAAGAAAATGACTTTTCGAGATAATAACTAAAAGTTGTATGACTATTTTAGAAATCAAATCATATCACTCTGTGTAGGTGCATGATTGTTGAGGTGAATATGAGCATTAATTTACTGAAATGGGTAAAAAAGGGGAAAAAATTATGAAAAGACTATCTTTGGCTTTGAAGAGTTTAATTTTATCTAGACTTTGTGTTTTGACAGATCCTTATGTGTCTTATGTATTGAATGTTTATTAAAGATTGGTAATTTATTGAAGGAACTGTGGATTAGTCTTTTGGTTTATGTATATAGGATTGTTGTAGATCTGAAAATATATGTGCATGATAGGTAGATCTACAACTTCAACTCACATGTGATGGCTGTTTGTCTGTTATAAAGTGATTTTTTTATAAAGGAAAAAGCAATGGATGAATACTTGTGAATTCTTTCATTAGTGAAAATTTAGTGTGCTATAGCATGTGGACTTGATGGGAAATATAGCTGATAATAAATCTTGCTCCTTGGACTTCAGGTGATGATGAGTTCTATTCTGGTGGATCGTTTTGTTCTGCAGATTTGGGTCTCATGTTGTCTTTGGGTCATGCTGAAGTTTACTGTCCTCCTAGGAAGAGGGCACGGATTTGTGGCCCATTTGTTGTCGAAGATCGGTCAAAGGTTCCATCTCTTGAAATTCTTCCTGATGAATGCCTATTTGAGATCCTCAGACGATTGCCTGGAGGTCGTGAAAGGGGTGCAGCCGCTTGTGTTTCTAAGCGTTGGCTTATGTTGTTGAGTAGCGTGCGGAACTCTGAAATTTGCAGGAGCAAGAGCTATAACAATATAAATGACGCAACAATGATCTCTAAAGATGAAGATCTTGAAGTTGAATGTGATGGGTACCTTACTAGGTGTGTGGAAGGGAAGAAAGCTACTGATGTTAGACTTGCTGCAATTGCAGTTGGGACTTCTACCCGTGGAGGATTAGGAAAGCTTTCTATCCGAGGGAGTAACTCAGTTCGTGGTATTACTAATGTTGGTCTATCTGCTATTGCACATGGGTGCCCTTCTCTTAGGGTCCTATCATTGTGGAATGTTCCTTCTATTGAGGATGAAGGTCTCTTGGAGGTTGCAAGGGAATGCCGTTCATTAGAAAAGCTAGATCTAAGCCACTGTCGTTCAATCTCCAACAAGAGTCTTGTTGCAATAGCAGAGAATTGCCCGAGCTTGACTTCTTTGACAATTGAATCCTGTCCAAAGATTGGAAACGAAGGCTTGCAAGCTATTGGAAGATGCTGCACCAAACTACAGTCTCTTACGGTTAAGGACTGTCCACTTGTTGGAGATCAGGGAGTTGCTAGTCTTCTGTCATCAGGTGCTTCAATGTTGTCAAAAGTGAAACTACACGGTCTAAACATCACGGATTTCTCACTTGCCGTCATTGGTCACTATGGCAAGCTGATTACCAATCTTAGTCTTAGTTCACTTCGAAATGTGAGTCAGAAGGGGTTTTGGGTCATGGGTAATGCTCAAGGTCTCCAGTCTCTGGTTTCTTTGACAATCACCTTATGCCCAGGAGCCACAGATGTCGGTCTTGAAGCAGTGGGAAAGGGTTGTCCAAGCCTCAAACAAATGTGCATTCGCAAGTGTTGCTTTGTTTCTGACGGTGGACTTGTTGCTTTCGCTAAAGAGGCTGGATTTCTTGAGAGTTTAATCTTGGAGGAGTGCAACAGAATTACCCAAATAGGTATCCTTAATGCTGTTTCAAACTGCAGGAAATTGAAGTCTCTTTCCCTAGTGAAGTGCATGGGAATCAAGGATCTAGCTCTACAAACTTCCATGCTGTCTCCATGTGAATCTCTTCGGTCCTTGTCTATCCGAAGCTGTCCAGGATTTGGGAGCTCTAGCTTAGCCATGATTGGTGAACTCTGCCCCAAGCTGCATCAATTAGATCTCAGTGGGCTTTGTGGAATAACCGATGCTGGTCTTCTCCCACTCCTGGAGAATTGTGAAGGACTTGTTAAGGTGAATCTTAGTGACTGCCTGAACTTGACAGATCAAGTGGTTCTCTCATTGGCTACGCGACATGGAGAGACCCTTGAATTGCTGAATCTCGATGGATGCAGGAAGGTTACTGATGCAAGTTTAGTGGCAATTGCAGATAATTGCCCATTACTTAATGATCTTGATGTTTCTAAGTGTGCAATAACTGATTCTGGTGTAGCTGCTTTATCCCGTGGAATGCAAGTGAATTTGCAGGTCCTTTCATTATCAGGTTGCTCCATGGTATCAAACAAAAGTGTCCCTTCTCTTAAAAAGTTGGGAGAGAATCTACTTGGCTTGAATCTCCAACACTGCTCCATTAATTGCAGCTCAGTCGAGCTTCTCGTGGAGGATTTGTGGAGATGTGATATTCTCTTTTAAACCAAAAGATCACGAGGACATGCATCGAAAAGGGGTTCGAACGGAAAAGCAGTAAAGCTATATTGGTTCATTCAGCCTGGCAATTACAGAAGCAAACATGAGTGTCCTTTTTTTAGCCCATATATTCGTGGCCATCTACTACTTCAGTGTCTGGGTTGTTTTCCGGAAGGCTATGGCATACACCTTTTTTCCACCAACTTTTTGCAGGCTTCTTCAAATCCAAGCCTGTTTCAGCCATTTTTGGAGACTTACCTCTATCATATGCCATGGTTACCTGAGAATACAGTCACCTAGTACTGATACTAAAATTTTCACTCATGTTTCTCCTCGAAAGGTCAGGCGATTTGAATCATTCAAAGCTAAAACATCAACAGACAAGATCCATCGCGCGTTTCCTCCTTGGTGCTTGCTACATTGCAGAATCAGACAATAGTTTTATAGTTTTTCATGTTCAAGAGTCTTTAGTGTTTCATTGTAAGTATTCTATCATGTGTCTTTTAGACTTTAGTTGCTTTGAGCAATTTCTGTAGTTGTGGTGTCTGTTATTCCAGGAGGCTTGGCCATTACAACCTACCTAGGTTGTTTTTTTAAACCTTACCAAGTCCCTGGTTTTTTGATAGGATTAACAATATCCTATTTTTAGCTGGTTCCACATATTCAGATTTGTACTCTTGGCAACTATGTTTTATGTAATGAAGTAATGGTTTGTTTTGAATTGTCTTCTTGTCTGTTGCTCCTCTTTTCATAAGGCAGGATATATCAATAGCAAAATCGTATTTAAATTCCTCGAACTATGATATGTTTCTATTGAGCACTTGAAACTACGAAGAAATGTTCAAATCAGATAACATCGACTCAAATTTTTTTCAAGTAAAATTTTTAGCTCTGCCGCTGCACTATGTTTGAAAGTCAATTCTAAATTCTCCAGCTTATTTTAATAAATTTGAAATTATTTTGTTCCACATATGAGATGGAATAAAATAATTTAGTTTGTGTAGAATGCAAGATTCAATGAATTGGAGTAGTTAATTATGTTAATGCAGATTCAATGAATTGGAGTAAACATGTAGGTCCAGTTCTGGCCAAAGATTTTTAATGATATGTTTTTTGAGTTATATTTTTGGTGAACTTTGTCTCTTTCATCTTTTTTAAAAGTCAAAAAGTATTATCAAAAGGTCAGTCTTTTCTAATAATTTGTGAAAGTTTTGCTGGCCTAAATAAAAAAAATTAGTACTAATGGTCCTCTCTAACAGAAATATACAGGAAGAAAGACTATTATACGCAAATAATTAATCTTATCTTAAATTTCTGTTGATCAAAATAGCATTTCGTTATAATAGTAAAAAAATATTAAAACAAATGACATTATAGAGCGACTTGATTGTATTGTCTTTATTATAATTTATTTATCTTATTTTTTATTTGATATATTTGAAAAATATGTTTATTTCTATGTTTTAAAAATATTATAATTGTTAAATTAATTATTTGGAAAACCTTTATGCTTTACCCTTCACCAACCATTAAAGGTCATGAATCAGTAATTTGAGATTATAATCATTTTTCATGAGTATTAATCTTTAATTTTTGAAAATGTAAATAACCAAAACCTTTTTTATCCAAATTTTTTTAGGACCATTTGTAATGACTTAACAAATGATGTTCACAGTTTTGGAGGATCCACACCACTTCTTTTAGCATTTAAGGTCACAAAATAGGAATTTGAATTCATGTGTGTTAGTCTACGAATTTTTGAAAATATGACTAATAAAAAACTTTTGACCCAAATTTTTTTATGACCATTTGTAAAAACCTGGTGAATGATATACATAATTTCAAGAGAATCCACGCCACTTTTTTTAACATTTAGGAGTCGCAAAATAGAAATTACAAAATTTTCTTAGTTTTTCAGTATGTTAATAATCAATAAATTTTTGAAAATATAACTAACCAAAAGTTTTTGACCTAAACTTTTGTAGGACCGTTCATAATAACCCAGCGAATGATATCCATAGTTTCCATAAGATCCACGCCACTTTTTTATTTAACATTTAGGGTTACAAAATAGGAATTTAAAATTTTCTCAATTTTTTTATGTGTATTAGTCTATAAAGTTTCAAAAAAATGACTAGACCCAAATTTTTTTAGGACCATCCTTAAAGACGGAGTGAATGATATACATAGCGTCTATAGATAGATAGTTCGAATCGGATGAGGTAAAATAACACTCAATTCCACACAACCCTACCAATGGACACCCTTCTATTTGTGAGGAAGATTTGAGTTTGTGATGTCTTGGTTCAAAAAGCAAACAATATATGGATGGTATTATTTACTAGCTGCATAGAACTAGTTCACAACTCCATTGCATATGAGCCATGATTTACAGATAGCATAAGACTTAATATGTGTGTTTGACATCTAACTGGAAGATATGTTGGAAGTGGAACACATATTTCTATACAATAAGACCAAGATACAAGAGTAAGACATGAAACCTTACAGAGACTGTACCAACACAAGGATGATGTAGCATGCAAAACAGGGCAGATAGCAGAATTTCGAACATTTTCCGAGGACATCCCACTGCTTAGTGATCCACTTCATACCCAGAAATCTGGTTCAGCGGGTCATTGTCCTAAGCAGAACAGCATTTGACATGTTCTCCTATGGTTTCCAAATGATGTCGTCAATTTTCGTGCAGAAGGTTTTGTAGAACTGCAAATGCACATAACAAGGACCCGTTAAGCAGTTATTCCAAGCTTCATGAAATTCCTTAAAGAAGCTTAATAATAGAAATGTGATGCAAGCCAGAGTGAAAAACTATGTAGTACTCATTCCAGTCAAATTTATGAGGCACTTTCTAAAATGGACACATAATTTAAGAAAGAAAGCAACACTTCCGAAACTTGTGGCCTGAGAAAAATGAGAAGTAGAGCTAAATTAAATCTAAATATAGGAGGTGACATTTTTTTCTTTCAACAGACTAAAAAGGAACAGGGGTCACATTAATTGGACAGAGGGAGTAGTAGTAGTTGAGTGTAGAAGCAGACCTTATGATATTCAAGGGTGTCCCCAGCAACCTTTCTAACATCAACCATAAAAAGGGAGGGGGCTACTTGGAAAACCTTCACAAATTAAACAAAGAGTGGTCAAATGAAAATAAGAAACACCAATCTTATAACAAATCAGTTTGTGAAGTTCAGAAGTTACCTCCAGCACAACAGCAAATAGACCAGCCCTATTTGCCGTTAACCCCTCAATTCTTGTCTGCAATGAGAATAATGGTTGAACAAATCAATGTGCAATCAATAAAGATAAACTTACCCAGGGTATTGTGGTTTCAAAACATGATCTTAGAATCACAAAAGCCTAAAAAAATATGACCATAAGTTTGTAACCACTGACAAAAAGTAGGAGTGGCACTCCTCACTCTGCATTTTAAAATTATAGATCTGCCATAGTTCTAAGCTGTTTGCATTTTAAGCAACAGTGAACGTTAAGGAAGATAATTTGTCAACCATCACTCACTCAAGTTAAGTGCGGCTAAGAGCCTGCTTGGATTGGCTTTTGGCTTTTAATTACAAGCCAAAAGCTATAAGTTAGAGTTTCTAACTTAATAGTTTTTGGCTTATTTTTGTCATTTTAGTTTAAAATCAAGTGCTTTTAAGCACTTCTTAAATTTACCTAAATACTTCACAGGTGCTTAGACGCTATTTTGACTTAAAAACACTTAAAATAAGCCAATCCAAATGGGCTCTAAATCTTATGTGGCACAGTCCTGATTTTGTGCATGATGAAGAGCTAAAGAAAATTGAACGGTGAATTCCTCCTGTATTCCATTTTCCTTGATGTTGGTTCCCCAGGAACTGGAACAAAATTCACTGTGCGGCAAAGTAATGGAACTACTGTTGATAGATAGTGGGAAAAGGGTGAAAAAATGCTGACAATTATAGTTGATCCAATGGAAAACCGATTTTTAATTACAACAATGCTTCATACCGATCCAATTGTTTGATTAAGAGAATCACTTGTCCCTGAGTTATATTGGAATTTAGAAATATACCTTGAAATCGCGTGTGTGGACCTTAAGACCTAATGATTCTGCGGCTGCTTCAACAGTTTCAATGATGACTTTAGCAGATCGGCGGGAAACAAATCGAGTTTGACGCTTGACATAATCCTGCAAGAATGAGAGAGGCAATTACTCTTTATTATAACAAGGAAGTTGTGAAACCCTTTTTAGCAAAACAACGACCTACTATACATGTCAGCTAATCAAACCAAAAAAATCGGGACAATATCTGAAATTGGATTTAGAAAAGTTGGTATTATGTAGCATTGGCTCTGAGCCTCTGACTACAAGGAAAAAGGAGCAAAAAAATACCAAAATAGCAGGAGAGACATTAACATGCTTCTATAAAAAGAGCATGCTAACTAAAAAATTAAAGGAAGAATCAATTTACATATTCCATCAGATTCCCTTCCTTATCCAAGAAACGAAAAACTTATAGGAAGAATCGGGAGACAGAGATAAAACAGATGAATCTGATATGAATTAAAATCTGGAAACTTCGGTAAGGTTTATTTTTTGGTCTATGAACTAAATTAATCATTGTACCTGACGTCTATCAAACAAGGCTGATAGATTCAATCCCTGAGATAGTGTTATCATCTCAAACGCATTCATCACCAAAGGGCCACTCTCACCATCTTCAGATTTTTCACTGACAAATGCATCCTACACTATTGAAAATAGAACATATCAAACCTGTAATGGAAGTATCAAGCCAATCATTTCAGTTGATCTAAATCCAGAGTAGATAATTTATCTTAAATTTGATCATTTCCTCATCGTCCAGATATACTATTTAGCATACTAGAAGATGAATGTGAAAGGATTCGACCTCAATGTCGTCGAACACAGCACGGACATCATCAAGATTCACTATTTCATCTGCTTTAGCTCTAACAGCTATATAATTTTTCCGGAACCATGGGTCTCGTTTTATCCCTTCAATCTTGATCCTCTGCATGTACAAGGTTCTGAGTAAATCATTATGAAAACACTACAAGGGCTTCTGTACAAGTTATGCTGAAGTTTCATTAATTAACCAAGAAAAAGGAGATGAGAAAAGGAACACTTATACTGAACAAAAGCAAGGAACGAGCAGAAAGCATACTTAAGGCATTTGTCACATTTAAAATGACCTTAAAAAGGATCTCCATAACCAATACAGGAAATTTGGAAGGATTTTAATCCATGTTGAGCAATCAAACTCAAAAAAAAAAAAAAACACACACACGTTTTCAGTTCTAATGAAACAGAGGTTTGCCTCTCAATGAAGCAATTTGTCACAAACTCATAATATTCTACCTGGTAATGGATTTTGAAACCCACTGGGTGCAAACAATTTCTGAGGGCCATTGGACTGGGTAAAACCTGAATTAACCGTGGTGCACTTGAGGGAAACTCCTTGCCGAGGGCCTATGCACCCCCGGGATTAGTGAGGGCTCCAAGAGACTCGGACACCCGGTGCAAATAAAAAAAAATAGTATTTGATCGAATGAAGAGCTTATTTTAACTTATTTTTATATTATGACACTAGAAGAAAATATGAAAGAACTGGTTGGAAAAAATTAGTTTCCATCAAATCAAAGTAAAACAATTTGAAAATTTTAATGAATTTGAGTTCTTGAATACTGTGAAAGTTATGAGAATGTACTAGTGTCAAACATTTTGGGACATCCCACAACCACTGAAAATATCCAGAAAAATTAAAAAATATTGTATTTAATGTGTATATTACTGCAGAACAATGCCTTGCAAGTGTGTGAATTCTTTCATTGGCTGCTCACTATTATTTATCAAAGCCATCCAAAGTTGTTTCATCTACCATCTCCATTAACTACAAACTTTTTCGCCTTGATAAAATTGTAAAAACAAAAGTAATTCTGCAATTCTGCTGCACTTAATGTTAGGAAGTTCTGGGTGCAATTATGTTAACTTGCCAAAATTTATGAGGATAAACTCTTTCATCTGACCAGATCAAACAAAAAGCATGTCCAGAGAGTGTGCGTGTTAATTCACATTTCAATGATATCAAACTTGATTGAGGTCTCCTATAGAATTCAAAATTTTCTTCTGCTTCTTAGGAAAATCTCATTCTAGGTAGCATACTACCTTCAGATTCCCTCTCATGCAACATTAACATCATAAGCTTATAATAGATTGAACAACTAAGTGACAAACAGGCAATGGGACACCATAGTCTTCAGAGTTAAAATATCAGTGCACTTACAGTTTGAGGATTTGGATCAATAATTTTTCGAATCAATGATGTTGCACTCGGAGAAAACCAAAATGGACAGGAAAATTCAGCAGCCTTGATCTGTGTCAATATTAAAAGTAAAAAAAAATTGTAGAGAACAAACAAAAACTTTTGACATATAGTAAGCCACACATAGGAACAAACAATAACTTTTAACATATAGTAGGTTGTGTACATGAAATGTCAAGTTACTTTTAAACCCCCAATATCCTAATTAAAAAAAAAAAGAAGAACCAAATAATGATAATAAAAAGAGCATGAGGACGAAACTCATGCAGATGAAGAGAAAATTAGAAACAGGGAACTACAGTGTATTGATGAGAGCAGTGTGGCCGATGCCAAATGAAAGAGATCTTATCCTTCACACTTCAAGTTGCCTTACCACTTGGTGTTTAACAGAGGTCACAGAACTGGATAAAATATACGTCCTCCGTTTTAAAAAGAATGACCTGGTCTGACTTGGCAGTTGGCACGGAGTTAAAGAAAATAGACTTTCAATCTTGTGGTCCAAAATTAAAGTTATGTTAAATGTACCAAAATGCTTTTTAATCTTCTGGTCTTAAACATGCCACGTGGAAAGTTGAAACTAAAGTTTTGCCAAAAGAGGAAATGGGTCATTCTTTTTTAAACAAACCAAAAAAGAAAGGAGGTCATTCTTTTGAAACGGAGGGAGTATCAATCAACTAATTACACCTCAATCATAAATAGAAATGAATAATATTCATATGAGAAAAAAACCAATATTTGTCCCTCATATGACCCATTATCATTATCATTTGTCACTATATAAGAAGAAAGAGAATCCCTTGAAAAGTTACCATGCTTCCATTTAACACATTACAAATGCATGATTACTGCATCTAACCTTTGCATACAAGGTAGGAAGGTCTGTCTCATCAAATGGAAGATATCCTGCCATCAGAACATAAAGGATGATACCACATGACCACACATCCGCAGCAGCACCATCATAACCTTGGTTACTTAACACCTGAAGAATTAACTAAAAGTAATAAGCCAGCTACCACAGAAAGAGTCCAAACACATTCTAATATAAGAAAACCTCTTAGTGTATTGACATTCTCAGCAATTGACATAGTTCAGACAAATTCAACTTGCTGCAGACCTCTTATATTAAACAATTCAGCACAAGGTTCTGATGTTACCCAAAGAAAGGTAACTGACACTAACTGCAATGATCCGAAGGTACAGACTACAGGGCTCATGGAAGGGAAATAAATTCTAGTTCTCTCTTTTTTGATGACTAATCAAAAGCCAATAGATACATGCTAGGTAAATGGGTTGGCAATGAATTAAAATGAAGACAACCAACCCTCTGCTTAGCTTCTTTCTGATTCAAGCTCCTTACAGATAAAACAAATACAGATGGTATTTATTAATGTGGACATCATTGAAAATGTACGAGGTGGGAAAATAGCTAATACGGCCTAAGTTTCTAACCAATCAACCTGAAATTCAGAGATAGCACATTTAGGAACTTCGTTTTCTTATAAGATGTTGGGAAATCATATACACAGTTCGACAAGGCAAAACTTGTTCCAGAGCTGAGTTGAAGCATGGTTTTGGAATGTCTCACATTGCAAAGAACCAAGTCTTGCTGAGTCTAGAAATTCCTCAGAGCAGATTCTCATATAAACCTTATCTTTTAATTCCTTAAATACCTTACTACTATAGCATTTAGGAAGAATAAAGTCTGATAAGGAATGCAGGAAAGCATCAATGTCATGGAGGAGTTATTACTGGTAAGTAGGAACAGATTCACAACCCTTCAGCAAAAGACCAAAGAGACTGTGGAACTGGCAGATACTAATATTAACAATCTACTCAAATTTATTTTTTTTTACACTAGAGAAGTCAGCACTTGTAAACTTTAGCACAGTGTTGTCAAAGCCTCTCTTTGGCAGCTAAAATCTGGAGCTAGGTGCAATACCATCTGAGCGCTTCACCTCACCCAGGCAGCATGCAGTACAGACACCACGATGTGAAAGGGCACTCTCATCGTCCATATGACTTTATCTCGGCAAAACCAAACAATAATTATAGCTGATACAAGTGACATATTAACGATAAGAAAATGTCACGAATGAATTTACTACTAATTAAGAAAATAAGATTCCTTATAACAACTAATTACTAAACCAGGACTACAAACATAAAAGTACATTTTTGCCTCTTACTTTGCAATTAAAAGTATAAATGAGAAAAGTGTTTTTGGAGATAGCAGGCCAATCAAATGAAGAATGACGGGTTGCATGTACAAAACAAGAAGAACACACTCATAAGAACTAATAAGAAGTAACTGAATGACTCAAACTACATATACATCATACCTCTGGTGCAACATAATTTGGAGTCCCGCAAGTGGTATAGAGAAGCTCGACTCCCTGTTACAGATTTGAGTTAACTGCCTTTTCTAAAGCTCTACTTAACAAGGTAAGAAACAAAATAGATAAACCATCTAATGTAGCTAACATCAGATGCTGCTTACTTGTTGAGGCAATGCACTAAGCCCAAAGTCAGAAACTTTTAAGTTCCCATGGAAATCAAGAAGCAAATTTTCAGGCTGGAGAACATGGAACAGCAATAGTCAAAAGATTAAGATGAATAAGTTTCACAACTGATTTCCCAATCAGCAACTACACACCTTCAGATCTCGGTGGTAAACACCCTTGCTGTGACAATGAGAAATCGCATCTATGAGTTGTTGAAAGTATCTCCTTGCTTCATCCTCAGAAAGCCTACCTAGATGAACCTATAAATTGAAAAAATATATAATTGAAGAGACAAATGCATCACTAAATCTTGAAAATTATACCTTGATAATTCATTAAGGGAGAAGGAAAATGTAAACCATAAAGTCAAAGTTACATGAGCTGAAGTAAATTAGTAAAGACACAAAGTGCCTAATTGGAAACTGGACTGCTATCGATGAACCAGTTTATACCTAAGTACCCCAATAATTTATATACTTGATGATGCTTAAATCTAGTTGGTCTCCCATCCATCATTGTGGACAAAAGTTCAGAACCAGGCTGGATCGTGCATTTCATACCAACTATTCAGGCATAATGAAAAAAAAGGTTCAAATTTGTATAAGCTAAATGAATGCTTCTGGAAAGAATTCCTCCCTGACAAAGAAAAACTGGCCTGTAACCACTATTCATCTGAATACAAAAATTATTTTTATTCTGATATCTCAGCATGCCTCTATTTTCCAGATAAAAAAGAGAAATATCTTAGTCATGCCTCTATTTTTCATTATACAGATTACTCCACCAGTTTATTGCCTTGTGAAAATTGTTCAGAATGCAAAGATATCAGAAGATCACTCCATTATCTACTTCCCCATTCTCAATTAAGTATTGTGACCCAAACTACAATTTATCCTAATAAATAAAGATTATCAATCCATAGAAACTCGTCATAGGCACGCATCATAGTTGCAATAATGTCTCAGTCGTGCCTCTATTCTCATTTACAGATTACCTCTCCAATCATTATCAGATAGAAAGCAATCTATTATCACAAACAAGAAACAGCAAGTCCGCAAGAGTCGCAAGAGTTATTAATATAATGAAGGAAAAATCTTATTGAAAATTGTAAAGGAATCTTACAATTTTATCGAAAAGCTCTCCTCCAGTGACGAACTCCTGAATGATATATATTTTTGTCTGGCTAGCTAAAACCTACAAAGAAGTCCACAAAATCAATAAACATCAGAAACAGCAGAAACTGAAGAAAATAGAATAACCAAACTCACAGTAGTATTTGTAATATGCATACATTTGTTCTATTTTTCTTTTACCTCGTGAAGCCGAACTATGCAAGGATGTCTGACAATCTTCATTATAGATATCTCTCTTTTGATCTAGAAACCATTTCAAAGAACAACATATTGATCAGCCAAAAATGACAGAGATGAAGAAGAACAAGGACAGTAACACAATCACATACAGACCCCAGAATGTGCTCTCTTAACACAAAAATGTAGTTCAAGTGCTTTTAGATAATCAAAATCCAAAAAGCTAAAATTATTTTACACAACTACATTATTGCCAAGTATCAGTTAAAAATCTAAAATTCCGTCAACCTACTGAAATTTGACTATTGTTACTCAACTATTGATGAACATGTTGATGTTCACTAATAGGAATCAGCTCAGACACCAAGCACAGTCACATTGTTCAATCTTGATAGAAGATTTCATCGCTATGGCTACATTGTTTAATGTGAGTTTAATAGTCCTTGGGAACATGTTTACTCAGGATTTACATCAGATCAGAAAAGCCTACTGAAGTTTGACAGAAGAGATCTCTGACCTAGTTTCAAGAATAATTGTCAAATTAGGCTTTGGACCTAACTCACAGCCCTAAAAAGCTAGCTCAAAGGAGGGAGGATTGCCCAAGCATTATAAGGAGTCCAGGGATTTCATCCCTCGTGGGAAGTTTTCCATTTATCAAAGATTACCAAATCAGAATAACTCTTTTAATTTATCAATCATCAACCTTTAAATATATGATATATGAACACCACCGTTATCAAAACAAAAATGCAGGACAAAACTCGAGAATTTTAAGAAAGGATGCATATTTCAGTACCTGTTCAACCATTCTATGCTTAAGAATGGTGCTTTTGGCCAAAACTTTAATGGCAACACTCTCGCCAGTCTCGGTGTTTCGTGCAAACTTAACTTTAGCAAATGTCCCTTCACCAATAGTTCTGCCAACTTCATACTTCCCAAGCTTTCTTTTCACTTTCTTCATCTCTGATTACTCGTTTCCCACAGATTCACAAAGTGGAGCAACCATCAGCTATAACTCACCAAAAACCTGTCAATTGGATCATAATTTAATTAATCAATAATCTAGATCAAGTCAAGCTGATCATGTATTACATGTTTAAATGCACACATGTAATAAATACTCCCTCCATTTCAATTTGTTTGTCTTACTTCCCTTTTATAATCTGTTCCAAAAAGAATGGCTCTTCCTATTGACAACTCTTTAATTTTAACTTTTCTTTAATTTTAACTTTTCATATGACATGTTTAAGACCACAAAGTTAAAAATATATCTTCATTACTTTTTAAAATTCCATATCATATCAAAAACTAGACAAATAAATCAAAACTAGCAATATGCTATTTTCACAGGTACAAAGAAAATATGATCTATACATACTCATATGATTGAAGAAACTATATATAGACCGAAAACAGAAAATATCTACCATTACAACTCGAAAAAATTAGAATTTGAACTGATCACAACCTTGCAAATTTCAATTGCGTATATATCGAATTTCAGGAATTAAAAGGGAAAACTACATGAAACTAAAAAAAAAAAGCAAAAAAGCTGATTTACTCAACAGTCTCCCCTGTAACTTAATTTTAACACGATTGACGAGAGAAAAACTAAATTATGAAATTGAGTTCGAGAAAATATCTAGTAAAATTGAAGTATTACGTATTTTTAACTATAAATCGATAGATAAATCTGTGCGAATACATAGAAATAGAGAAGCTGAGTAGTAAAAAATGGCGAGTTGCCGGCGGAATTGTTACCGGAAATCGAGAAGCTCCGGTGGAGAAGTCCCCGGGAAATGAGAAACGGAGGAATCAGATCGATTTGGAGCTGAAGTAACTTACTGGAGAATTTTTGAACTGAAGAGAATTAAAGAAGGATTGGTTAATTTTTAACCGCTCAAAATCAATTTATTAGATTCTTTTTTAAGTCAAATCAAAATTTTTTTTTCGGAATTTAATATCGGTATTTAAACACAATTAAATTTAACTTCATGCATTATACATCTATTGCTTCGATTAGGGTTTTTTTTGAATTTTTAGAACTTCGAACAAGACCTTTGATTAAAATTGAATAAATCATAAATTATCTTATTACAATAAATAATTTTAAAAAGCTCTCGGTTAGACTTTTTTTATTATTGAAGTAATATACTCGCATTAGCGATCACTAAATTCAAATTCATGTATTGCATAATTCATTTATGAGGATAATGCTTTCATTATAATTTTTTTTTCTTTTTTGAAGCTTAACTTTTGATTAAAAATAAAAAGATCACGAATCATTTTCAAAACGATCAACGATGAAAATAATTTTTCAATATTTCAAATCAATTTATTCTTATCTTATCAACCAAAACACTTCACGTATGGTTGTAATGAGATCCATGAAGAAAAAATGCATCAAATAATAGAGGAGACGTAATTAATAGTTAGTTATAAGTCAAATCGTAGAATAAAAACACATGTAAATTGCTATTTATAAGTATATTGATAGAAAACAAATTCAGATAAAATAATTATCTTGGACTAATCTTACTTTAAATATTTTCCTTGTGTACCTTTCTAGATACATTGTCCCACTTCTATGTTAAAATAATTACTCTTTTTCTTGTTTATTCGATTAATTCTATCTTATATATATATAAAGTTATTAATTATCATAATTTAGATTGAATTTTTATAATTTTTAGATATATTTAAAATCAGGAAAGATAAGATAGACGGACCATTGAAAATATGCAATATGGAGAGAAAAAATGTGAAGTGTGGACAAGAATATTGTAGTGTGTGATGAAGTATGCAACAGTGAGAGAGGGAGTTGAGACCGAGAAAATATTTGAAATCTTTAACTATATTCACTGTATAAAAGAGAGTAATTATAAGTTGAAGGAATGTGTTCTTTTTGTGGAGCTTTGGACTCTTCAACTAAATCCGGAGTTGTTTGAGTCATACAATGTTGTTGGACTGTTGTATCCTGGAAGGGACAAGTCAAGAGATGTACTGCTGGATCGGTGTAGATTATACCGCATTGGATTTGAATCTTCTTAAAGAGAGCGAGATATCCGCATCTCAGCCTGGATGAATTTCTAATTCAATTTTGTCACTTTATTTTTTAACTGTAATTTATTGTATATGTGATATATTACACCAATATTTAATATATATATATATATATATATATATATATATATAAAATATTCTGTCTTTTTCTTGTTTTGACTTCTATTAATTCAATCTTCCACATATATAGAGTTGGATAATTATATTATTTTTAGTGGGCCTAAATGTGGCTAACATCCAAGTGTAAAAACGTCGACGTGTTAACAGATAAAGAAATTAAATAAAACACCAACCATTAATTTTTTTATTATTAATTATAATTGGTGGTTTATATTGAATTCAATAAATTTTTTAATGAGCTCTCATTTTCAGGTTGAAATATTTAATTTCAAAAAAAAAAAAAAGATCATACAGAAAAGGAAAGGAACTAGGGATAATAAACATTCTTGGTTCCACAAAAATTGAGAAATTCTAATTTTGATCTTATTTTATAGCCTAAATTCGTTATATATTTTTTTAATACAAGGGATTAAAAATACAAATTTTAATTGATTGAAGATAAATATGGATCAAAATAACAATTTATCAATAATTGATTGATCAAAAATGATATTATCGCAAAGTCAAACTACTAATCCTTTCAAAGTGTCATTATTAAGTACAATCAATTTATTTCAACTAATTCAATAATTTTCATTTAGATTATAAATTTATGTTAGAAAAAAATATAAATGGTGAGTCTGTCTGAATTGGATAATAAATTTAGAGTTCAAACTTTTGATAGGTCTCTAATATAAAAATAGAATTAGGGACCGACAACCAATGAAAAATACGTGGCTAACCAAATATATACTAGTTAATTAGCTAATATAGTTATAGTTTGAATTAAATATGGCTCGCGGCAAACATCTGGCTGTAATTATAGTTTGAGTTTTGTATAATCCGGACGATTCATACAAACGTCATACGCGATTATACAAAAGTTGTGCATGAATTAAATTGTATAACGAAATATACAAACATTGCGAATTTTGTGTAGCGAATCATATAAACGCAATGCACAAATTTTATAGCAAAATATACAAACGTTATAGAAAACTGAGAATTGCATAACGAATTGTACAAACATATATAAATGATGCTATAACTATAGTTACAAAATTTAATTACCCAAACTATATCTATAAAGTATAACTAAAGTACTTTTGAATGACTATACGTGAAAATTTCTCAATATATATATATCAATAACTCGATATAGATATAGATATAGATATAGATATAGACAGACAGATAAATATATATATATATATGGTGGTCCATGCAATTTTAGTTTTTACCACATATGCATGTGATGTTCATTTTTGTTGGTAGGGTAAAGGATGCATAATATATATATGTTTGGACATAAAAGTTCTTTTTATACTAGATATGTCTAACTTTGTGCAAAAAGAAAACAACTTTTGCAATCAATATCAATCAATAAACTATTGAAACTAGAGTACTATCATTTAAACTTTTTTTTCTTTAAAAAAAAACATAGATATATTCACATACAACAAAAAGTCACAAAGTGTTATTTCAAAAATGGAAACAATTCTAAAATTCATAGGTCTATTTTCTAATTATATTAATTTTAAAAAAATTGTTGAAACATGGTACATCATAGTGTTATAGTGGATCGACTGAGTGTGTTTTAATACATAGATAATGATTATTCAGATAAATAAAAGGAACAAATAATTAATAAAAAAACATTAAGAAAGAACTCTAAAGATCTTGAAATTAAAATTGAGGTAGACTTTAAAGAAACTTAAAATAATTTTCAAATTATATTACACAATTTATAAGTTAACTAATAAATAAAACAAATAAAAATCACACTTGTCTTCAATAATTTAACATACTACAATTTGAGAATTAAATAATAAATTCAGAAGGTGAAGGTCTTTATTTTTGGCAATGGAGCTCTATGCATTATATGGTTTTCATTATTCTGCAAATAATTAGAATGAAAATAAATTAGACACAAAATTACAAAAAGTTAATAAAAGGAAATATATTGAAAATATCATTATTTGGGTTAATAACAAAACAATAAAAAAGGAGAAGTCCGATGTCCTAAGCATTTCACGTTCACGCAGAATTTTAAGAAAGTCGGCAATTGATTCCACAATGACTTGATATTTAATAAATTTGAAGGATTTTTTGTACGATTATAAATTATTATTTCTCGTTAAAAATACAATAAAAATTTTAAAATTAAATTATTTAACTTAATTTAAGGAATATAATTACCTCACTAGCACCAACTTTAGCTTGATTGTTAGTCTCCAACATGAGCCCAAAGTGAATGTGAGGGAAGTGTGCCCACTAATTAAACCAAATATAGCTAATTAATCATTAATTACTAATCATAAAAAATCAAATAATTATGAAATAATTAGCATATATAATTTTTAAAAATTTAAAATATATTTTTTTTTAAAAAAAAAAAAAATTAAACTTACATTTTTTGCAGCAGTACTAAATGCTTCCCTATGAGTGATATCTGGATTATTAGCCTTGATCCTCTGAATCTCCTCTCTGCATATATTTTTTATATATGATTACATAATTAATCAATAGACGGATGTTGCTCGGATTTTCTAAAAATAATATCGCACTCGTATTCATTGGTGGATCCAGGTTTTTCTTTAAGGGGTTCAAAAGACACACGAACTAATTGAAGGGGGTTCGACATCTATTATATATACATAAAAAATTATTTTTATCATAATAAAAATAGTATAATTTTTCACCCAAGGGGGTTTGGATGAACCCTCTGAGTACCATATGGCTTCGCCACTGCTCGTGTTAAATTCTTCAAAAATGGACTAATAATACTTTTAAAAAGAATATCGATATTTTTTTGAAAAGTCCGAATAACATAGCGGAGATAAAGTTGCCTTACTTTATGAACTTGTTATATGCAGAAGGTCCTCTTTGCCTCTTCTCAGGAGCTGAAAAAAATACACCAAAAAAAAAAAATAATCAAAGAAAATTAATTAAAATTTAAACTGAGTTTAACTTTGATATAGTGATACAGTGAGTTTAACGTATATACATCGAACATAATTTAAATTTTATTTTTACATTATAAAGTCAGCAAAAAATATCTATTGATTATGTTGCTCAATCAGACTCTCCAAAAATATTATTACGTCAGTGTCATATCCTTCAAAAATGTATTATTTTTAAAAATTTTAACACCTATTTTATGGCCTTTTTAAGAGTCCGAGCAATATATTATTTAGGGTTGGAGCTACCTTGCTAAGTTTTGACATTCCAAACGTCCGTCATATATAAGATTAAAATTATTATTTTTGATATATTACGTACGTCGATTTACGATCCTCTCCTCATGAATAGAATTGTTTGTGATGGATGATGAGCCAAAGTCTATCTTGTATTGATCATGAGAATTAGTGTAGTTTCCTACCTGAAAATTAAAATTACTAACAAAAATTAGAAGAAATAATAGAAAAAAAAAGATAAAACATTAACAGATTATACAAATCGCATATGCTACTCCTTTCGTCCCAATTTACCTAATATCATTCAGATTTTAAGAGTCGAACAAGTTTTTTATCACAAATTTTTTGTTTCGAATAAATATTTTGAATTGTTAATAGCTATTATTTACTAATTCTTTTTACGTATTCAAAAAAAAGATCGCATTCAAAATTAAATATTTTATATTAACTATTGAAATTCGAACAGTATCACATAAATGATGACGGAGGGAATATTGTGTATATTATTTTTCACCAAAAGGATTGAGATGATGTTTTGTGAGAAAGACGAGAAGATAACAAAACAACATTGAAGTGACTAAATAAGTTTATTTTTATGATATTTTTTAGGACAAATATCCTTTTTTTTAAAATTAAAATAAATATTCTAAATTTAGAATATTGTGTTCCACATTATAGGACCAAAAAAAGAAAAAAAAAACTCAAGAGTATTTCATGTCAATCAAATCAAACAATTTGAAAGCATCTTTCAATTAAATTAAACCTCAATAACAATAATGTATACGATGTAATTTTACAAGTGAGATCTGGAAAGATAGATTGTATGCTATCTTTGTGAGGTAGAAAAATTATTCTCGATAGACACTCGATTCAAAAAAAAAGTTTATCAAAGCAAAGTCACAAATGAAGAATATGACAACAAAATAACAAGATACTTATACAACGAATAACTCGTAAATGTAGTCTCTTCTCTCTATAACATCGATCCATGTTTTATATATTTCACAATAATGATCTAGTTTTTTCTGTGAAATCAATTTATCAGATTACGTTACAGTATTATTATAATATATTCTATATAACAATATTTCGCCATAGCAACAAAAAGAAAATATCTAAACAAAAACGTATGTCATTATAATGAAGTTTGAAAGAAATTAAGAGAAGACTAGAATGTAGGTTCTAGTTGTGTCTGTTATTAAAATCTATTCCAAGAAGAATGTTAATCTCTATAAGTCAAAAAACTTTGCTAGATTACAATCATACAAATATCGAAGATTTTTTTTAATTACAATTTTTTATTTTTTTTATTTATTCTTAAATTTTGCGTTCAGTCAAACAGTATTGTAACAACCCATCTTGAGATGAGAAATCTCACATCGGCAAAACACAAGAAAGATGCTGGGTATATATAAGTAAAAAGACTGACCTATATATTGTGAGAATGAGCCCAAAGGGACAAATCCGTGGTGGACTAAACCCAAAAACGGACAATACTTCACAGTGTTGGGTTAGATCGTTAAAAGTATCACACCATAAAGAAACTTGACCAAAAAATTGGTGTGGATATTAATACTATGTCTCTATTTTTCTTAAAAGAAGCAAAACCTAGAAAACCCTAGATTTAAAAAAAAAAAGAAAACATAACGCCCACAATTTCAGCTGCAAAAAAGAAAAGTTTGTTTATTTTTGAATAGACCTGATGAAGATATTGATGATGATTTTGGCAAGAATTGGTGTGAAATGCAGCAGCCATATTAACAGACCACAAATTTGTGCAGTGTCCACATCTAACTGTCACTATATCAAACAAGTTGCTGCATGGAACACTCACCTGCAATATTTATTATAAATAATAAAAACATCGTTCAAAATAATTTATACAAGTAGATGATAAGTATACATTCATTGTTAATTAATTAGAGATTTCATGTTCGAGTTTTTTCTGTTATTGTTGTAGGGAAACTTTCTGAATCTGAATGAATCAAACCCTAACATAGATAGGTATTGAGTGAGAAATTCGAAAAGAAAAAAATTTATAATAAATTGAAACCTAATAATAATATGTATAAAAAGAAGAAGCAATTAATTATTAGGAGTATATGATCAACCATTTCATACTTAACCTTGAAGATCCATGGTCACAAGTGAGGGTAGGGCTTAAAAGATGTGAATTCAAGATTTAACGCGTAGTCATTTAACATCATTTTAGTAAAAAAATTATGGGTTTAGTTGAACTCGAATAACAGAGATCGAAATTTTGAAATCTCGAAACCATTTTTTTCCAAGAAGAAGAATGCTAGAAGTGCATGTTCTTCACTATAAATTAGGTTATGAGGATGAGGGAAAAAAGAGCAAAGATTACCTTGTTCTTGCTCATTCAACTCCTTTATGGATTGAGATACATTTTCACATATGTAGTTACATGATTTTAGAAAATAATATTAGATTTGACTGAACTCGCAAATAAAACCTTTTACCTAGTGGCCGATAAGGGGAATTAATTAGGTCTAAATTTTGAGAAAATTTTTGTCCACAAATCCACTTATATTCTTCAGATTTGAACATAAACCAAATATTGAAGATAGGAAAAAGCATAACGAGTTGATCATGTGTTTGGTTGAACTCACATAGCTCTCTTTATTCGCCTCGAGGGCTTAGAGAGAGCCAGAGAGGCGAAGCTAGAAAGGTGGAAGGGGAAGTTCATCTAAATCTCTTAAGATCATCTTTTTTCACAATTGGACCAAGAAGGAGAATGTGAGTACTAGATTCGACTATAAACAAGGTAGTAAAAAGATGAGAAAAAGCATAGCAAGTTGATCATGTGTTTGATTGAACTCACAAAACTTCACATCCTCCTTGAGGGTGGAAGGGGGAGATTCAGGGTTCAGGATTCAGAGACAGTATTTTTCCACCAAGAAGAATAGAAGAATGTGAGTTGTTCATATTCTCTTAGACTATAAACAAGATGGTAAAGATGAGAAAAGCATAAATTACCTTGTTTTCGCTTATTCGACTAGCTCCATTACATTATAGAAATGAATAAATTTATAGATCTAAGATATGAACAAAATTTAAAATAAATAAAAAGAATTCTACCTATAACATATCTCTATTTGTCAATTAATACATTTCAAAGTTTAGTGAGATTTTAAAGAAACCCTAAAAGACAACTTCATTGTTTTTTTTTTTCTACAATTAACTAATTACTCAAAAATTTGAGAACTTAATTATCATAAAACCCCATGAACAAGGAAAAGCTTCTTTTTTTTTTTTAATTTTTTTATAGCACACTGATCAAAATTACTTTAATTTTTGCAGGCTGTTAGTGCATTCTTTTCAGTAAAGAGAGAAAGGTACAACACAAAGATAATAAAATTAAAATCTAATTAATTAATTAAATATTTGAAAGTACACTTCTCAACATGCTTGTTTTGGATTTTAGATAAATCATCACTTTTCTTTGACTGCAAAAGAATTTAAAAAAAATAAAAAGAAGAAGATATAGATGGAGACTTGACACTTCTGAAAAATAAAAAAAAATATATTGAGAGAAAAATCAAGAGATTATATATGTAAATAACAAATTAAATCCTCTAAATCACAAATCAACTTTATTCAAATATATATATTAAAAATTAATAGAAAGATAGGATAGAAAAATATACCACAAGAATAATATTGCAAAAATTGCAAGGGATATAGCAAAGTTGCTCATAATTAGTAGAATCAATATTGTAGCTTGATGACATTTTTTTTATTTTATTTTTTTGTATGGAGGAAAGTGAAATATAATAAGAGGAAGAAGAAAGAAGATAATATATATATAGAGAAAGTTCAAAATATATGAGAGGACATGAGTCAATTTAAAGAGAAAAAAAATGCTTTTATTCTCTCTCTAATATATTGCTATCAATTAAATACTTTTATGTGTTCAAAAGTAATAATTAAAAAATTAAGTGTATACAAAAAAGCACATAATCCCTTCATAGAAGTATAGTTCCTTTCTCTTAAGAAGAAGATAAAGGGTGTCGAGAATCCATCAGGAATAATCTTTTTTATTTTTATAAAGTAGGGGTTAAATTTATAAAATTAAATATGTTATTATTGTATATAAGAAGAATAGAGATGAATGATGAAGCGTGTGATTATATATATATATTTCATCAAAAAATTTAAGTAATTTAAGAGTGTAATATTTTTAACTACTTAAATATATCTTCAATACGGAGTCCTTTATTATGTGTTTGATTGATTTATTTCTTTCATGAGCCAATTAATACGTGAATATTCTTCTAATTAGATAATGGTGATGAGAGTACTCAAATTGATACCGCATTGAAAGTGTATTATCATCTCATCTAAAGTTAAGTTGATAAGCCGATAGAAAGGGTAATTAAGTAATTATGTCTTTTAACACGTATTATAGATAGCAACAACTAAAATAAAGGAGTGTTCAAATATGTTTTATTATCTATCTAACTCAACCACAAAAGAATCATTTCTCAACCGATGTGAGGGACTTAACAATACCATCTTTTAAAAGATCAATAGTTTCAACACGCCATCAAAAAGTTATACAGAGACATCCTGTTATTGCTGAATAGAGCATCCACGCTGCATAGATTACGCATACAAGCATTCCAACCTCCGTTTTAGTAGAGGGCGCGCTATTTGTTTACGTCCATACAGACTTGATTTTTTTTCTTGATGACCCAAACATATATATGAATATTCTTTTTGATAATAAATAACGTTGAGAGTATTTGAACGTTTGAATCTTTGTCTATTCTAATATCATATTGAACAATAATGATTTAATCGATCTATCATACAAAAACTAAACTATTATTTTCTATAATTTTCTTGTCAGGAACAACAACAACAACATATTTAGTAGAATTTCACAAGTGGAGTCTGAGAAGAGTAAAATGTACGCAGGCCTTACCACTACCTCATAGAGATAGAGAAACTATTTTCGAAAAACTCTCGTCTAGAAAATATCAAACCGCGAGAGTATAATTTTCTTAAAATTAAGGTAGCTCTATAGAGCCCACGGCAATAAGTGGTGAATGGGGAATGACAAAAAGTTACTGCAAAAAAATACTGCTAGCTGTTATACAGAGGACTTTTTAATAATCCCAAATATATATATAGTATATAATAATATCCGGTTCATAGAAAACCGGGTTTTTTCTTCAGAAAATGTCAGATATTGGCCACCAATTACCAAACAAGGCCTAGGGTTTTGTTGGAAGAATGGGGAAGAGGGAATGTTTAGGCTTTATTATGCTTAGAGAATAAGTCAAAAAGGGAAAAAAAATGCTTTTCTTATGAGTCAAAGTTATTTTTTTAATATAAAATTACGTATCGCGATCTCACATTTTAAGGAGATTTATTTATAAATTTTATTGGTAATAAAAGGGTATGTGATCTAAAAGACACATGAGATGAAATTTTGGTTATATGTAAATGTATTAGGATTTACACTATGGCTCGCTTTAATATGACTTGATAACTATCATCGATCAATAATTTCAACATGGTTCGATCTTTTTTTATGTTATAAGTAATTATTATTCTATAGAGAGAGGGGGGTTTCAAGTTCTCAAGAAGAATCGTTTGAGACAACACTCATGTACCATTTAGGAGTCGAGAGCTGTTGAATAAGGGCTCAGTTCAAGAATTATATAGTATCTAGTCCTCAATTAGAAGTGCATGATTAAAGTTATGTCAAACGTACCAAAATATTTTTTAATCTTGTGATCTTAAACATGTCACGTGAAAAATTAAAATTAATATATTGCCAAAAAAAGAAAAAAGGACCATTCTTTTTTAAACAAACTAAAAAGGAGAGGAGGTCATTCTTTTTTAAATGGAAGGAGTAATTTATTTAAATTTACAAAATATTATATATACACTATAGGTGTATATAATTATATATTTATAATATTGAGTGTATATTTGCCTATTATAAAAAAAAAATTAGAATAGATCTAATAATTTGGTGAAATGCAATTAAGAGTATAGAATTTTTTCCTCCTGACAAACTAAGACACAAACATGACAAAGATATAATTTTTTTAGTCTTTTTTAACGTAACTGTTTAATTATTTAATGTGATGAAAAATAAATTGTAATCACAAATAAAATATGAAGAAATATAATTTAATTGATAAATAATGTGAGACAAATCTGTTCTCCCCTTGATTCTTCTCTTTTAGGATTTCTCCGTGATTCGAGGGCTGTTAGTGGCGTATTTCTTGAATGTAGGATGATTCGGACTTGAATCTCCGTGAAAAGATTTGTATGGATCTTCTTGAAGTATTTGATTATCAAGAAGAGATTGATATAGTTTGATCAAATATTGCAAGGGTTTATGAGATTTTGATCTGTATATGAATACCCAAGAATTTGTGGAACATTCAAATTTTTGATCTCTTTAGGAATATCCCAGAATTTGTGAGATTTCTGAGATGCATTTTCAAGGGAATATAATACCCTTTATATAGGCACGAATTAGTTGGGATACAGTAGATTCCAATAAACCTTGACTCAAATAGAAATCATAAAGTCCTACGAAATTTCGATATCTACAGTACCAAAACAATATATTTTATTATTTTATAATTATATTATATGTCAGACTTGAGTTAAAGATATTGCATTTGAACTCGCTAAACTTAGATAAAGTAATGGTGATTATAAATATTCATATTTATCTATGTTGCTATACATATATATATATAATTGATTGATGATGTAAAATATAAGATAAATAATTTATTTTTGTAACATATTAAATTGCAATAATGTTCTAAATATTTCTATGTTAACACTTAACCAATGTGTAATTTCAACCATAGAGTAGTAATAATAGATTTTGATGATGCTTTATTCCCATAGCATCTTTCTTCACCTTTTCCCCCCCTTTTTGGTGATACCTTTTTAATCTTAACAAGTCTCATGATTAATGGCCACACACATATTGTGTAAAAAAATATTCTCTAATTTTATAACGATATTTAAATGTTATCAACATGTAGTAAGTTATTTTACGATATATATATCATGTATTTATTGATCTTTTGATGTATATATCTGATATAAACATATATATGACTTATTCAGTACCTTATTATATTTGCTTTATGTATTCGATTTATGATATATTTTATTTGAGCTGATGGTCTATCAAGAAAAGACTCTCTATCTTCTCAAGATAGAAGTAAAGTTCCGCATACATCCTCCTCCTCAAACATCATCTATGAAATTACATTACATATATTATTGATGTTGTAATTTAGATGTTACATTAAATATGTTATTGATATCGTAATTTAGACTATTGTAGTGTACTTTGTACCTTATAAATAGTTTAGTAAAAACTCATTCTAGGGCATACATATTTACATGTTTAATTCAAAACCCCCCGTAATAATTCAATCTGTTTTTTAAGCGTGTTATATTAACTAGGGTCATATTAGATTTTGATTAGTGTTTGTTCAATTCGTCCATTTATCATATTTGCTTAGGATCTTCTCACCCTTATTTTGAGATTTCGAAATTAAATTCCAAAATAGAAATGTTTTACCCCTTATGTATCTGATACAAATTCAAATTAATCACGATAAAAAGTTTGAGGGTTAAATAAAAAACAAAAAAAAGAAAGAAGAGGCCAAAAATATATAGAGATTAGAGTAGAGTGTAGAGTCATTTTCAATGTTTAAAATGTAATAAATGGCCCTTCAAGTATAGACATATGACACATCACACACTCTCATGTTTCTATTTAATTTGATATATCTCTTTCACCAATTAATGTGCCCATTTGGCCACCCAATCAATCCACAAAGTTTTTAAATCATCCCGTCCCGCATTGTAAATTTTTTAAATCATTCTGTTCCGCATTATATGTTAATTTTTTTCATTTTCAATTCGCCCCGCTCCTTCCCGCATAAAACTATCCCGCTTAAATTTTAAAGTTTTTTTTTGATTAAATTGTTTTTTTTTTTGCTAATTAACATCTCAATTCTCAACAACTAATTAACTATTTTTAGTTGACATTTTAACAGTTGTTTCTTAATCGTTACTTAAAAGTTTCTAATTAACATTTTAACAACTAACAATTTACCGGACATTTCTAGTTTAAAATTAAAAAATAAATAAAATTAAAGTCAATATTTCATATAAAAAGTTTATATCTTTGATTTTAAAATTTAATTTCTTCGAATTCTTATTTAGTTTTTTAAATCCACCCCGCATTAATTTTAAAAATAGCTACTTCGATCCATCCGCACCGGCATAGCTCTAAACTTGCCCTGCGCCGCCCCGTTGCCATTCCTATGACCATGCAACTATTCCTTCATTTTCTGATATAAAATCCATGGGCTTTTGTCATCAATAACCAACTTGATATTTTAATGGCCCAAATACTAACTGAGCCCATTATGCAGTTGGCCCAGTAGATCATTAAATGTGATCCTTTAAGAAAAAAGGCACAAATTGTATAAATAGCAAACGTATAAAGCCTAATTATGCTCTATAACTATAGTTTGGTAATTACATCGTAACTATAATTATAATAATATTTGTATAATTCGTGCAATATTTGTATACATTTCGTACCTATAGTTATACATTTGTATATTTCGGTATACAATTTGATTTGCGTGCAGTTTTTGTATAATCGCGTACAATTTTTGTATAAATCGCACGAATTATACAACACTCAAATTATAATTACAGCTAGATGTTTACCGCGAGCCGTAATTAATTCAAATTATAGCTATGTTAGCTAATTAACTAATATATCTTTGCTTATTCGCATAATTTTTTTTTAAAAAAAAAAGAAAAAATCTTATAATCGTACTTCAAAATTATTATTTTTTTAGTTAAAAATAAGTATATTACATGTATATGTAATGCTATAAAAGATTTACTTGATTATGTGTTTAAACATTAAAATATTGCTTAAATTGCAATTAATTAAGAAATCCTTGAGATTATGGATAGTTTAATAAATAATCTTGTTATCTATTAATATTTTGATATAGTACTAAATCTTTTTCTATTTTTAGAAATATAAAAATATATAGTAAAATTAGAATATTCTTTTTTTTCTTTGTCTTAATTCATTATTATATCCCTATAAAAGATAAAGAAATTAAGAAAACCAGTTAACTGCCAGTTCTATACTGATCTAAAAATAACCAAATTGGGAAAAACAATAAATAAAAAATTATGGAAAAAAATAAAAATAAAAAATTTGAAAATTCCCAGATAGTGACACGTGGCAGCATCAGATGCAAAGACAAGTGATCCTAGCCCTTGAATCAACAGTAAAACATTAAACAATCTCAGCAATGTGTCTGTTTTTTTTTTTTTTGTTGGTCAAATTTGCACTAAATTCCTTGTACTTCCAAACAAGATTTTGCTTACCCAAGAAAAAGGTAGAGTTGAAAAAAAGAAATATCCAGAAAAAAAATGAGATAAAAAAGTAATTTTTTGTTCCAATTGTACATGAGAAATTGGGTAAGTAACCATTTTATAGTTAGTTGGTTTGCTCATTTTTTTTCTGTGGGAAATTTTGGTTAGGTGGGAAATGGCAAATTCAGCAGAGAAAAATGAAGTTGTGTCAATTGAGCTTCCAGCTCCTCCTGGTTGGAACAAGAAGGTACCTCTTTTTTTCCTCAGGCTTTAAGTTTATGTACAGTTCTTGAAGGTCTCTAGTAGAAGTTCCAAATTTTTGTTGAGTTTTTGTAAATTTTGTTTCTTTAGCTTTGTTATTTGCAAATTTTCAGCAATGGGTTTTGTGGGGGTTGTTTGTTTTTGCTTATTTTTGCGGTTGTCAGGTTGAATTTTTGGTTTTGATAAGTAAAGGTGAAGATAGGGTTTTAAGCTAATGTTTAGTTCTTGAATTTCTCCAGAAAAGTTCTGATTTTTTTTGTTGGGTTTATGTGAAGTTTGTTTCTTTAGCTTTGTTATTTGCAATTTTTCAGCAATGGGTTTGTGGGGGGTTGTTTAATTTTGCTTATTTTTGTGGTTTTCAGGTTGAATTTTTGGTTTTGATGAGTAAGGGTTGTTTAGGAGATAGGGTTTCAGCTTGTGTTCAGTTCTTGAAGTTCTCCAGAAAGTTTCTAATTTTTTTTGGGTTTATGTGAAATTTGTTTTTTTGGCTCTGTTTGCAATTATCGAAGTTTAATTTTGCTTACTTTTGTGGTTCTCAGGTTGAATTTTTGGTTTTGATAAGTGAGGGTCATTTAGGAGATAGGGCTTTTTCTAAATTTTTATCATGTTCAGTTCTTTAAGTTCTCTAGAAAAGTTCCAATTTTTTGTTGGGTTTATGTAAAGTTTGTTTCTTTAGCTTTGGTATTTGCAAATTTCCTATAATGATTTTTGTGTGCGTTGTTCAATTTTGCTTATTTTTGTGGTTCTCAGGTTAAAGTTAAGGTTTTGATGAGTAAGGGTCCTTTAGGAGTTGGGGTTTAATTTAGGCTTTACATTAGCTTATGTTCGGTTCTTGAAGTTCTTATAAATTTCCAATTTTTTGTTGGGTTTATGTATTCATTTCTTTAGCGTTGGTGTTAGCAATATTCCTTCAAAGGATTTTGTGGGTATTGTTTGATTTTGCTTATTTTATGGTTCTCAGGTTGAATTTAAGTTTTGACGAGTAAGAATCATTTAGGAGATAGGGTTTTGCTCAGTCGCTAGTTTCTTAAAGAAGTTGCTTTTTTTTGTTGATTCCATGTAAAGTTCGATTCTTTAGCTCTGGTACTTGTAATACCTTTTAATGGATTTTGTATAATTTTGTGTAGTTATGTGGTTCAGGTGTTGAATTTTTGGTTTGGATAAGTAAGGTAGTGTAAGACAGAGCTTTTTCTTGGGCAAGGTATTATTGATGAACAAAAGCACCAAAAAATTGCTACGGAGATTTAAGAGAGGGTTTTTCTCTGGCTTTTGGATCTTCCCAAGTTAACTCTCTATGCTATCTTGAAAAGTTCCATCTTTTCTGTTATTTTGAGTAAAGTTCTTTATGTTTCAATTCTCGATTCTAGTATTAAGTGAAAGGTTACACCTAGAAATTTTGTATTGCGGGTCAATCCTACTCTACTAGTGCTAATAGGCAGCATCGGGGAAGAAGCGCTACATCTAGGAATCAACAACACGTTTTCTTAGCTCTGGGCTTTGCAGTTATTCAGAAACTGGTTTCATGGGTATGGTTTAAATTTTAGTTTTTCGGTTCCGAGCTCAAGTTTTTCTGGGTTTGAAGAGCTAAGTTGATTGGATACGGATGCGGGTATCTGATATGGTGGATCTAGAAGCCGGATTCTGCATGATCTAACTTTTATGATTCGGGTTACATATCCAGATATGTATCATGACCCAAATCCACGTGACCTGCACTTAAAGCTCTACCCGACCCGAGGGAACCAACCTTAAATCCAAAACACGAATACAATCTTTAAACTGACAACCTTTCATTTAAAAGAAAATACACAAGGTAAAGAGTTTCTTGAAACTAAACACTGATGGCTGCTCTTAAAAATAATCCGTGCTGGAGGTATTATTAGAAATGAGCATATGGTCAAATAATCAGTGCGTTTGTGATGCCTCTAGGGATTATGTCTAACAACATGGCAAACACTATGTCCCTTAAATCTGGGATCGACTGGGGTGTTTCAAAAGAAATCTAAAACATTGTGATGGAATGTGATTCTAAGTTGCCACTGACTAGGTTATGACAGTTTTGAACCACCTTGGAACTTATGGGAGATCATTGACGAAATACGGAAGCAAACTTTTGATAACTGGAATATTTATCACTGTTATAGGGAAGGAAACAAAGTGGCTGACGTTTTGGCTAATTGGGGTCTCTGATGTAAAGAGTGGGATCAGTTTTTTTACTACAACAGGATGCCTAAATGTTAGAGGTGAATTGGGAATGGACAAAGCTCAACCTCTCTCTTTTAGAAGGAAAATACATAGGAATTCTCTCTTGAAAGAGACATGTATAGAATTCACAATTTTGATGTCCCTCGACTGTTTTATCTGGCAAAATGAGGTTTTTTGTACCTCAAAATGCTATCTTATTTTTGTAGCTGATTTGAAATCCTACTAGTCATGTAGAATGGAGGATGTTCCATTCTTAATAGATTTATTCTCTTCTGTTTTCTAGGATTTGTTATATTGATATGTGCTTCCACTCTCGAGTGATAGAGATGGAGGAGATTTTTTTTTTTAAAAAAAAAGGTGAAGAGTTTCATTCATGCATGCCACATGAATAGCCAAAGTGATACAACCCAAAATAACCACCACAACTGTCTATGGAATCTCTACTACACATAATGAAATAATTAACTGATACATGCCGCGGTGACCCAATAGAGTAATAGTAGATGGTCTCCATGAATACAAGTGTGGAGCCTCACCAAAAGTATTGACACGGGATGTGGAACGATCCTATCCACGGGGCTCAGGCTGCATAGGGTCAGTCCTTGAAAATAGAAATGGAAATTTGGGCAAGAAGCTTAAGCTCCATATGCCGTTTCCCCAAGAAGCGATCCAAGAGTTAATAAAATATGATACATGTATAATAGTTGATATAAGAAAGATCAATTAATAATTGAGTCAAAGAAATTATAAATAATGTAAAACATGTTCTCAATCATTCTTTAAACACCAAGCTTTACATAATCAAGACGAGTTATTCATTTACAAGGAATACCATAATATAACTGACACAACTGAAAAGTCAATTAGGCTATGTACTTAGCGGCAAGTATCATATGAGCGACTTTTTTTGAGGAAGGTAACAATTGTATTTCTATTAAATCAAAACTTAGGCCCCATAAGAAGTCCAAAACTTAGATCTTTAAAAAAACAACCAAAAGGTACAAAAGACCACTGTCCAAAAACTATATTCTTATACATTGCCAATTAAATGAACTAAATCACCTACTTCCCCTCATATACTTTGTTTACACCAAAAAGGAACAGACTAAGAGAATTTATCCTCTTTTTCTTTTTTTAAAGTAACAGTTAGTCTATATATATCCACAGGTATACTACCTCAAAAGAGTAGTTCCCCTCCTAAAGTGTTATAATTATGTTGGAGCATACTACTACCAAGTTACAACCAGTCTATAGTTGTGCTAATTACTTCTAAGCTATTTAAGACCGCTTGTTTACACCAAAAATAATACTGAGCTAAATAATTGAACTTAAATCTTTGTATGCTGCTCTGCTTTCCTTCAAAACAATTGAGCTTATCCTAATTTTATGGATAGAACTGCTAGTGCCTTCAAAAAACTCTGGAATTCCTTTCTTTCCTCACACTCCACCAGATGCAAGCAAGGACGATCTTCCACCAATCCTCCTCCCCTCTCCTGTACCCCACACTCCGCCAACAGTTCAGAAGTTGCAGAGTAGTGCTAGGTATTACCTATTTATCCCAAAATACAAAAGAACATGTGCCACAGATTTACAGTTGTCTTACAGTGTAAAAAGAGGTGTTCATTGCTCTCAACCTCCTGATCACATAAAAGACATCTTGAACAAATTTGAAAGCCTTTTCTTTGTAAGTTGACTTGAGTTAGGCATGCTTTCCTAATTACCAACCAAACAAAGCAAGACACCTTCATTGAAATATTTACTTTCCAAACTTGTTTCCAAGGACAATTCACCTTAATAAGGCCTCTCCTTATTCAGGTTTCAGTAAACAGATTTTAGTGAAAAAATTCCTTTGTTATTCATTTTCCATCTAAATCTATCTGGACAATCAGATGTACCACCAAAAGATCCCAACAACTGCAAGTCTGCAACATTCTGATAAAACTCTCAATTTCCCAATCATTTAGACCTCTTCTAAAAATCAGATCCCAACCTTGTAGACTCCACAATTGATTGATCATGTCATGTTGTTGTAGACTTATCAAATAAAGGACCGGAAAAGTAGACTTCAAATTGTGCTGCTTAATCCAGTGATCAGCCCAGAAATATGTCTTTATACCATTGCCCACAGTAATCTCCACATTACCTCAAAAATGCTGCCATTGGTTTCGAATAGGTCTCCAAACACTACAACCATATGCACTGTTGACTTCACGTGTAGTCCACTGATTTAGCATCTGATATTTCTGGGAAATGAGAACCCTCCATAGGGCCTTGTCCTCATTGTTGAACCTCCAGAGCCATTTTTGTAACAAACTTCTATTGTGTAGTCTCAATTTCTTTATGCCCAAATCACCATGTTTCTTGCTTAAAGTGAGAGCATTCCATTTAGCTAGATTAATGCTTTTATTCTCCTTATTACCTTGCCAGAGAAAATCTCTTCTCAATCTATTGATCTTTTTTTTAATCTCTTCTCAATCTATTGATCTTTTTTTCAATCCCCTTGGGTAAAGGGAAAAAAAAATCATATATATAGGTAACTCATCCAATACGGAGTTGAAGAGAGTTGGTCTGCCACCTAAAGATTGATACCGAGATTTCCACCTTGATAATTTTTTATCACATCTTTCTACGACGCTATTCGATATATCTATAGAGACTTTTGGCCCCCAAAGGCATCCCCAAATAGATTGTAGGCAAAGCACCCACCTGACATCCAATATTGGCTGCCAGAGACAACAAATTTGGTACAACATTAACTGGGTTAGGAAACTCTTGGACCAGTTAACATGTAATCCAGATACAGCTTCAAAGATGGTTAGAATGGCTCTGAGATGTCGGATCTGGTCAACTTCAGATTCGGAAAAAAACTAAAGAATCATCAGCAGACAATAGTCAATAGATGGGATATTTTTCATCCCTTCAGTACCATTAGATTGAGAACCAAAACCCCTTAGCCAATCATTTGATTGAGCAACCTTAATCATGTGAGCTACTTGCTCAAGTCGTCTCATCGTAGTGCCGCAAAAAATAATTCAGTCGTGCTAACGAAGTAGCACAATTGTACCCTCTCATTGAGGCATTCTGCCGAAGTTCTGAACCGTAAGGTTGGTTCTACGCCTACACCAACATGTGTAGTTTCATGACCTAACAAGGAAAATATCCAAGCCCATTCTCGGTGAACTCAAGCAACTCCCAAAATAGTTTACATCTTACCATTTTGGCATTTATAGCTAATCTAACCATTTATGAAAGATTAAGAAAAAATAGGTTTTACACTTCATGACATTCATTTAATAAAAGTAATACAAATGTCACTTCTTCCTATTTAGCTTTTAAGAACCAAAACGACAATTTCATTTCAAGAATAATGATATAAATAGCAGATAGCATGTATTATGTATGAAACGGTCATGTATTATGTATGAAACGGTGAAATCCCAACCCACTCGTCCCCACAAGTTAGGATTCACATTTATAATGTATTTCAATATGTGTTTGGAGGAAAAGCTCTGAAGCGTAGTAGGTTTCAATATACCTCGAACCGCTTTCCAAATTTTGCCCCAATGGATCCAATGATGCCAACAATTTAGAATCTACATATCCGAGCTTACGTAAATAATTGACAGGTCACAATAATACCAACTAAGTCAGCCAAGTGACTAGCACTTACATTCGACTTCATTAGTTTTAGCAAAAATCTTCATTATCCAATTTGAAAGTCAACTCTCTGAGTTTTAACTCCAATCCATCCATTAAACGTGTTATGGAATGTAGTTGCTCCACTTGAAACCCAAACAACATTCTTTAAGCAAAACCATCACTATTCATCATCTCTACCAACAAACCTCCAATTTCAAGAAAAAATCGAGGTGAATTACCCATTGTGTAATCCCTACGATGCTATACTACTAAATAAGAATTTGAAATCGGTAATTATTCATCTTAAGACATCCAGTCAACAATTTGACGACTCCTTGAATAGTCGGTTCTATAGAGTTCCTTCAACATGAAATTGCTGATAGCTATTTATGTGTACATATTTTCTCGTGAGTGTGATCTTCTCCCTTCTCTTTGTAGCTTTCTCTCTCTTTTCCTTTTCTTGTTATGCCATTAGTTGTCATAGAATGGAGTTGGAAGAAGGTCATCGAGACAGGCTTGGGTCTCCTTTAGTCTTTAACATAAAGTGGATGAATCCGTGTAAAAACATGTGAGTGGGGGAGGTGAGTTGTGGATAGTCAAAACTTAGTTGAGTTAAGCTGAATGCAGTTTCTGCTTAGACGGCAAAGAGATAGCTACATATCACCTAGAATTTAGAAAGAAAATGTGAATAATTTAAGGGCAAAATATAAAATGAACCAAATGTTTTTATGTTGTTTTGCGAACCAATGTGATGCTTTAATCTTTTTGCAAATGTTTTGAATGTAGTAGAGTCACTAGTGGTTTTACGCAATCACTAATATCAACTAGCTTTTCTCACTCAGTGACAAACAATTACAGAATTTCTAGTGTGCTTGAAATCAAAGAGCTATATTTGTCTTCAGATTTTACATCAAATTTATAGGCAGCTTGAGTTGTAGCTGCTGAACCTTTTCTTGATACTTGTTTGTCTCCTTGACGATTGTTGATTATAACCAAGTAACTAGTGGCTTCTTGCTTGAATTCAATTGTAGTTGCTTTTCTGTATCCAAGGGGCTCTAAATGTCAGCTGCCAGTCTTTCTGGAATAATGGAGATTTCTCTTAATTGTTGATTTGTGTGCTTTCTTCCTTTTGGCTTCAGAACTTGATCTCTGAGCTGTTCTTCTTCTGTTGGCTTGTATTCTTTTGTATTTATCCAATCTTTGGGCTTCGGCATTTTGTTCAACCATGGATTGAACCAAGCTTCTTCAGGGATATCTCCTTGGGATGTTATTCTTCATCTCTTTCAACTTTTCTGTCTTTTTCTGCTTTGGTCAAGATATACCAAGGGTTTACCTGCCTCACAGTCACCCTTTTCTTTCTTAAATTTCTTGTTTCTAAGAAATGGTGTGTTCGGTATGAAGGAAAAAGTTTCTAGGAAAATTAGAGGGTTTCTTATTTATTGCCTTGTGTTTGGTACGTATGCAAACAATATTATCCTAAATGCATTTATATTTAATCTAGAAAAATATATATAATGCCGAGGGTCTTTTGGAAAGAACTTCTCTATCTCCACAAGATAGTGATAAGATTTGTGTACACTCTACCTTCCCTAAACCCCACTTGTGGAATTTCATTGGGTATGTTGTTGTTGCTAGAAAAATACTGTGCTATGGGAGGTGGGGATAGGGACTACAGGGGTGGGGGTGGGGGTGGTGGGGATGGGGACTACAGGGGTGGAGGCAACGATGAGGTGTTTTGGAGGATTGGGATGATACAATTAATATGAAATGTTACTTGTGGAATTTATTTTCCCTATGTCCACTAGGGACGCCATCCTCATTTTTAAGCAACTTGTTTCCTAGAGCAAAAGTTTTCCAAAATATTTGAATCCACCAAACATGGGAAAATTGGAAAATATTTTCCTCCATACTGGATACACGCAAAGTATGGGTTTGTTTTCTTTTACCTTTCACCCTCAGGGCCTGTAGAAATGAAGTTGTATCAGATCTTTCTGGATATGACATTTTATTTCAGCTGAGAAGTGAGTAGCATGGCACACGTCTATGTGACAGGGTAAGTTCAGTTGTCCCTCTTTTATTGTTAAGCTCTTGTTTGGCGTCTTTGAGGAACACTTCTTTTCTAGAAAAAAGCTGAAAAATATGCTTATCTCATACAATAGCTGGACTATGTTGTCTCAGGAAAATATGCTCATCTCGCATGAGAGTCAGACTATGTTGTAGATAAGCTGGAAGCATTTTTCTGAGATGTTGTGCAACGGCATTATTTTGATATGCATGGGTTGGATTGGCATTATTTTGAGATGCATTGGTTGCATTAGTAAACACAATATTCAGTAGGAGAATTGGAGAAGACAGTTGCTTGATTTGGTGACTTTTAATATAAAGCAACAGGGCTATTAGCATGTTACGGGTGCTTTATTTGCTAAGGGGTCTTGGTTCACGGTGTAGTTATGCAAGGAGTGTAATGTAGGGGCTGTTATGTGGTAAATAATAATATAAGGATTGTTGTGAATGATAGTGCATGGATTGTCGTAAATATTACTCCCTCTCGGAGTTTAAGAAAATAAATAAGACTTTTAAATCTTTATTGCATAAAAGCAGAGGTTTATCCCGTGTACAAACATGGGGTAGCGGCTGTGGGTTCCGCTTGTCATCAAAGGAAAAAAAAAGACTTTTCAATCTTGTGGTTCTAGATTAAAGCTATGTCAAATATATCAAAATGTACTTTAATCTTGTGGGCTTAAACATGCCGTAGGGAAAACTGAAATTAAAGTGTTGCCAAAAAAGAAAGAGGTCATTCTTTTTGAAGTAGACTGAAAAGGAAAGTAGGTTATTCTTTTTAAAACGAAGGGAATATTACTCATAGGAACTGCTTTATATCTGATTTTGATTTTCTACTGAAACTGCTGTTTGAATGCAGCTAACAAACTGTGTTCTAACATATTTGGATCTTCATGGATATAAGTTAAGCAGGAGATTTGAGCCTTTGTTGCTCCTCATCTTTATATAGTAACGGTTTTGTGTTTTTGGAAAGACGTCCTAGATTACTTCAACTCTTCGAGCCTTTATTTCTTTTCCACGTGAACCAATAACTTTTTTTTTTTGATAAAGAAAACCCAAGAACATTTCGAAACTCAAAAGGGAGATTGGAGAAGATTTTCCAGGAGAGGTAGAGGTAAGCGGAAGTAGTATTAGGGAGGGGCGATTTGACATGACATGACATGACGCAGTTTCACATGTAGTTTCTTATCCTTCGGTTTCTATAACTATCGGCTCATTCCTTTTACCTCGGCTATCATATTATTTTGTTATAGTTTCTGGCTTGTTTTATTAGTATATGCTGTTTTTCTTATTATTTGTTGTTTCCTTGAGCCAAGGGTCTATCGGAAATAACCTCTCTATCTCTGAGATAGGGCTAAGGTCTGTGCGTACTCTACCTTTTCCAAACCCCACTTTGTGGAACTACACCAGGTATATTGTTGTTTTTTCTTTTTAAATTTGACTCTCTTTCTATTCCTTGCAGTTTTTGCCTAAAAAAGGAGGTACTCCAAAGAAGAACGATATCGTGTTTACTGCACCAACAGGAGAGGAGATCACCACAAGAAAACAGTTGGAACAGTACCTGAAGTCACACCCTGGTGGTCCACCAGTAGCAGACTTTGATTGGGGAACTGGTGAAACTCCAAGAAGATCCGCAAGGATCACTGAAAAGGCGAAAGCAACTCAATCTCCAGCAGGAAGTGAACCTGCTAAAAAACGAGCCAGAAAGTCTTCAGCTTCGAAGAAGGATTCCAAAGACAAAGAAGTCCCTACAAAAACTGAAGCAGCAAAGGATGATGACATGGAGGAAGCTGAAAAGCCCGAGAAGGATCCTGCAACAATGGAAGCTGAGAAAGATGTTGCAAAAAAACAAGAAGAGAACCAGAATGAAACTCAAGATGTAGAAAGCGAAGTGGAGAAGAAAGATGAAATCCAATCTTCTGAGAATGACATTGTGAAGGAGAACTTAGATGAAGGCCAAAATGTGGTTGACAAAGTAGAAGATGCTCAAGTTAAGAAAGATGTTGAGATGGCTGATAACGCTGGGCACTCTAAAGATATTGAAGAGACTCTTGTTGAAAAAACAGCTGATGGTCCTGATGCTACTAAAATTAATGAGGAGGGAAAGGATGTACAGGTTCAAGAAGTAGAAAAGACACCTAGTGAAGCAGCTCATGTTGAGAAAGATGTCAAAATGGCTGATAACGATGTTGAAGAGGTGGCCGCTGCTGATAAAACAGCTTTTGCTCCTGAAACTACCAAAATAACTGAAGAGGGGAAGGATGTACAGGTTCAAATAGAAATATTACCTACCGAGGAAGCTCAGGTTGAGAAAGATGTTGAGATGGCTGATGACATTGGACATTCTAAAGATGTTGAAGAGGCTTCTGTTGATAAAGCAGCTGATGGTCTTGAAGCCACTAAAATAAATGAGGAAAAGGATGTACAGATTCAAGAAGCAGAAAACAAACCTACTGAAGAAGCTCAGGTTGAGGAATATGTCAACGATGTTGAAGAGGCCCCTGCTGATAAAGCAGCGGAAGGAAAGGATGTACAGGTTCAAGTAGAAAACATTCTTACTGAAGCAGAAAAAATCAATCCTAGCATTGCCGATGATAAGAATCAAGTGGCAGGAGAACAGAAAACTAGTGCTGCAGCAAAGAGTGCCGATGATCAAGGTAATTCGATGAACATTGAAACAAGTAAGGTGGAGGGAGAAGTAACTGAGAATGGCAGCAACATTTACGAGGCCAAGCCTTGAGCAGCGGTTCTCTATAATTCTAACCCTTTGCTCTTCATGCTTCAATTTGGATGACTGTAGTGTTGTCAATCATAGATACTCTGATTGTTCATGAGAGAGACATCTGTATGCAAAATCATAGATTTAGGTCCTAAATATTTCTCTGTAAGGATTTATTGCCTGTACTATTACTTCTGTATGCCATAGATTTAGATTTCAGCAGAGACACTAGTTGTGCTGAGGTAATCTGTAGTTGTCCAGATCTGCAAAACTTATTCTTAGAACTCAGTTATGTAAACTTATAAAAAGCCTTTGTGTTATCTTGACTAATGACGGCGTTGGCCAGTCGAGTTGCTACAGTTTGTTTTGGTGTGATAGCGTTTTTACCTTTCACTATCTCAATCCAAGACCAGTTTGATGATTGCTCAGGTGGTCTTTGTACAAGGTCATGTAATTTTCTTACCTCAATATGAGGATTTGAAGGGGAACCTTGCATAACTGGTAAGGTTACGTACAATAGATCCTTATAGGTACATGTCCGACAACCTTATGCTTAGAACAGTCATAATAGAAATCCAGTCATTTTGCTCAGAGATTCAGCTAAAACTGGAACTCAAAATTACATTTTGTATAACTCAAATGATTCATTTGACAGGGGAAAAACAATGCAAAAAACATTATTACTTTGTGGTTACACAAACAGTAAAAGGAAGTCAAAGATGAAAAGCAGATCTTTTTTCTTTTGCTTCATAGCCCTTTTAAGTCTTCAATCAACCCTGTTAATGTTGTCCATTTCTCAAATGCACTGGCTGATGCCACAAAAGCTGTTTTTGATCCTTCAATATCATTCTTAGTAACTGCAAAACACAGAATAAACACAGGAAATTAGTTTACTAACCGACTTAAGTGAAGACTCACTGCCTAATAATTTATAAACACCACTAAGAGGGCAACTCGGTGCACTAAGCTCTCGTTATGTGCAGGGTCTGGGGAAGGGTCGGACCACAAGGGTCTATTGTACATAGCCTTATCTTGCATTTCTGTGAGAGGCTGTTTTCATAGCTCGAACCCGTGACTTCTTGGCTCACATGGACACAACTTTATCAGTCACCACTGTATCTAACCTATAGAATTTGATATCCATGTTTTTCTTCGATCTTATATCTTAGTACATTGTATACTTACCTAATCTTGAGAGTTTATGTTGGTCGAACTCTACAAAAATGCTGACAGGTGCTCATTGAATCCTTCAAAAATAGTGCATTTTTGGAGGATGCCACACGGGTGCAACAACATCTTTGGAGAGTCCGAGCAACATAATTGAGAGTTGAGTTTCTTTTTACATCAAATGGCATACCTTTAGGCATATGTAGAACCTAGCCTGAACTTCTTGTTTACTTTATCTTTTAAATATTCTAGTTTGTGAATCGAGGGCGGCCAAATATGAGACAGAATGCAGCCATAGTCATCATTGGAGTCTCAACAAACACATTACCTGATGAAACCAGAGAAGATAACGAAGAATTGAAGGAATCGACTTGTGTCTTCTCCTCATCGCTACCACTAAACTGTAACAACGCGATGAACATAATATTCAGTGCACATAGACAATGTGAAAGAAAAATGTGTTTGAAAGGGAAAGATTAACAAGAAAAACTACCTTGTTGAATGCTGAGTTAACTTTCTGGACCCAATCTGCATCAGTGCTTTGTCCAAGAACTGAACTTGCAGCAGATAAATCATTCTTCTCTATGGCTTGACCTACTTTACTGAGCTTATACACCAAATCTTGCAAGTATCCTTCACCATTTGATAATATGAAAGTTATTAAACATGATTAGTGATCTATAAATCAAAAAAAGTTTAACATCTATCAAGTCGCCTATAAGATAATTACATGTAACTAGTTGTTCATTATAAGTGGAATTAGTAACCTAAGAAACAAGACAAAACATGTGAAAATTTTGGTGAGTAGTCAAAATATTGTTTTACGCTATCAGTGTATATAAGTTAAATCCAATCAAAAGGTGGAATTGACTAATAAGGGTGGTTTGTCATATTTACTATCATGATACTAGGATTAAGAAAATGGATAGCTAATAGAAGAATGGTTTGCTAAGTATTTTGCCATACATAGTATTAGGAGGGAGGCGGTGGAGCAACAGTAAAGTTATCTTCGTGTAATCTATAGGTCACGGGTTTGAACTGTGAAAGCAGTTACTAAAGATTGCATTAAGTCAATCTACAATATAGTTCTTTTTAATTTGGTAATCAAATGTTCAATTATAATACAAAGCTTAATATGGTAAATTATCAAATATTGTGGTAACATGTCAAACAAAGCCAGCCAATTCCTTATATTACCAACTGCAATGCAATGGTAGTAAATGATTAATTTCCTACTGAAAATTCTGCCTCCGGCACTGACAGTACCTAATACTTATTCACTAAAATGGGTAGTATTTTCTAGGCATATTGTACAACCTCACTAATAGAACCTAAAGTCCTTAACTACATAACAAGAAGAGCTTCACTCAATGTTTCACATAATAATTAATGGAATCTTAGTCAAGAACAAGAATGAAATCAAGGCAACCCATAATCCAGTTAGTTTGTAGTAGAGTGGTAAATACTTCTTCTTCCTTAACCAGATGTCTCAATTCGAGTCCTGTGGATGATAACCTTTGTTAGGGAGTGCTTTAGTGGTACTTTCTAGTATGAACCCGAATTTTAGTTAGGCCCCTACGTTAGGACCCTGTTAGGAAGCGCTTTAGCCCCAATGCACGATCAAATATCAAAAACCGGATGAACAACGAAAAAAAAAACACATATAGTTGTTTTTTCTTGATTTCACCTCTAGGAAATTTTCAAGAAATATGAAAAAAACTTCTTTATTACCTTTCTCCTTAGAAGAGGAATTGATAATGCCTTGTCTTTCAAGCCTTTTCTTTCTGTCCTTTTTCACTTTTTCCATCAGCTCATCATCCTCATCAGCTTCTAAAATTGCAGCATTTGCACTAAAAGTTCCATTTCCAGTTAAAGAAAGCAACAAACTTGATGCAAGGCTAATTGATAGACTTCTCTTGCTAATGTTTGGACTAAAATCAGATACATTATTTTCTGCTTTGCACACAATTATTTGTTTTCTTGTAGTAACTTTTGGGATAATTAAAGTGGAAAATGTAGAAGAAGAAGAAGAAGATGGAAGAAAGGATTTAGGATTTGAGAGGCAGACAGTTGCCATTTTCTTTCTTTTTTTCCCTTCTTTTTATTTTCCTAACTCCTTAAGTTTCTTTTTTGTTTTGCTGTTAATGGGGTGGCATTGTGACAAGTTGGACTATAGAAGATAAGATTACAAGATTTCCCTCATATCAGAACCATTCTCATGTCACTAAAATATTGAGGGTATTCAGGTCATTTCAGCAAAGATAAAAAGAAACAAACTTGAAGTACATTTTATGTTCCATGCACGCATTTAGAAGAATTCTGTTTAATTTTTATCTTCTTATTCAGCTTTTGGTCCAATATCCATGTAGTAGGTGATGCCTCGGGTTGGACAATAAAAAACACACTCTGCGCAATCCCACAAATAGAGTTCAAAAAAGACACGATGGACAACTTGAAACCAAGCTTGGACTGCGGCACAGGCCTGGATGGCTAGGGTCCGTGAACGCAAAGGCCATTTTTGGCCTGCACCAGTTGAGTACACAAACCTCATCCCTACCTCTATGCGGTAGAGACACTTTGGAAAGGGCCCTAACTAAATAGAAATGTATCCGACACAAGATTGTAAGAAAATAAGACAGCAAAATGGCAAAGATACAAAAGAAATACAGCACCAGATGATGGTATACATCAATCTAACTCAATAGCAAGAGTTAGTTAACGAGACAGATTGCTTAAACACCACATGAGAAGATAACTCATTCTCTCAACCAACATGAACACCAACGCATAGTTTATAAGCCCGCGCACCTCGTGTGAAACACTGATACAACCTGCATAAAGCATGCAAGCAGACGATACTAGCAAGAATTCGTTGAACGATGCACATTCTATTTTTGAACCATCACTCAGCCTCGGACGGGAAGTTAAAGAACAAAAGCTGAAGAATTACAAGACAAGGACCAGAAACATGGTCTCAAAACTGATGTGACGGAGATTGCTGGTAAAAGAAATCTATTTCATTCTCTTTACGTGAATTCAGTATATGCATGCGAAAAAATATAACTGATTGTGAAGGTAATTTATTGAACTAAGAAACTTTACACCATAAGACGCAATTATAGTACATCATCATCATCTTGTTGATAGTACATTGAAACGTCGTTAACTGGTAATGAAGGTGGAGTTCCGGGAGGAATGCAAGATTCACCATTCTCACCAGCGCATATGCACAGAGCTTCTGCATCCCTGAGGATAGCATCTAGGTCAATATGACCGCTCAGCTCATTGATAAATTTCAATAATGTGTCGAAATCCATCTCCTCTCCTATTATTTTGCTGCGATATCTTTTCAGAATTGCGACACAGACATATAGATGAAGGTGCTCACTCCCATAATGCGTCCATAATACCTCCCACAATCGCATAGTTTTTTCAAATTCAAATTCCCTACAAAAGACGAGATATCAATAAATAAACTACAAAAAAAATAATGAAAAACTAATTGAAGCAGCAAACTGGAACAGCGCATTGAAGCATATATCTAGTGACAACCCCAGGCTGATGGTAAAGAAAGCAGTACAAGATTTGGAAAAAGAGAACTACACTGACACAGCCGAAGAACAAAAATAGTAACTTAATGATTGAGTCTCCCACCACGGGTCACTAAGCTGGGTAAGCAAATAAAAGAATTTATATACCTCATATTTTCTTTCTTTCTCCCAATGGAGAAAAGTGCTGTTGGAGTAAAGGATGCACAGATCTTGATGCAGGGAACACGAAACCATGTTGGGGTAAAGGATGCACAGATCTTCATAACCAACATATTTTTTTTCTAAAGGAGGAACATGATAAAATGTTCACTTCATGCATTTAGCTTTATGAATGTGCATTACTCATATAGTCATATCAGTATGCAGACAAGTAACAAATCAGCTTCAGTGGCTTCTGGACATGGTTGTGCAGGACTCAAGGAATCAGAGGTGCATTCAGGTGAACAAGATGGGAAAAGAAAAATATTTTACTTCACGTCTCAGAGCCAATTAACTCTCCAGGTGAGTTGCTAAACATAGTAAGACAATGGGAAGTACAGTTAGTGGCATTTGCACATTGAAAGAAAGAGCCAACAAGAAATGGGACCAACAACTTGAAAGAGAAGCTAAAGTTCTTTCTGACTTCTGCTTTATCAAATGGAATGCTACAAAATTATAAAATTCTTTTGAAAAAGGAACATTTCGAGTATAAGATTGAAAATGGTAATTATAGGTCCAAGCAAAAGGAAAACCAAATGATGAAAAACAATGTGACCATAACTTGCCTTTTGAAATCCCAAAATGTCACAAGGTCATAGTAAATGGTTATGAGAAATATGCACAAAACCGGAACTAAGAAGACAGCAAGTTTATACCAAGCCTATGGAAACCTGGAATGAGCCTTTGAATCTAACTTTACACATTAACATAATCTAACAGATGATCAATGATATGAGTTCGTCTTAGAGAAGAAACCAGAGCATAGTCTTATATACCAAAGTAAATCATAAAGCAGATGGCTAATAGGATGTAATATTTTTTAGAATTACTACTGCTTGCCTTTTGAATTGTATAAGAATCCATCGGAAGCAGAAGAAATAATTCAAGCAGTCCTTCTGTTTGAAGTAATTGTGCAGAGTGACGTCCAACAACTCCACCAACTGCAAAAACACAGTAAGAACACCATATTTTGTAGGAAAATAAATCAGCCAAAAATGTATAATATACTACACAAGTACTCCCTCTATCCCCATGTATATGGTACAATTCTATTTTTAATTTGTCCAATAAAGAATGTCTACAATTCTCATTTTACCCGTAATGAGATGATTTAGAGCCACAACTATCTTAGGTTTGTTTCAGACCAAAAGTCTCAAACATCTTTCTTTGTTTCTTAAAACTCTGTGTCAAGTCAATTGGTGCCACATAAATTGGGATGGAGGAAGTATATAAAACTGGAAAGCATTGGAAGGAATGGGAACAAGAAAGAACTGGTGATGGCATGGGACTAGTCGCTGGACAATCATTTGCTACAAGCTCCAGAAAACAGGCGGACATATATATCATAAATACAATGAATGTGTATCAACAATGGTTAGGCCTTCATAAATAGCAGGTAAAAAATCAATCAAACTAATCCTCCATTTGACAGCCAAAACTCAATAATTCTCTATTTTAATAAAACTCAATTTTGAAAAGCACGTGTTATTTTACAACTAAGAACAGAGCATACTCCAACTGGAGGGGTAACACCAAAGATGTTGGGATGTGGAGCCTGATTATTCTCCGTGTATTCTGTAACAGAGTTATCATTAATATATATATAAATACTGCATCACCGTGGAGGTTATCACAAGGTGTACCACGAATCGACTTTTCTCTCTCTCTCTAGGTTTACTAAAATCTTCTTGATTCTTCAATTATTCTTCGAAATCACAAGGTGGTGTTGTAATCGATCCTAACAAAAGAGACAGTCAAATCCTATTACTTAGGAATTATCAACACTTTATTTGGCTCTATAGCTTTCTTAGAGATGCTTGGGAGTTGGGAACATAAACACATGCCAACAACTCCTATTTGGGTTTACTCTTCAGAACAAATTATTCCAGAGACGAGGATAGAAGACAGAACAATACAGACCACTCTCTTCGGTCCCCTTAGAATAGATCTCTGCTCAAGTGTTGTGTATAATCTGTCTGTGTTCACTAGGAAATAAATGCTAATGCTAGAACCTTTAAGAACTGGCTACAAGAGATCGGAGAGGGGGAGAGAGAGAAGGGATGAGGAGAGAACCTTTGATAACGCAAAAAGCTGAGAGTGCATTCCATTTTGGTCACGGTTAAAGTTTGGTCCCAGTCGTTCCATCAACGCCACAAAGCACCAAAATGTTTCTGATTCATCCCTCATAACAAACAATATTGGTGAAAGGAGATCGCTCATACCCTGCAATTTAATTCGAGAGAATCGAATGCTCGTTTGTCAATCACAAAGGTGAGGTATTAAGTTCCACAAAGAATATTTTTGAGCAAAAAGTGTTTCCACAATGGGATAGAGAGAGGTATCATGACCATATCACACCAATGAACCATTTTTTTGGGGGGAAAGATGAGAAAACAAATGAAAATGAATAAGATAAGCTTGGTAATATCAGATAGGACATGTAACATAAATTACATATAATCTGAATGACAGTGTCTTCCAATATCAATAAAACAGTTGCAAAGAAGGTAAGTATCATGAAATTTGACAATGGCAAGTAATAGACATGCAAATGATGACATAATTCTAGTTGCTTCATTATGACAAAACCTTATGATTTTTAACATAAAGCAATCTTAAGGAAAAATTGAAATTTGAAAATTTTCTGACAGAGGGAACATTCACCAGCTTAATGCAGACTCTCAGAGTTAGAATAGAATAGGAAAAGAAATTAGAACTTTCTCATTTAATTTTTTTTTTTCATTTTTTCACAAAGTTATCCTCCCAGAGATCTACTGATTACATCTGGACAAAATTAACGTCAACCATGGACTGGGTGTAACCACCAAATAGTCAAATGTTCAAGCCCAAGTCATCCTATGTTGACCAAAAATTGATCAAAGAGAAAAGTAAAAAGGAAAAAAGAAATGGGTAGCAACAGACGAGAAGGGTAAGAATGCCAGAAATTCGAAAACATGTATGTAGTAGAGATGTCACATTTGATCAAATTGTTTGTAATACAGCATGAACATATTCATCAGCAAAGAAACACACACACTAAGTTTAAAGGAAGAAGTTACCTGACAGTAACCCAAATCAAAGTTGTAGAATGAGTATGTCAGCAGTATATCACGCAAGCATTTAATGTTTGGGCTGTCATCCTCATCATAGAATGAAATTGACCGATCAGTCCTCACCTTATATATCAAATAAGAAAGAACAAGGGAAAATATTAATAATTAATAGTAGTATCACTGGTTGTGAATCGCAAGGATGTAAACATGCATCTTGGAAACAAAATCATTTAAAGGCCCTGAAATGGACAAATTTGACACATACCACATCTTTTTCAATGAGGCCTCTCCTCTCTCGGAATTTAGTAAATCTTTTTGCCTGCTCCTTAGAGATGCTCTGCAGAGAGACGCCAGTAAATATTAGAATTACAATTACATTTTAAACAAAAAATATCTTGTCATGGGAGCCTTCTGGAAAATAGGAAAAGATAGGGATATACTTCCCAAATGAAACATCAAAATTACAAGAGCATCAAAACAAAAGTTGGAAGGGTCATATAGCACCTTAACTGATTTAAAATTAAATTACCGCCAACTCATTTGTTACGAGTGATAGCATTTTAGTAATTGAAGGAAAACATGTACAAAAATTTGAATATATAAGGAATCGGAAACATTTTTACTTTTCAACCGACCCTGCCTGAGCTGAGAATGTGACAAACCTTCCACTGGTTTTTTATCGTTTCGTATTCCGACTTTTTGACAGACACAAGGTATTCCCTCTCTGCATAAGTTGAATCATATGAATGGTATCCCAACAGAAATCGCCACACCTGCCATAAGGACACATAAATATATTCATGCTCAGAGAGACGGATGTGGGGCGGGGTGGGTATTTACAAGGACAAACCTCTTTACGTAGATCTGGTTCGACTCCTCCATAAAATATTCTCTTTCTTACTGCTTCTGAGTCTGTGACTCTCCCTTCAGAGTCCAGGAAAGCAGACCACTGTATAAGGAGCAAAACATGAGGAACTTAGTCGTGAATGCAATCACAACTAGGCAAAAATCAGAAAACCTACAATTTGTTAAAATCCATGCAAAAATTACAAATATAGACATCGTCCAAGACACACCATATGTGCAGTAATTGACGAATGACAAGGTAAACCTAGCCTCTGGATTAACCATTGTCAGAACAATCATGCTAAGAAAATAATACACAATAAAATAGTAATTAGAATTGTATTGGGACATATATCTGCTCCATTGAACACAAACTATGTGCATGGATCTCAGACAATGAGTGCACTCACTGAATGACAATTTACTAGACATCATAAATTTTCTTTTAACTAATAGATGCAACATTAGCAGTTAGGCAAACCATCTTTCTTGGAAAGATTTGTTGTGCAAATAATACACAGATGCACATAAACACAAAGTTAAAAACATACTAAACGATCTCAAAAGAAAATCACAAGAACCAATATATTTTTTGCATTTAGCATTTCGATGGATAATTCAAAAAACACACAGCTGGTATTTGAGAACATTCTGAATTGTATCAGAATTAGTAACTAAAGGAGTTTGAGAAGAGTAGCTTTGAACATGGATAACATTACCTCCAAAAAATTTTATACAGATGCAACCTAGCAAGAGATCGTCCATCTCAAAACTAGTTCAATGTTCTAATTTAGCTTAGTTTAAACTAATGGCATTAAATGTCATAAGACCGTATTCCAAAGCGATCACTAAATAATTATCTTAGAGACACAACACACCCCTTTTTATAATAGGTGACACAATGGCCCAACACTGATCAGCTACTCATAAATTGCTCTGATGTTTAAAGTTGTAACATTCTATATCTGAAAAACATACCCTGGAAGAAGCACCAATAATCAGTTTAGCTATATCACGCCTTCAATGAAGAAGGCATGGGATCCAAAAGACATAATTGACTTGAACTTCACAGAGAGAATTTCTTTTTTTAAGCAAAGAAAGTTTCTACATGATAAACAGAAAAAATACAGACATGAGGTAGTTTACTAATGCTACTTCTAGACCAAATAGAGATCCCTTCTAAAACAATAGTAACAAAACAGAGATGTGAAGTGGAAAAATTGATCACCCTGGGATCTGTCATAAATCTGGACATTTGCATACACTGACTGAAAAAATTGAGAATCTATGACACAGTTATCACTGTGTGCAACAGTCTGCTTAAAACTCAATCATTTCTAGATGCTTCAAGGCAAGTGATTGTGACAATTAGAATAAAATGAGATAGACATGAAATGAATGTTGAAAAAAATTCTTGGGCCAAGTAACCATTGTGTTAGCATTTGATAAGTGCAAACTGAAAAGTAGAAAAAAGATAGCCCTCTACCTCTTCTGCTCCCAAGGGAGGCTGCCGTGGCTTTCCCCATACTAGTGACAGTTTGTCTAACTGCAGAAAAAAAAACAGGCATAGATTATTTTTAAAAAAGAAAAAACAGAAAGAGGACTAAATGCAACTGTAACTTGTTGAAATACTAAACAGAAAAAGGAGGAAAGGTTCTAACTTCCACAAAATACTAGACATTACTCATAGGAGGTCTAAGGTTCTTTAACTCCCACAATTATCCCTACACTGACATACACAACTATAAAAAATGCAGAAGGGTTCTGGAAACCCCGGACTACTAATGTAAGTGGTCAACGTGATTAACCATCTAACTGAATGCAGGAACAAAGGTTAATTATATGCAGGTTTCTCACCTCCAAGGGATCCGCAGGCACTGGGACATCCTCAGGCAGCTTCTGAGCATCATTAGATTCGGCAATGCGAGGATAATCATGTGGCTTCTCATCATGCTTCCTCCTGTCACTAGGGATAAAACCATCTCCCTGAGCTTCACGAAAAAGTTGTGATGTCGTTTCACGAGCAAATTTGGTCACAAGAGAAAATTTCTCAAGTACTTGAATTGATAAATCTCGAGCAGGATCATTATGTTTTTGTCTTTGCCAGGCATTTTGTTGAGCAAGTGCAGAATTTCTATCAAAAGTTTCCCCATCCGTCCAGCTAGATGGGGATTCAGTAGGTGCAGCAGCTGATGATGGACTGTTAGTTACAGAAACAGCCCTAGGAAGTTCCAAGGAGGAGAGAGTTCTCTGTAAGAAGAAAATCAATGGATGAGCAGAAGTGAGAATTCATGAATCATGATGAAGCTCCTCAGAAAAGCTGTTAAAACTGGTTAGACAAATGATAGACCAAACTGGTCACACCTGCAGTGGATCTTGAAAGTCATTGACAAGAAATACATTAGCATCATCAGCTGACCTGGAAAAATACAACTCACCGATAAGAATGGAAAGGCCTTCATCCAAAAATCAAGTTGTCTCTCCCACTACTAATTCATTGCAAATCCCAAATTTCTATTAATATGATAAGATATACTCTTTGAAAGGCTAGCACCAGTTGAACCTGGAACGAATTGGCAGTTCGTATGTCTGTAGTTCAGCTACTTTAAAAACCTGAAATAACGCATAGTGGGTGCCTGGCAATTCAGCTGGATTACCATTGAATGTCAACCCAGAGGTAACACCACACTCTAGCATTTGGAAATGACCTTACCTTTCCATCTACCACATCCTTATATTTTTTTCAATAGTCTCCTCATCCACCAAAAGAAAGAAGCAACTTATTAGATCTTTCATAAGACATGGCTTTTGATTTCTTTACTATTTCTGTATCATTCATTAGCGGACTATCTAGTTTTACTTTCTACTCACATTTTATGAACTTTGACCAAAAAAGAAAAAGGAAGAGATGAATTTGGTTTATATTAGTAGAATTGCCTAGTCATGACAATGACGAAGCCAATGATGCATAAGAGCACAAATAAGTCCACCTCACAAGATAAGCATGCTGCTTAATTGTTGCAAGAAACTCCCGGACACCACCATTATAGAAATAAAGCGGAGGAAATGCTAGTCCTGCAAGTGATGAATGTAGAAAGTAAACTCAGATGCAATGGCAGCATTCAACAAACTGACAATATGATGATAACAGAATAATAAAGAATCCGAAAAGCTAAGGGGAAATATCATAAGGAAGGTAGCATACAAGAACCTATCCATCAAGAAAACATACATAAGCCTTATGAAATTCTTAAAAAGATTGATTTCAATCACCATGATTTCTATTCTTAAAAAGATTGATTTCAATCATCATGATTTCCTCGGGCGAATGTTGTAGAATATGCCTAACTACACGGAACGAGACAGGATTGATGATGATATCATAGAATTTTTCTGAAACAAGAACCACCAAATAAGCTATTCTAAGACAATGATGATTAGAGGATCGTCAAAGAAAGTAAAATACATTCAGAAACAACAGAGAATAATTAAAAAGAAAAACTTAATTCAAATTGATACTTCAGAGATGCCAACCACTAAAATGAATTTGTTGTGTGCTCCACATTCTATGAAAATGGCATTTCTAATTTACGAAGATGAAACAGAATCACTATTGAAATACAACCCCGTAAAATACCTGATGACAAAACTACAATAACATATTGCCACCCCAGGGTGGGAGTATGTCGTCGAATTGATCTCACATCGGAGAATGGAACTGCTCGGATAGTGTAAAGACTCTTATCTGCACCAAGATATAAAAAGAACAATCATTACACAACAGCCAATGGAAAATTCACTGCACAGAGCTGCACTGACCCCAACCTTTTTCAGACAACCTTGCACTCGAGCTTTGTCCTTTATATGGAATCCATGTCTGTCACACAAAAACCAATTTAATTCCAAAATCACAGGGTAGAGTAAAAAATTTAACAAAGTGCTGCAAATGTAAGTATTACACCCCACTCCACCACCACCACAAGTCCCCTCTACTTTTCCTTGTTTTATGTGACAGCAAAGCTGGAAACCTCTTATTTATTTGAAGTATGCATATTTCGCTTTGTAATTACATCAAAATTTTATTATCAGGTAAATGTGTTTTCATTCCATCCTTCATTAGTGCGGAAGTACTTCAATTCATCAATATTCTAAAGAACCCGTCTCTTTATCCTAAAGCACAAAAAGCAAAGCACACGGAAATGTAATTCTATAACAATGGAAATTTGACCAATTAAGAACTGTCTAAATTCCACCTACACATTATTTAGGATTGAATATGGATCACCTCCATTCAGTTTGTGGCACATTAACCATGACTTGAAAACATTCACATAACCTCCTAAGGTTATGCATCAAGAGCAAAACTTGGTTTCTCTTTCCAAAGTATCAAGCATCAACTGGTACGTTCACCTAAATGAGAGTTGAACCACTTGTGAACCTATTCTCCCTCCAGAAACACCACTGACCCAAAAAAAACTTCACCATTCAAAAATCTAACCAGGCAAGAGGAAAATGATAAAAAAACAAAATAAAAGCAAAAGAGAGAAGACGGTGTTCTCCCTTGCACCTCCCCGTTGTTATCCTTTGGGAAAAGAAGAACAAGAAGAATAAGAAGAATGAATGGAAATGAAAAGGAAAGGAAATGGGGTATTTTGACTTAGTAGAAGCTTTTGATAATTTGGTAGCATAGTTTCACCTTAGTCAAGGTATACCACAAAACAACGTACTTGAGAAGATAATCCATAACTAATACTAATATTTATCCATGTTCTACTCTCTATCTCTCTCTACAAAATTATTTTCAGAAAGCTTGAAACCTTTGCAATAGGAAAGCTTCAGATTGTGCATAGAAAAGAAAGGAAAATGATTCCCGTTGTCTGTAATCAAAGATTAGAGATTTTAATTCACAAAACGAGCATAAACTAGATGTATACCATAAACAGAGAACCTCCTTGCTTGATCAGTTTTAGTCGACCACTGATCCTCTCTGAGGCATACTGAGTCGGATGAATAGCCACATTATCTTTCACATACACTATTTCAGCGCCTTCCTGTTCACCTGATGAACTTTGCTTACTGCTATTGCTCCTACACATGCTCGCCGAACCCTAATGCACATCCCACAGATGAGAAACCAAATTCAATATCTCATTTCATATGAATAGAAATTTTTGACCAAAATCATTTCATATTAATAATTAATATATAAAACAAAAAACTTGCTTCCCCTCCACATGTCATCAAGTGGTCATGCTAGACATAAAATATTTGTGCATGATCAAATTATGAGATTCTGCCACATGAGCTGAGAGAATCTTGTTTGTTCTCCTTCATTTCTTAATTACAACATAAATGGAAAACAAAAAAGAAAGTACAAAAGTAAACATAACCACCAGTAGACGCTAATAAGATTTAATTCAACATTTAGTTTGTTCGGGTATGATTGTTTCAGAGCTCTTTGATTCAAATTAAGTTTACACTGGATGAACTGCAGTACTGATATTGATCTTTAAAAAAGATGGTAAGTACAGTTAGCACAATATAACATGGGATAGATTCCATCGTTAGTCATTAGGAACTCTCAGAAATCTATTAAATCGATAGTTTGTTCAAAGGATCCATGGGCAGTTACTAATAGAATTCCTCGGTTATCTTGGCCTAGGCTTTTGAACACGTGGAAGCTAAACCAATGCTGATAATTGATCAAACTGAATTGACTAAGGAACATATAGTAATGCTCTAGATAGCCTGCTTAATTAGGTGCTGACAAATAGCTAAACCAGAATCACTAAGGAAGGCATATTCTGCTTAATTGGTTCTGACATAATCAAACTACAATGACCAAGGGACAGTACTATAGATGATCTGCTTAATTGTCATAATAATATTAGGTAAATTACAAAGCTATGCTCAAATTTGACTTCTCGAATAAACAATTTAATCACCATCACCAGTAAAACACAGTTCACCTCAAGTAATAAGAAAGGTATAGTAATGCTAACACACCTGCTTAATTGATGCTGACAAGTAATCAAACCACAATGACCAAGGTATTCTAATACTATAGGCAATGTGCTAAGTCTCAAAATAAAATCCGGCAAATCGCACACATATGCACAAATCAACTTCTCCGAATACACAGTAATAATCAGCACTTAAACACAGTTCACCTCAAGCCCTCAATAATCAATTTTAACCTCAAAATAACCACAAAAAAATTCAGCAATTAATCAAAAATAATGCTCAACGTAAAATCAATCCATGCACACAAACATCAATAAACATTGTAGATTGCTAATCTACGATTTGAATATAACGATGAGATATCATACACAGTAATAACCAGCACTTGAACACACTTCACCTCAAGTCCTCAATAATCAATTTTGACCTCAAAATAAACACACAAAATTCGGTAATTAATAAAAAAAAATTGCTGAACATAAAATTAATCAATGCACACGAACTTCGATAAACATTGTAGATTTACTAATCTACAATTTGAATATAATGATGAGATAAACATAAACAGTAATAATGAGCACTTGAACACACTTCAACTCAAGTCCTCAATAATCAATCCTGACCTCAAAATAATCACAAAAACTAGGCAATTAATCAAAAAAGTGCTCAACATAAAATCAATCAATGTATACGAACTTCAATAAATATTGTATTATCTCCGTCCCATATTAGATGAACACTTTCTATGTTGCACGATGATTAAGAAACCATTAATAGATTGATCAACTTTACTATTTTGCCCTTTTCCATATTAATTAGCCTCTTCAAAAAAATTTAAAATCTTCAAAATTTGTTTAAACTTCCAAAGGCCGTACTAATTACAGGAGTAAAATGAGCAAAAAATTACTCCCTCCGTTTTAAAAAGAATGACTTACTTTCCTTTTTACTTTGTTTAAAAAAGAATGACCTTTTTCCTTTTTAGGCAATATTTTAATTTCAATTTTCCTAGTGGCATGTTTAAGGCCACAAGATTAAAGGACATTTTGATACATTTGACATAATTTTAATTTACAACCACAAAATAAAACTCTTTTATTTTCTTAAACTTCGTGCCTAGTCAAACTAGGTCATTCTTTTTTAAACGGAGAGAGTAATTAATTCTATACTAATTGAGAAAGTTCAAGTAGTATGGGACAAATAACGAAGGGAGTAGATTAGTAATCTATAATTTGAATATAAGGATAAGATAAACATACACAAAATCAGCACTTTATCACAGTTCACCTCAAGTCTTCAATAATCAACTTTAACCTCAAAATAACCACAAAATATCCGCAATTAATCAGAAAAAATGATCAACATAAAATCACTCAATACACACTAACTTCAATAAACATTGCAGCGTGCTGATTTACAATTTAAATAAAACAATGAGATAAACATTCACAGTAATAACCAGCACTTAAAACACAGTTCACCTCAAATCCTCAACAATAAATTCGGCAATTAATCAAAAATAAATAAATTAATTCTAAACATAGAATGAATCAATGCACACAAACGTAATCAAACATTGCAAAGTACTAATTAACGAATAGAACTTAGCGATGAGACAAACATGAGTTTTCGAATAGCGAAATGTGATTTCTTACTTGCTGAACAGACGCAGCGTAATCCGCGTCGTCGGAGAGATCGTGAACGTCAGTTTCATGCATCGCCGGTGAATTAACGGAGACTTTTGCTTGGGGTTGGCGTGGGGATGGGGGTGGGGGTGGGGGTGGGGGAGTAGAAAGCTTCTCTTAGAGACGAAGGAACGGTTTTCGTGTGTGAAAGAAAAAAAAAAGGAAAATTTCTATTAATTATATATACTTTTCTCTTTTTTAAAAAAAGAAAATTCGGATCAAAATGTATTTCACCTCCATAATATAAAAAATAAATAAATTTGGAGGTCGACTTTATCACTTTTATATCAATTTGATAAACAATTATTGTATTTAATATTACTATATTAAAATTTATGAAAAGGTTTTTTTTAAAAAAAATATATATCCTATCTTATTTTCTTCATCATCACCAAAAAAAATGTATATTTTTTTAATTAAAAAAATATAAATAGTATATTTTTCATTTTGAAAATAAATTATTTTATTTTATTTTTTTGGTGATAACTATGAAAGTATTATTACCGGAAAATAATAAATGTGTCACAACTTAAGGAGCACTTAACTCCGTGACCACCTACCAGGTAAGGTTCCACGAGAATCAAGTCTCGACTAAAGAAAAGAACATGAAAACATGAAACTGTTAATTTTGCAACCTATACATGAAACTGTTAATTTTGCAACCTATACATGAAATATTGCTATGTACTTTCTTTGAGGTAGAAAACATATATGAACTAGTTCTGATATCTTGTTTTATTTTTGCTAAGTGCTTCAGCTGGCTGTACATGAATTCCTTCAAAGTTCTTTCAATTTCTTGCCCTCCAGGTGTGGGAAGTTGTTTCTTGTAATTGTTTATCACATAAGCAGCAAGTATCATTGTAAATTGATACGTTTGTCTTAAGCAATTTGTCCTTAGTAAGGAGCTTGTTTTGTGCAGCAAGCCACACAAGGACCCTGTGCTTTGGCTGGACCACTGCATTCCATACGAGTTCATCCATAGGGAATTGTATCTGCTCACCTATGTAACACCCGGTAAAATTATCAAAATACTTTTAGATAAGAGATGTGCGCATAACGTGTCTTTCCAAATTTCGATGGCAAATTCAAAGGTCGAAAATACGATCGGCATGAAAAAGTGTGTGGGAAAATGGTCTTGGTTGATTTTTAGAGCAACCGGATCAAAAGATTATTTTTCGATGCGAAAACTCATTCCAATAAGAGTGTGTGACATGTCCGCGTTGCAGACTTGTCGCGAATTCATACTTAGTTGTGATCTCAATATTTTCTACGGGATTAGAAAACTCGATCGGAAAATTTTTTGGCGAAATCCCCTCAAAGCAACCCAGTCCGCGACGGGGACTAGGCCTCTCTGAGGCAAAGTTTTTTTCAGTTTTCGTGAGGAACATTCCAGACAATTCTCAACTCCTCCTAAACTCAAAACACGATAAAAATAGGTCGTTTTAGACATTAAAACGGTTTTTAACCCATTCCTAAGCCTTTATAAACATTCTAACAAAAGACCTAGGGCTAAAGAGAAGAGAGAAGAGCGAGGATTCGAGGAATTCAAGCCAGATTCATGTCAAGTTGATTGTCTACCTTCATTCCAGATATGTAAAGCTCAACGAAAACATGGGAATGTTCTTCCTGTGCCCCCATTGATGGTCATAGAAAAGCTGAGAGTATAATGAGTCTACATACATGTTTCCTAATATTTTCTTGTAAATTATATGCATATTAATGTGTTGGTGATCATTACAAACTTGATTTACGAATAGATATTTTTACATGAGTTATTTTCACAAACCCTATATGTTACTTTGTAAAAGAATGCATGAATGAACCTAGGGATTGAGTCTGGAGCCTTGACTTGAGTATGTTGATTGTGATTGTGATGTGAACATGATGATGAGTTAATAGAGTTTGATGGTCCCATGAGTATCCATAATTGAACTCTAGAGATTTCTCTAACTGACTTCCTTCTAATGATTGATCTAAGCCTTGAGGTACCTAATGAGAATTGAGTTGGTGAGATGATTGATATGATAGGCCGAAAAGCCCAATTGAGTTGAGTTAATGAGAGATAAAAGTCTCTACGAGACTAATTGAGATGATTGATGGAGATGAAGAGTCTAATGAGCATTGAGTCTTGGGAGGAGTATCGAGCACTGAAATGAGTAAGAGTAAGTCCAACTCGCACTCATTAACTACGTCGTCAAGCGTAAATGAGGATTGAACCATTACATCAGAGGTTCCCTCTTAAGTTAAAAGTCCCTGAAAGCAATAGAGGACTTTAAAGCCAAACCCCTTGTGGGTCTGAGTTGTTCTTTTCCTAGCAAGTACAGATGGTTGTGGCAACATCAGCAGGATTGTTGTGCAATCACTGACTCATAAGTGATTGTTGTCGGATAAGAGAAACTCTCAAATAGGTCCCACACTGATAGTACTCTGAGTTGAATTGATTGGATGGGTTTGGATTGATATTAATGAGTCATTTGTCTACTCTTTATTCTTGCTTTAGATAGACATTTGACATTCTGGTTGAGTATCTTTTGAGTTGATGTTATTTGTATTATTCTGCCTATATCTGTTTCATTTAGCCATTTTATATATTCGTACATTCTACGTACTGACGTCCATTTGGACTACATCGTTTAATGATGCAGAGGTAGGTACTAGAGATCGTCAATAGGCGCACCATTGAGGATCTATTACAGTCAACTGAGTTAGTGAGCCCCCTTATTTCGTAGGATCCTTATTTTATTTTCATCTAGCTTTTAGAGTCAGATTTTAGACTAGCTTTATTTTTAAGTTGAGATAGTCATGGGTCTGTCATTGGCACCAATTGATAGTGATAGAGGCTTCATAGACTAGAGTTGAGTTGTTGATTGAAATGATGTTAAGGTAGTTTCTTTCAGACTAGCCTGTTTTATATATATGACTATTGAGACTTAGATTATCCACCATTTATTTTCTTTAGTCTTCCGCTGATTGGTTAGTTATGTTGAATGAATGAATATGATGAGGTCAAGTGATTCACTTGGGGACTAGCAATAGACTCTGAGTGCCGGCTACGCTTAGGGTACCCTCACGGGGACTTATCAAACTCTAAGTAGCTTCTTACAATAGAATAGTTCCCTTTGGTGGTGAGGTTTGTACCTGTCATTAACATACCAATTCTTCATGCTATCTTTTAAAGAATGAATTTTCCTCCAATACCAACTACTATCTGGAGAGGCTTTATGTCTCCATATGTCTTCATGGTCCATATACAGTTCATGAACCCACTTGATCCACAAATGAATCCTTCTTTGTTATCAATAACCACAGTAGTTTACCAACACATGCTATGTTCCATGCCCTGCAATTCTTCCCAAGATACCAGTGAGAAATTATATGTATATTTATCGTTGCAAATTATGATGTATTTTTCTTCCCGCTCCTATGCAATAGTTCGCAAACTAGATAGGAGAGATAACCTGCACTAGACAAGCCCGGTGCGACGAGGTCGACTCAGAAGGCATACCCTTTACTTTCACTGGCAAAGGGTTTCAAACTTGAGACCTCCAACATCAAAGTCTCAAGTCGAAACCACTGGACCACCGTGAAGGGTACAAATTATGATGTATTTATGATTAGATATATGAAATTGAATATTTATTTCTAATTGAGTCAAGTACGTATGTATAAATAAATATAGTATAGCACTTGAGAATTTATTTATTTTATAGGTTTTTTAAATCGATATGGCGTCAAAAATAGCTATACGATTAAAATATGATCCTTAATGATTAAGTTATGTCTTTAATTCATGTTTTGATAGTGACTTTATTTGCTCAAAGAGTGCTAAGAATGGATTAGATTGGCAAGAATTTGTTGGTTTTCTTTATGGTAACACTCACTACAAAAAAAGGTGAAATTGCCAAAGCATTTTATCAATGAATTAGATGAATCTATTATTGATTAGTAACAGCAATGGATTACGATAATAAAACCTTACTAACCAAATTTTTTGTTGCTAAAGTTGATGTTAAAAAAAGATAACATCTAATCTAGGAACATCTTACTCTTCGGGGAGGTCTCAAGTTCGAAAACCCTTGCCAGCGAAAGTAAGAGGTTTGCCTTCTGGGTCGAGCTCACACACCGAGCTTGCCTAGTGTGGGATACCTCTTCTATGTGGTTTGCGAGCTATTGTATAGGAGCGGAGGTTTATCCTGTGCACATCCAAAGAATAGCGACTGCGGCCGAATTCAAGATTTAAGCTTTATGTATTAATATGTGAGTTTATATTTACTATTTTATTGCATTTCCATAGATTTTAAGAAAGTGTGAAAAACACTTGTTGAAACCTCTCTAGAGTTGAGATCTTTTGTGCTATTCTAGGAGGTAAACAAGCCCACACTTTTGTAGCAACTTAAGTTTGTGGGGTAAAAAATTGTCTTTTTTGTCTATACAAGTTGACAAGTGACTTTGGCCTAGTTGTCATTCAAGATTGAAACATACTCATCATCAACTACAAAATCATCAATTTCAAATTTTTATACAACTCTTTGACCCCTTATAATATTATTACAAAGCTTTAAAAATTGTACCATGAAATGTTTATAGGAATTGAGAATGTAGATGTTGACTTCTCCCATTTTAAAGAATATATATTAGCTTTGTCTATGTATAGGTAAGATGGCAAAGGTCTAAGGTGGAGTCAGAATTTTCAGTAAGGTGATTCAGAAAATCAAGAAATACTTATACGAAGAAATCAAGGGACTCATTCAATAACATCTATTATATACATAGTAGATAATTTTATTTCTTGTTTTTACGTAGAATAAAATTATCTGGATCCCCTTACACCCTCTAACTCTGTCACTGACTAAAGCATTAATATTTTTTAAACAATTGACAATACAACAACATAAAAACTACGAGCCATGTCGATGTGCATATATGAACACTGTATTATGACGATTCATCATAAATTGACTGATTTTATGCTATACGATTATGAAATTACCCTAGTCCTCTCCTCCTTTATTCAAGTTCGAAATCGACAACAATATAAGCAATTAATTTTAATTTTTTTTTAGATGAGGATTTTCCGGAAATAATCTCTCTATCTCTATGATGTAGTGGTAAGGTTTGCATACATTTTACCCTCCCCAAAGTCCACTCATGGAATTTCACTGAATATACCATTGTTGTATATTCTTAGGGTCAACATATGACACATTCCAATATAAATAAATGAAAAAAGAAACTATGAATGTCACCCCCTTCCCTTTCAACCATAATTTTTTTGTCAACTCTCAATGTGACAAAATAGAAAAATGGTAATCAAAGATATCTTTCTCAGACCCCTAAAAAGAGTGTGTAGTTATTAAGAGTTGTAGCAAGAAAAAAGACAAAGCATGGGTTTGTATGGTCAATAAAATTATTCTTTTGTAAAGTAATCAATTGATTGTTTGACCAAAGCTTTACAAGTTATAAGCAAAGTATGTTTTGCCAAAATTATCTAAAAGAAATATAAACTTTTTTTTAACATAGATATATAAACTTACTCTTAAGCAATAATAGTTTGTAAATCACACACAAGAAATATAAATGCATAAAATAAAATTCAGTGTAATAGCTCTCTCATGTAATATCATATGTTGCACCAGTTCAGTCAATCTTGCGAGTAAGGTATGAAATTAAGAAACTAAAAACATGAGTAGTGACCGTTTTTCAACCTTTTTAATCAAGAGGACAAAAGGTGTGTATTAGTACATATAATAATAAGCAATTTATATACATTATATACACATTCAACTTATTCTTTTTACTTAATTTACTGTGCGATAATTCTAGGGAGATAACAAAAACGCCTAATGATTTAGTTGTAAAACTCATATTACGACAATAGTTTAGACAGATTTTAACGTATTCACTCTATCTTAATATTTATTCTTCTTACTTAATGCATCTAAGGACATCAATAACGATCAACAAAATACTAAAATCAGATGATGAAATCACACACTAAAAAAATTGGAATAGAATTCAAACCCTAGCAAACGAAAAATGAAATATGTAACTTTTATTCTTTCTGTTTAAATTTTAATAGATAAAGTTATTCGATATTATAAGTTCGGAAGTATAAAACTATGAAAACTCCTCAATAGTGGGGCAAACTTTTTTTTTTCAATTATTTATTTCTTCCCATATATATATAATCCCTCTCCTCAAGAAAGTATGTAGTAATAAACAAATAAAATGTCCTAGGATCTGATGTTTAAAGTGAAAATAGAAATAAAATTTAGTTTTTAAGGTGTGGGGTTGTCTGTTTGGTTAGTAGCACGCCTACATAATCTCCATAATAAAAATGTGATATCTTTGAAAAAAAAGAGGTAATGTGGGGTGGTTGGCTTTTAAATTGAGACTATCAAAAATCATTTTCAAAAAAAAGGGAAAAAATGAGAAGGGGACAAATCCACATTTGTTAGCAACTAATTAGAATTGTAATTGTGAAAAAGATGGAAAGATTTGATCAAAAATATTAAGAATTTTGTAGATTGGTACGTAGAGAATTGAAAATCTGTAGAGAAATAAAAGACAATTTTATATAAATTAGTGTAGTACTTATGATATAAGTAGCACGAGACATGTACATTATTTACTCTGTCAATGCATAAAGTTAAGCGCTATTGGTAGACTATATATCGATAATTCAATTATTCATTCAAGTTGGGAGAATGTCGCTTTAGCGGCAAAAGGAAGAACTAATTTGATCATAACTGATTTGCCTTTAAGGTTCAATTGTGAACTTGAGTTCTTGTTAATCGAGAGTTCAGTTGTCTTTCAAGGTTCAATCTCTTCCTATTCTTAATCAGAGTGTACTCAAATTTGAGTCTTGCTGAATACAAAGTCGTCTTTATTCACGTACGACTTTCCGCACAAATTCAAATTCGATCGAGTCCAAATATAGATATCGTATACAGTATTCAAATTTGAGTCTTACTAAATACACAGTCATCTTTATTTATGTAAAACTTTCTGCACAAATTCAAATTCGATCAAGTCCAAATATAGATATCGAATACAGTATTCAAATTTGAGTTTTACTTAATACAAAGTCATCTTTATTCTCATAAAACTTTTTGCACGAATTCAAATTCGATCAAGTCCAAATATAGATGAATTCAAATTTGAGTCTTACTGAATATAAAGTCATCTTTATTCACGTAAAATTTTCTGCACGAATTCAAATTCGATCAAGTTCAAGTACAGATATCAAATACAATACTCAAATTTGAATCTTACCAAATACAAAATCATTTTTATTCACATAAGAGTTTTTGCACAAATTCAAATTCAATCGAGTCCAAATACAGATACCAAAAAGAGGTTAACAAAAACCAAGATTTGTGTCTCCTAATGAAGGCTCAAGGCAAGGCTCATTTGACGCCGTTGTCTCCGCTCCATGTATGAGTAAAATTAAGTAGTGTAATTAGTGTGTCTTTTTTTTTATGTGTGAAAAAACAAAAAAAGATTATATTAATATTTGTGAAAGTTTGCAAGTACAAAAAGAATAAAAAAGATTTTTTTTTTTTTTAAAAAAAAAACACTTTTTAGAAACTTCTTTTTTAGATACTTTTACTGACATTCTGCACACATGTTTCCAAGATTTTTACTTAATTTTCCTTCTACATGGGGTTCTCAATTTATTGATATTATATTAATATTGAAAAATGTATTAAAAATGTTTTAAGTTGTACTCTCTTTGAACTACTATGTTGTTATCATTAAAAATAATTGATACAAAATAATTATCATTTTTAAAGTATATTTTTATTATTTTGTTTATATTAATAATTAATTTTTAAAGTAATAAGTAATGACTAATTAACATAGAAAATATAAGAGAAGAGTAGATACACATACTCTAATATTTTGATTGCTTAAATTAGTTATCTTTATATATATTGCAAAAACATAATATTTTTGAAGAGGGATTAAAATTTTAAAATAATAAAGATAATAATAAAATATGATAATCAGAATATGTAATTTTTTGCGATGAGTATAAATTAAAAATATGACAAGTTAAGTGGTCATAGTGTACGTTTTTATTTAAAATAGTTCAATAAAAGAAAATATCAAAAACAAATTTATTTCAACAGATTTTCTATCGATAACTCCAAAGGTGTAAAACAAAAAAAAGCGTCGCATAAATTAAGAAAGTGAAAATACTTTTATCGACTTATAGCATAGCACTGAATGTAATAAGACCTAACTAAATCCAAATTCACATGTTAACCCTAAATTTATTTCAATAGACTTTCTCTTGATATCCCCGAATCACATGTGAAAAATAAAAAAGAGCATTACATAAAAATAGAAAAGAGGAAATATTTTTATTGATTTATAACACATAACATCGAGTGCAATAAGACTTGACTAAATCCAAGTTCACACGTTAACCTCAAATTTATTTCATTAGATTTTCCATTGATAACCTCAAATCACATGTGTAAAACAAAAGAAGCATTAGATAAAATTAGAAAAAAAGGAAATACTTTTACCGACTTATCGCATAAAACCAAATGCAATAAACCCCTATCTTAATTCAGATTCACACATTAACCCCAAATTTATTTCAACAGATTAAGTGTCCCGTAAAATTAGGAAAGAGGAAATACTTTTATCGACTTATCCCATAACACCGAACGCAATCAGACTTGACTAAATTCAAATTCGCACGTTAGAGAGACACTCCCAACATAATGTTTTTCATTCCCGAGTCAAAAAATTTGAAGGGCATGTTAGTTTAGTCTGATTAATCATGCATGAAATTAATTAAAAGACATTAGATAATTAGTGTTTAATTAATAGTTTGAAGGGTAATTAGATAAGCCAACATAACTATTTCATTCTCTCTGATCATATGATTAATGACATGCAAGCGTGATCTGAAAGTGTGATTATTAGAAGAATAAGAGTCAGAAAGAAGAGGGTTTAATTTACACTTTACAATAAAAAGGGGGTCTTTTTTTATTTGTTTAATTTATTAAGAGAATATTTCAGGTGCATGCCAAAAAAGAATCTTTTCTTTTGGTGTATAAATTTTGAGTTTAATTAAGTTGTATAAATTGTTAGCATAAAGAAATTTTATATTACAATGTAAGATTTGTCGCAGATGGTAGTTGTGGTTGATTTTGATTCGAGGATCTTATGCGGCGGAGCGAATTCTTCTATCGTATTGCATTTTCTCTGGCGGACTTGAGAGAATTCTCATTCGGCTCTTAATCAGCGAAAAAAGGAGTACAAGAGGTCTCACCCGGCGGACCAGTAAACACTTTACCTACGCGACAGTCAAATGAGCATTATACTGAGTCATTGGAAATTGAAGTAAGGGAATTGGAGACTTCCCCAATCAAAGAGAAGAGGAGTGACCTAACCACTTAGGAAGAATCGAAACCATAGAATTCCAGCTTCGCCGTCCTTACCTGAAATTAAAAGGAAAAAAAAAGTAGCATAGAAAGATTTATATAGAGTTAAACAATAAAATTCATTATCGATTTTATTTAGAAATAGATTATTTAAAAAATTGTGTTAGTTATAAGCTATTTAGTGATAAATTAGTGATGATATTTGTAGCTAATTCCTGTATTTCTTTTTTTTTTAGCGTATTCGACATGCTAAAAAAAATAAAGTGATTTGCATAGTGTGAAAATTCTTATGTTAACGGAATGATGGTGTACTATAACTTATTCGAGATACTTCTATAATGTTCTGTTTTATGTGATCTTCTTTTCTTTTTAGTATATCGGAAAAATATATCGATAAACACAATTCAAATTTTAACTTACTTTTATTATAACTTATCTATAATCAACATTAGAATTAATGACTCACCTTATATTGATACATATTAAAAAAAAATACTTCTTTTAAAATTAATTAGAGGCGAAAAACGAACGATATCTCGATGTGATACAACCCTTTCAATTTTAATTGGGAAAGAATGGCAGGAGGGGAGGGGTTGAATAGAGAGATTCTCTTTCCACGTAGCGCTAAGAAGCAAATTATGTCGATAAAATATTATCATATAAAAAATATTTAATTAAATAGAATATAAATAAGCATGAAGAATACTAAAGCAAGTTGCTGCCTAATTGACATCATTTCCCTCACATTCTTTCTTCTCCTCAATTCTCATCCCAAGGCAACTATTAAAACCCTACACTTTATGCATCCTTCTTCTTTTGCCATCATTTCTTCTCTTTTCTATCTTTATATATATGGACTTGAAGTTTTATTGGTAATCCATATTTTTAGGACTCATATAGTTATGCATGTGAGTTCTCTCTTCGTGAATCTCAGTTAAAAATTCTTATTTTTACATCAGACATCTAATGAAATAGATGTTTGCTCTCTGTTATATGGCGATATTTTATATGAATTGCCTCTCGAAGTTCTATTTGAAGTTTATTGAGTTGTTATCTCTGAAAAAATTTCTATAGATCGTGCTTCTTTTATAGATTAGAATCTCGAATAAGGATTAACCTTTTTTCTCATTAAACTATCATTTCAAAGCAGCTCTTACTTTTGAATCATAGAAGTGATATATATATGTATAGAATCTATAAGTTAATCTCTTCATCCTATCTTTATTTTCTATTTTTGCTAGCTATTTATAATGAATTTTCGCTAGGTAAGATTCATTAAACGAAAAAAAACATTTTTTAGTGAATTTTTTTTTTCATTTTTAAATCTCCAAAACTTAGAACATTCTATCCATTCTACCAAATCACTTCACCTCTAAGTCAATGCCTCTTTCCAAAATTTGAATGATTGGTCAAACTTTTAAGAAAATAAAATGGTGTTTTTGTTGAGAATAAAGGAAAATTAAGTTTCATAAATAACGTTTCGTGTTAATTGTCTTCTCTCATTTTTAGTTGTTTATTAACTCACCAAACGTCATAAAATAAATAAGATTATTATTTATTTTACACGAAAAATATTTTTCGAGATTGTTTTTCTTTATATATACTAAATGCATCCTAGATGTTTACCTACTATTTTGTGACACAAAAAAAAAAGAGTTATATCTAAGGTTACATACTATTAATCCAATTTGTCTTCTAATTGAGATGTCATTATTTGTTCTTGTTAATTGTAATTTAATTATATTCCTGGTAGTAAAAGTGATCATAACAAAAATCTAATAAGGTAAAAATGGAAGAAGCGATATTGGTGAGGTTCAATCCGAAGACGAATTTACGTGATATTTTCGTAAAGAACGATCTCAGATTGAGCCGCGCCAATATCACTTCATTTGATTTTTCTATTTCATACGGTCTTTGATACTCACCGACTGAATCCGAATTCATGCATGCATTGCAAGATCCATTTTTGAATATAAAACTGTCTACCAGGTATATTCTATGTACTCAATGACCCAAACGTAAAATCACTTGTCCATGGTAAGTTTACATTTCTCTAAGAATTCTCTTTTGCTCTTTTTGTTCTAGGTAATAAAAATCATTGTTCATCCATATTTTTATATATTTACATGGAAGTTGCTAGCTTTATATCATTATATTTGATTGATTGGATTTAAAATAGATACATAATCAATGTAAATAATCTTTTATATTATTAGTGTTAATATATCTTCTAGAAGCCATTTGTCTTAATATTTATCACCACATAATACTCATTAACATATTATAATTATAAAGGGCAAAAAAGGATGAAAGATTTGGATAAAGTGCAAAGTTATTAGAGAGTTTGTTAAATATTTTGATAGAAATCAAATTTCTTATTTTTAGATGATTCAAAGAACTTAAATTATTCACTATCTTATTCTTCAATTATATTATTATTTGTTATTTTCTTTGCTTTTTAATATCATTATTTATATATTTATTATTGCTATTATTATTTTCTTCATTAATATCCAATTTTATATGTTTTTTCTCGAGCAAAACCTCTATAAAAAACCTCTCTAACAGAAAATCAATGTAACAAAAAAAATAAATTTTACGGAGCGCTCCCTGATAAAGACGATTTCATATTCAAGGAAACTCGAATTTGAGACCTCTGATTAAAGATGAAAGAGTATTTACCATTCCAACACAATCCTTATTGATAATAGTAGTAGTTAATGGTCGTTTGATAGGGCGTATTAGGAGAAATAATCTATATATTATGTATGATAATATTTATTACGTACTATGTCTGGTAGGAATTTAAAACTTATATATAATCAATCTATATATTAGTTATACACCAAGTATTATAGGATGTATAACTAATACCTTTTGATGGTATTAGTAATACACATAATTAAACACTATGAGATTAATCTATGTAAAGACAAAAATACCCCTCAAAACCTCTTGATCACTTTTTTTTTTATTTTCTTGATTTTATATTTTATATTTATAATTTTGTACTAGTAAATTTATTTAAATAACTTATTTTACAAATTTTATTTATTTGTGGGTGTATATTTACGTAATATAAATAAAAAAAATTGCGCCATATCAAATTTTTAAATTTATTTATTTGTGGATTCATATTTACATAATAAAAAATTATCATGTCAAATTTCTTTTGATAATTAATTTAGTTGAGCGATTTTATTAATACAAAATAAAGTTCAATGGCTTTGCTAGATAATTTCTCAAAATTGGATGACCTTTTAAGATATCCACTCCATATATAAACTACAATTTACAATTTTTATATGTAAATATAGATGGTTCATTAAGATAACAATTATTTATCCTAAAATAATTTAAGTAGAAAAATAACAAACGTGACAACAAAATTCTTCTTCTTCTATCTAATAAAATAAAGAAGAAAAAAAAGTTGTCTAATAATTTTCTACCTTGATCCAATTACATAAAATCGAAAAAATTCAGTAATAATTTAAGGGTATAAATAGAATTAAACCAAACACAAACTTTGACACATGTCACTTTCTTATTGGTCCTTCTTTTAACATTCCTAAAATCCCTGTCACTTTATTTTCTCTCTTCATGGAGAGGATTAAAGAGAAAATTTTATTATTTTCTTTTGATTTTATTAAATATTATTATGTATAGATTTATTGCATCTCTTAGAGATTGAATTATAATAAATTTTTTAGGAATTAATTGATTTTTTTTAGTTTTTTTTTTATCAATCTGCATGATCGGAACGGCGAAAGAGGAATTTTTGATCGGAGAAACCTGAAAGAGGATTTTTTCTCTCGGCACAACATGTCTGCTATAGTGTGCGGGAAGAGATCGAATTTGTTTGAGGATTTTCAGTCGTCGCCGTCGTTGTCATCGCCGTCTCCGCCGTCGCCGGTTTCGAAGAGGATTCGCCGTAGTTTTTCTCCGTCGAGGTCTAGTTCTGGTTCCGATCGTGTTTTCTCTGGTAATTCGATTGCATCGTCGGCACTCGATCATCTTGTCATGCGTTTCTCTGACATGGATAAGCAGGTTTACTTTTTTCTTTCTTCTTTTGTTTTGATTGTTTCGAGCAATTGTTTAGAGTTTCATATTGTTTTTATGAGATTTTTCTATGTATAAATCATAGATTTTGTTGGGGAAAAGGTATTGGATAAGCTTGATTTATCCATGTTTTGGCTTTTGATATAGCAAGAGTAAAGCAATTGAGAAGGTTTGCCTTGATTTTCTGATTGTACTTAACAAGCAATGTTTACAAAAATTTATGTGGACTTGTGAGTTATTCTATATCTATGCTGATAGTTGGAGGTAGCAGCAGGTATCGGCGGAATCGGTCGAGGTGCATGTAAGCTGGCATTATAAAAAAGACGAAGCAAGTATTGGACTTGCCTTTATAAACTAGTGTTAGAGAAGGTCCGTTGAAAAGAAATGCTTACTGCTTCATTTAGTTATTTTGCGATGTAGGAGAGTACCTTTCAGTTAGGCGATTAATTTATTTCTTATGATGTTGTAATTGGTAACTAGGGGAGTTTTTTTTTAATTAATGACTTTGGTTATGCTAATTTCCATCACACCTTTTGCTTAAACCGGACAAGGTGTGTAAGTAACTAGAGGAGTAACTTCATGTACTTCCTTGTTGAGGATTATGATAATTTTGTAATTGATTTTGCTGGATGAAGATTTGCCTATTATTAGATGTTTGAAGTCCTATTTTATGATTCTTTTTATCCTTTGGGTGTTTGATTTCTTGCTAAATTCTCATGGCATAGAACTAGTATAATTAATTCCAAGATTGTCTTCCGTTTGCTGCTTGTGGTTATAAGTTAGACTTGTGGAGATCTGTCACTTTACACCCTAGGAACTTAGTACTTGCATAATTGATTCATTTGTGAGGCCAACATATTCTCCTAGACTTTGAACGAGGGCTTTGATTGATAAACTGCGCTTTCTCCACAAGTCTCCTTCAATGGAGGAAGAGGGAGAGGAAGCAGAAAAGTTAGCTAGCTTTTAGTTAGATTTTCAGTATATGAATTGAAGACCTTTTGTTTGATATCTTCTGTAATTTCAACACATTATTAGATTATTCTAGTGGATTTCGAACATCGTCTCCATGCCCAAGAGGGATGGACGTGTTCGCGTATGCATCTATTTTTCTCAATAAAGCTTGTTCCCAAAGATGATTTTCTGTTGCCAAACATTGATTTGCTTGTGGATAAGACTATTGTTAAAATATGCCTACTACTCTTTTCCGACGATTCAAAATTCTCATCATCGGCTTCCTCTCCCTGTAGGTCGAGCTTCCTTTTCAGCCCCTCACTTCATTCGAGCTGAATTACACCTAAAGCGCCTACGTTCCGCTTGCAGCCAATACAACCACAACCTAACTTGCATGAGATTCAACAACTGAAACTACTAGTTGTCCCGAGGGGGCGGCATCCTCCTATAATAGTTAGCAATTTTTACATTTCACATTAGAATTTATCCTAATTTCAATTCCTCTCCAATGTTATCAAAACCCGTTGCCTTTTTACTGGAATTTTCTGCGATAGTTTTTTCCACTATTTTAGCGATTATGATTGAGATAAAGCTCTTTTAGATGTCCTTATTAATGCTCCGTTCGACATCATTAGAATAACCAAGACATTCTATATAACTACGTACTCGGAATATCCTAATAGGAAAGTTGGAAGACTTTCCTACTGGAGTTGTGTAACTCCAGATGATGCCATAAAAAGCCCTTCCTCGGATTCGAACCGATGAATTTCTTAGCCTATTTCTAAAGTGCGGTAGAGGACTTCTTAAAGGCATATCTGGGGGAGAGAGAAAAAGAACTAGCATAGGATATGAAATCCTTGTTGATCCTTCTCTCCTCTTGCTCGACGAACCAACTTCAAGCCTTGATTCGTCCTCTGAATTCTAAGAAAGAGGGGGGGAGGTTAAAGAGCATCCAACGCAAAGCGGCGTCTGCTTCAACCACCCTTCCTTCTCTACCTTTTTCTTCAAAAACTTAAGCTACTTATACTGATGCTGGCGATCTCGAAGAGAGATATCTGGACCTGGAGATATATGCCATTAAGTTTCTCTTCTGGCCTGTAACTTTGAATTTACAAATATAAATGAGTAAATGAAAAAGGGAAGATGGGCTTTGCAAATACTTAACAATTTTGAATCAGTGATGTATATCGAGTCTCCTGTAATCAAGTAAAAAGAACATTTTTAGATAAAAGTAAAAGATTGATGAAGGAACAGACTAAGGTAACACAATTTTTTATATAAACTAATAATTTACTGACGAAGGGACAAAATAATGACCATACACAAGTAGTATATCGAAACCTTACAAAAAGATATGGCTCTCAGCGAACAATACCCAATCATCTATACTTATGGGAACCTCATGGGTGCACTAAATTAACATAATATAGAATTGGGAAAGTGAAAGTGGCCTAAGCAATGCCACATATATATATATTGGTTCTTTAACTTCATGTGGTGTGTGTTAATGCCTTGTGTGATCTGGATATTTGAAGGAAATGAACATGAAATAATGTAGAGAAAACACAAAAGGAAAATCAGTTAACTTAGTTGGGTCTATATATACCTTGTTAGCAGGACATTATGTGTTCATTTGGATGGAATTCCTAACATCCATCAAAGACTTAATTTTTGACAAGTGGTAGGTTCTAGAACCTTTTAGTGAGGAAAAACCCAAAATCGTCCCTTAAGTTTGGACTCTGAATCAAAGGCATTCTTGTTCTATTATATGGAGCACAAATAGTCCTTTAAGTGGGCATAATTAGTACGCTTATAAAATGACGGCACAAATAGGTAGGAAAGAAAGAGACTGGTGTGAACAACATGTGAATGGGATCTGTTAGGTTTTAACGCCTTCATTAAGTTTAGACTAAAAATGTACTAATTTGAATACTTGGAGGATCATTTGTTCTCCATATATAGGGTGAGGATGATTTTAATTTAGAGCTCCAACTTAAGGGATAATTTTGAGCTTTTTTCTCACCTTTTAGTTATTAATAAATTTTTCACGTGTAAAAGAGGAATGCAATATTTGGTTATTCTCATGCTTTAGGATATCTTGTCTTAAATTTTGATCGTGAAATTGCTCTTTGTTCGAGGTACGTAAGGTTGATACTAAAAAATATGTTAATTTTTGAATAGAAGTTGGATAGATTGATGTATTACAGTTTAAGGTTTTTTGTCGGAAATAGAACATTAAAATATTATGTATATATTTTAGATTATACACCAAATATCCATTTTTTCAATACAATTAACCAAACATTAACAAATCCACATCTGATTACTATAATAGCAATCCAGTGATCATTATTTCCTCCACGAATCAAATGACTCAAGTGTAAAATATTATATAACTAAGAGTTGATTGTGAGAAGCTTTAGTACATGCGAAGGAGTCATTCTTTTTACTTAATGTCTGCTCATATTTTTCCTTAATTATTAAGGAAATACTTTCATTAATCCATTCAATATCTGATATCATCGTCGTTATCATCGCCGTCTCCGCCGTCGCCGGTTTCGAAGAGGATTCGCCGTAGTCTTTCTCCGTCGAGGTCTAGTTCTGGGTTCCAATCGTGTTTTCTCTGGTAATTCGATTGTATCGCCGGCACTCGATCATCTTGTCATGCGTTTCTCTGACATGGATAAGCAGGTTTACTTTTTTCTTTCTTCTTTTTTTATTGATTGTTTCGAGCAATTATTTAGAGTTTCATACTGTTTTTATGAGATTTTTCTTTGTATAAATCATAGATTTTGTTGGGGAAAAGGTATTGGATAAGCTTGATTTATCCATGTTTTGGCTTTTGATATAGCAAGAGTAAAGCAATTGAGAAGGTTTGCCTTCCTTGATTTTCTGATTGTACTTAACAAGCAATGCTTACAAAAATGTATGTGGACTTGTGAGTTATTCTATATCTATGCTGATAGTTGGAGGTAGCAGCAGGTACCAGTGGAATCGGTCTAGGTGCATGTAAACTGGCATTATAAAAAAGACGAAGCAAGTATTGGATGTGCCTTTATAAACTAGTGTTAGAGAAGGTCTATTGAAAAGAAATGCTTACTGCTTCATTTAGTTATTTTGCGATGTAGGAGAGTACCTTTCGGTTAGGCGATTAATTTATTTCTTATGATGTTGTAATTGGTAACTAGGGGAATGTTTTTTTAATTAATGACTTTGGTAATGCTAATTTCCATCACACCTTTTGCTTAAACCGGACAAGGTGTGTAAGTAACTAGAGGAGTAACTTCGTGCACTTCCTTGTTGAGGATTATGATAATTTTGTAATTGATTTTGCTGGATGAAGATTTGCCTATTATTAGATGTTTGAAGTCCTATTTTATGATTCTTCTTATCCTTTGGGTGTTTGATTTCTTGCTAACTTCTCATGGCATAGAACTAGTATAATTAATTCCAAGATTGTCTTCTGTTTGCTGCTTGTGGTTATAAGTTAGACTTGTGGAGATCTGTCACTTTACACCCTAGGAACTTAGTACTTGCATAATTGATTCATTTGTGAGGCCAACATATTCTCCTAGACTTTGAACGAGGGCTTTGATTGATTAACTGCGCTTTCTCCACAAGTCTCCTTCAATGGAGGAAGAGGGAGAGGGAACAGAAGAGTTAGCTAGCTTTTACTTAGATTTTCAGTATATGAATGAAGACCTTTTGTTTGATACAACAACAACAACATACTCAGTGGAATCCCACAAGTGGGGTCTGGGGAGGGTAGAATGTACGCAGACCTTACCACAGTGGAAGACCTTTTGTTTGAAAGGGGGGGGGGGGGGGCCTTCCCGCGTATGCACCTTTATTTATATTCTTTCTATTTTTGAATTACCGATGGATAATCTTTCTAAAAAAATCTCTCGAATCAGGAGATAGGGAGGATCCAACAGAATTACGAAATTCCGATTGTTAAGAGAATAAGATTGGTTCTATTAAGAATAGGTCGTATTGATGACCAAGAAAAAAGGTTCTATTAAGAATAGGTCGTATTGATGACCAAGAAAAGTCTTCCGAAGAAGCAAGCTTCAACGCTCCCCAAGACACAGAGCATCATTGTGGGGAGGTTAAAGAGCATCCAACGCGAAGCGACGTCCTGCTTCAACCACCCTTCCTTCTCTATCTTTTTCTTCAAAAACTTAAGCTACTTAGACTGATGCTGGCGATCTCGAAGGGAGATATCTGGACCTGGAGATATATGCCATTAAGTTTCTCTTCTGGCCTGTAACTTTGAATTTACAAATATAAATGAGTAAATGAAAAAGGGAAGACGGGGTTTGCAAATACTTAACAATTTTGAATCAGTGATGTGTATTGAGTCTCCTGTAATCAAGTAAAAAGAACAGTTTTAGATAAAAGTAAAAGATTGATGAAGGAACAGACTAAGCTAACATAATTTTTTATATAAATTAATAATTTACTGAAGAAGGGACAAAACAATGACCATACACAAGTAGTATACCAAAGATTGGAAACCTTACAAAAAGATATGGTTCTCAGCGAACAATACCCAATCATCTATACTTATGGAACCTCATGGGTGCACTAAATTAACATAATATAGAATTGTGAAAGTGAAAGTGGCCTAAGCAATGCCACACATATATAATGGTGCTTTTAACTTCAAGTGGTGTGTGTTAATGCCTGGTGTGAAGATCTGGATATTTGAAGGAAATAAACATGGAATAATGTAGAGAAAACATAAAAGGAAAATCAGTTAACTTAGTTGGGTCTATAAGTACCTTGTTAGCAGGACATTATGTGTTCATTTGGATGGAATTCCTAACATCCATCAAAGACTTAATTTTTGACTAGTGGTAGGTTCTAGAACCTTTTAGTGAGGAAAAAGCCCAAAATCGCCCCTTAAGTTTGGACTCTGAATCAAAGGCATTCTTGTTTTATTATATGGAGCACAAATAGTCCTTTAAGTAGGCATAATTTGTACACTTATAAAATGACGACTCAAATAGGTAGGAAAGAAAGAGAGTGGTGTGAACAACATGTGAATGGGATCTGTTAGGTTTTAACGTCTTCATTAAGTTTAGACTAAAAGTGTACTGATTTGAATACTTGGAGGATCATTTGTGCTCCATATATAGGGTGAGGATGATTTTAATTTAGAGCTCTAACTTAAGGGATAATTTTGAGCACCTTTTAGTTATTAATAAATTTTTCACGCGTAAAAGAGGAATGCAATATTTGGTTATTCTCATGCTTTAGGATATCTTGTCTTAAATTTTGATCGTGAAATTGTTCTTTGTTCGAGGTACGTAAGGTTGATACTAGAAAATATGTTAATTTTTGAATAGAAGTTGGATAGATTGATGTATTACAGTTTAAGGTTTTTTGTCGGAAATAGAACATTAAAATATCATGTATATATTTTAGATTATACACCAGATATCCATTTTTTCAATACGATTAACCAAACATTGACAAATCCACATCTGATAACTATAATAGCAATCCAGTGATCATTATTTCCTCCACGAATCAAATGACTCAAGTGTAAAAAATTATATAACTGAGAGTTGATTGTGAGAAACTTTAGTGCATGCCAAGGAGTCATTCTTTTTACTTAATGTCTGCTCATATTTTTCCTTAATTATTAAGGAAATACTTTCAGTAATCCATTCAATATCTGATATTAAACAAAGTTAGAGAGAAGATAACCTTCTTAAAAGGGGAGGGAATGAACGCAAAAATTGATTTGGATTACGACATAACGTTTGAACATCAGCAGTGGCTAAGAGTTGTGTTATTTATCTTTGTTATTATTATCATCGATGTCATCATTTGTTTTTCGATCAATCAACTATACCTTAATTCCAAATTAGTTGGAGTCGGTAATATGAGTCTTGTATCCATTCGCTCTGGCCTATTTCATTCAAATGCTAAATAATTCATCTTTGAAGGTAATTAGGGCTTTCTCTAGAGCTAGAGGTTACTTAGGTCTCACACTTCTTATCCCATATAGATTTACAAGTCTATGACTAGGATAAAAAGAACCTTGACACAACTTATGCGATTCGATTTGCTCAATTATTAGAAGTGTTGCAAAATTAATGAATTCTTAAAAGAGTTGCTAATCCACCTACTTTAGGTGTGACTATAATTGAAGAATAATGGAATTTATATACGGGTATCAAAACCAATAAAACTTCATAGGGCTTGAAAAGATTAGCGCTTCTTCGAATAGAACAAGCGTCATGTTTTGTCTTGTAACATAACAAGATTTTGAGTAACTGAAAACATAGAGGAACCCGCCAATTACAAAATTCCAAATTTCCTTTTCACTTTAGAAGAATCGAAAAGGTGCATCTTTCTCAGTGTTACTGTTGATGCATATCATTCATGATGTGTTGGTTGACTATTTATCTATAAAGCCTTCTGTTACGTTACAAAAAAGAAGGCATTTATTAAAACGGGAAAAAAAGGTTTTTTCTTTTGTTCCCTACTGGTGGAGTCAATTTTACTTAAGTTGATCCCTTGCTGTGCAATTTAAAAGCTCTTTTCTTCATTTCTTTTGATGACATAAGTTGTAGATTTAGAACGTGCATTCTGGTTGTCTAGGAGGATTCCTATCAATTCTGCGATCCAGAAATGGTATGCGATCTGTTTATTATCACCCTGTGATATCACTGATGCATCTGCTTTTTGTTGTTGTTGTTTCATTTAAAAGAATTTCCATGTTTAACTTGTCAATATTGGGCATGAAAACATTTATTTTCATTAGATATCTCGAGTTATATTTTATTTATTTACCTTAAAAAGGGAAAACTTAACCTAGAGATTTGATTTTTCAGTTGCTTAAGAGGGCACTTGAAGAATCCGGTGATGATCTAGATTCTGCTATCAAACACCTAAATGAGCTCCGCTTGGGATCTGGTGATAATCTGAGGCCTGTGGCAGGAAGCTCTGGTGCTACGCATGAGTCCAGCGGCCAGTTTTTTACTCAAGGTGTACATTGAATTTTTTTGTTGTTTTTGATTGATGGTTGAAATTTCCCCTCTGTGGCGTTGCCTTGACTGAGATCATTTTCTCTGTCAAATTTTTTCAACTTTCTACCAATTGTAGTATGCCTTAGTGTTGATCTTTTTGTAATGCTCAGCAAATCCCTATGTTAACACTTGGGTGTTAGCAGCCACTAATGCATTCATAAGGTTAGTCTATCTACATTACACCCATTGGAGTGCAGTCCATTGATGCACCCTGCTAACTCGGGATGCTTTGTGCACTGAATTGCATTTTTTCAAAAAAGCAACAACTCTACTTTGATGCCAAAAGGAATGGTTTGAGGATGATTGCCTTTTTTTTTAAACGTTGGTGTAAAAAGGAATCATTAGAGGATAGTGAGTCCCCACTACAATTCATTGAATCTTTTGTATAGATAGCCAAGGCTCTTTTTTTAATTACTTTTTAAATGTAATCAGTGCTGGATTTGGCATAAATAATACTTGCCATTTTAACAACAAAAAATCCACATGATGTCATCATTCATCTGTGTATGACTCTGCTCTTTTTTATGCTCAAGAATTGCACTTTATTGATTTCCCATTTTCCAAATGTTTGTCAGTGTCCTGTCAACTCACCCACTTCTGCTCTGTAGCATGTGTCAATTTTGGAGATGTTTCAATTGTGAATGCATAAGCAACTGCTTATCATTTTAATGCTTCATAAAGTTGCTTAATATTTATGGTGGAGGTTTATCTTCTGCTTTGCTCGTGCTAACAAACCACCTCTTTATGTATCTTAACCCAACTAACTTTTTAAGTATCTGATAGCATGGTTGTTCTTGTGATAGCTTCACCTCTTTAACTTTATACCTTTGATGCTTATTCTTTGCATTAGTTTATACAAACATTGCTCAGTTACTTTTTTTTTCTAGTCGTGGTGAAGGGCCAGTTATACTTGAGCCAAGGGTCTATCAGGAACAGTCTCTCTACCTACACAAGGTGGGTTAAGTCTACGTACACACCATCCTCCCTAGATCTTACTTGTGAGATTACATTGAGTATTATATTGTTGGTGGTTGTGGGATTACATTTAGTATTGTGTCACTAAGTGGGAGTATAAGTGAAAGAATCGGTAGTAATATAGGAAACTAAACAATGAAAGTGCCCTATGGTTGTGATTCAACTAAAAAGTTTGACAGTCAATAAAGGAAGATTTTTTGTTCAAGACCAACACTCTTTTCATGATACAGTTAAGCTTGATCTGGGTAAGCTGTTTGATTTGTTGGAATAGAAATGTCTTGTTTCTTGAAAGATATTGTGGCGAATCCCCTTACTTTTTGATCTTGTCATCAGACAATGTGAGTTAAATTATTGGTATAACTCTTCTCTGTGTGCTACTTTTCATGCAAAGGGGGTCACTCAAGGCCATGGATGTCTTACTGCTAAAATATACACCAGACAGCCTGTTATGCAAAGATGATAAAACTTACAAGAAATTGCTTCTCCAACTGTTTCCAACCTTGCTTTGCTGAATGTATTTGAAAATTGTGTAATTTCTTTCTCCATCGTGATTCCCTGCGGCAAGTGATATTCACTGTTGTTGTTAAGCTGTAGACATTCATTGTTTGTTTTTTAAAGCACTGGCTGTAGATTTTCTGGCACAACTCTGCTTTCCCTTTACGTTGACATAGCTCCTTCATGTTGTTGTAGGTGCGGCTACAACTAACAGTGAGACCACATCTGCAGAGGATTTATCTGCTGCAAAAGTGGTGCGTTTGGAGGGTGCAGAATGGGTGGAGCTTTTTGTTGGGGAGATGGCGAGTGCGTCCAGTATAGATGATGCTAAAGCCCGTGCTTCACGAGCTCTTGAGGCGTTTGAGAAGGCCATATGTGCTCGTGCAACAGAGGCGGCCTGCAGTTTCCAGCAGGTGGGCCCCAAATTCTGTAAAGTATTTTTATTTTTCCTGCGTTACGAACATCCTGACATCCTTTTTTATTTTCTCTGCATTACAAACACCCTGTCATATTTCATTCTTATTTTCTTTTTCATGTCTACACTTACCATGGGCTTATAGTGCACTGTTGCTTTTTGGGAGACCTTAATAAGAGGTAGATGAAGGAATGCAACCAAAAAAAATATTTGCTTAAATAAGAGAAAAAGAAAATAAGTATGATATAAAACTGGAAAGTGTGCTTTTCCTGCAATGTCAATGTGAAGAAAACAGTTCTTCTGAAAAGGTGAGATGCTGATATGTTGAGCGATTGTGTTTCATTAGGGTCATAAGCTAGTAATACTCGTTCTTTGTGACCTTCTTGTGTCCCCCTTCCCCTCTCCCATTTTTTTAAATAACAATGTTCATTAGCGTTGGGGTGCGCGCGCTGGCATAGCTCCATATCCCAGACTGATTATCTTGTTTATTCTGGTTTTTACTCGTATAGCTTATTTTGATGAAGTTTGTTGATCAAATAGAAGAAGCTATCCATATCCATATGTTTATAGTTTGGTTGTGATACAGGAGAATATGATGCTCAAGCAGCAGTTTGAATCTCTTGTACAAGAGAATGCTATTTTAAAGCGAGCAGTTGCCATCCAGCATGAGCGTCAGAAGGAATTTGAGGATAGAGGGAACGAGTTGAATCAGCTGAAGCAGTCAGTGTCTCAGTACCAGGAGCAGCTTAGAACCCTTGAGGTCAAATTTCTCTTAGAACCGATGATGCTTTTGTGGTTCATTTCTTTTGCTGGAAATTGCATATTGCTTCTCATCCTGTCCATTTTCGCACTGTAACTGAATGACAATAAGAAGCTTCTCTGGATTTGTGATTATAATTTTCATCATTCTCTTTTCTTACACTTCTGGACCACTTCTCATTGATTGTTTTGGCCTTTTTGTATCATCAGGTCAATAACTATGCTCTCTCCATGCACCTCAAGCAGGCTCAGCAAAGCAACAACTCTATTTCAGGGCGTTTCAACCCTGATGTCTTTTAGTATGTATCGTGTCCCTATTGACTCCGCAACTTATATAGGATCGCAACAGTAATGTCCTATTGTCAAAATAGTAGTGAGTGTTTCCTAGAGATGAATGATGATATTAAACTATAACCTATGTCTTTTGATTAAAGTGCCCTGCTGCTGTTCTTTGCCAAAGGGTACTTGTACTGTTCGTACAAGTTTCTATTTACTGTTTTGCTGTTGTTTCAATCAGTATCGAAGTTCATATAATTCCGTGCTTCTTCTACTGTTAAGAAGATTTCCAACGCATGATTGCTATGCTTTATTTCTTTCGTTGGATTTGATTTCTGCTCCATTTGATACCTTTAAATTCTAATGTGTATATGATATATCGAGTTATACATGATCCTATGGGACTTCCTCTCAATTTTTGATAGTGATGTTACCATGATTCGAAACTGGGAAGTTTCAAGATCTTGCTACTCTATGCAACAACATACCAGTGCCTGGGGAGGGTAGAATAAACGCATACCTTATTCCTTCCTTTGTGGGGGTGGGGAGGTGGTTTCAATATCTACTCAAAAGAGATCTTGATACTCTAAATGGGTACAAACTACAAAACAAAGATGGATGAATACTAATGTATATCATCAGAACATAACTAATTGTGTTCCCTAAAAACTACACATTAGATTAATAGTACTTGAATAGAATAGAGAGTCATGATAATTGTCATATCTTTACCCTTTCCCTAGGATGAAAGAAGGGAAAGAGAGAAAAAACAAGAGAAGCTTGGAGTAAGCTCAATTAGCAAAGGTTGAGAGACTTATGTTTTAAGATACAAATTCTACTTCCGCGTCATCCAAACTAAGTTCAGAAGAATGAGTTTATCTTCTTGGGCTTCAGACGGATTTCTCGGTCATTTAAAAAAAAAATAAGGAGAGAGATTACAAAGGACAACTAGAAATTAGTATAGCTTGCTTGAAAAGCCTTGAAGAAAACATAAAAAAATTATAGTAAGTATTGATTAGCAAAATGGAATAAGAGTTCCACAAGCTTTCATCATCTTCTTGAACTCATCAAAATTCACCATTCCATCTCCATCCACATCAACTTTCTTTATCATCTCTTTACAATGATCCAATTTGTTTCCCTCTTTCATTCCTAATGATGAAAGAATCTTACTCAATTCTTCTTCTGATATTAATCCATCTTTATCATGATCAAACACATCAAAAGCTTCCTTAAGATCTTTCTCTCTATTACCCACTTCTTCTTCATTCATTTCACCTTCTTCCACTCCCTCTATTCCCAATAAAGTATGACAAAGTTCATAAAACTCATCAACATCAATTAAACCATCTTTGTTTGAATCAACTTTCTCAACCATATCAACAATATCTTTGTCCTCCATGAAAATCCCAATATTCTTGAGAGATAGCTTCAACTCTTGCTTCGTTATGTAACCATCGTTGTTCTTGTCAAAAGTCCCAAAAATCGCCATTAATTCATCCTTGTTGTAATTGTTGGAACTTTTCACCTTCTTTTTATCAACCATGGCTATTGAGGGTGAGGGTGAGGGTGTTATTATGACCTTCTCTTGGAGAGATGGAGATTTTAGTGAAATTGATTGAATCAAAGATTGAAACTTGTTAGTTGGGAAATTGAAAATTGTTGTGATAAGGCCAATAATGAAGAGAATTGCTAAGAATAGAATGGTTAGTAATGTCAACATCTTTATTTTGCTTTGTGGTTCTTGAAGTTCAATGAGGCATAGGAAGAAGAAGAGGAATGTTGAAGGTGAAATAGATGGAGAAATTGGGCTTAAATGAAAAGAAACAAAGTGTCAATAAATTGTGAAGAGGAAGATGCCCTTTGTCAAAAGTAACTAGACAACTACTAATTAAGGTTTGTGGTGGGGTAGGTAGGAAAATGAAAGAAGAAATCCAAATTTGTTGGGGGAGTGAGAGATAATACACTCGAATTATCGTTGAGCTAATATATAACTCGGAAATCAACACTGGGTCCAGATAGTGCAAAAACACACACAGAAGGGTAGTTAATTAGACTGTAGCTTGCGCAAAGAAAGAAACTAAGAACTCATAACCAAGAATTGGAAAGAGGCAAAAAATTTATTAGATCTCGAATTTGATCGTTTTGAAAATAAAAAGTTCTTAGTAATCACTTACCTTTAATGAGCCTTTGATTAAAAAAAGTAAAGCAACTTTTGCTGATGAATGATTATTAGGCACATTGTAGTCCCATTTTGGTCCCCTATTTCTTGACCTCATGTATAATTATTATTTTCTTACTTTCTCTTTTCACTTTAATTAACTTTCCGAGGTATTCCATGGCACGAAACGTCTCGCGTTCATGTAAGGGTATGAGGAAAGATGCACCCTAAGAAAGTGTATATATATATATGTAGCATATTCTAACGTAAATATCTATAATCGATTTTACAGTTCAAACTCATTATCATCACACATGTGATAATTATTTTTCTTTAACCATTTTTACGTAGTTACCAATTAATGTTTATTATATAAAATTCACTTATGAATATTTTTAATTGGAAGTCACAAGAACTTTGAGAATATAATACAAAATGGAATGCGTTTTATCAAGGCAAAGAATCTTTCCTAAATTTTCACGTTTAATTATTTGTAAAATTAAATTTATCATAAAGTTAGAGTAGATAGGACCTAATATATATATAAATTAATATACATTAAATGATAAAATTAAAAAAATGTCACTTGGAATATATTGTGTTGAAATAATTTTAGTATATACTTAATTTTTACTTGTATTTAACAGATAATTTACTCAATTAATAAAAAGTTTTCCTGGTGACTTTATTACAAGCATATATTCTTTGCTTCATTTTCATGCATATTGATTTAATTTGGATTCTTCACTCAACCCCCCACTCCACCCCACCCCACCCCACAACCCCCCCCCCCAAAAAAAAAAAAAAATTCCCTAGAATTTCAAGATTATAATCCTCTACATTATTATATCAAACTATCCATTACGATTTTGGGACTTTCAACGACTTATTTTTGAATTTTTTACAGGCAAAATTCATGAATAGACATTTCTGTACTATTAAAAAATAGTCAATGTCGTGAAGTTTTAACTACAATAGATGGGTGCTTCAAGACATTGTTATGGCGTTTTACCTATGAAATTTACAACTCTAAAAGAATAATTATTTTTTAAATGTAATGATCAAAAAGTGATCAATAGACGTTATTTTCACGATTTTACCAAAAAAAAAAAACTCTTTGGTACACAATACTAATGAGCAAAGCCCAATATCTCTAGGTGGTAGCCCAATAAGCTTTTCTTCTCATCAGCCCAATAAACTTGGATAGCTACTCGATAACCTACTACTAGATGGAAAATTTACGTAGATAAACAAATATATACTAGATAATTAGCTAATATATTTAGGGGAGTTTTCAAAAATATCAAGTTTTTGGATAAAAATTACATGCCCCTACCGAATCATTGAAAAATACCATATAAAATACCAACTTCATTTACAAATTTAGGAGAGAGAGTGTTTTGAGTGTGATTATTGTGGTGTGTGGTATGATATAATAGTGTTGGAAAATGAAAAAGAGTGTGTTTTTTTTGGTATTTTGATAAATAAATTTTAAAGTGTAATTTTGGGGGTGAAAGTTGTTATTTGTGTAAAAATTTCATATATTTATAGTTTGAATTAATTACGAATCCCGGCAAATATCTAGCTGTAATTACAGTTTGAGTTTCGTATAATTCGCGCAATTTATACAAACGTTGAGCGCGAATCAAATTGTATAGCGAAATATACAGACACTGTGAATTGTATAGAGAATTATACAAACACTATGAATTGTATAGAGAATTATACAAATGTTGTGCACGATTTGTATAGAGATATATACAAACGCTATATAAAAACTGTATTTATATAGCAAATTATACAAATATTGCGCGAATAATACAAACACTACTATAATTATAGTTAACAAGCACAACATATGGATTATGGTTGGCTATTTTGTATGGTTTCTTTCATAAAATAATTTAGTCCATACTTCAATTCAAATAATTAATGGTCAAGATCCTTGTACAAATAGCCACTTAATGTCTGCATTTGATGCTTTACAAACCTAGCCACATTTCAAACTTCTTTTTAAGAAAATTTAACCACAAATGCTATTAACATGCAAACCATGAAATCAAATCAAACATTCTCAGACCTAATATTATTACTGTTTGCATTAGAGTAGATTGTATATAGAAGCGGAGCTAGTGGGGCATAAGGGGATTTATCACATACTTTTTTTTTATCAAAAATTATTTCATTATATGTAAAATTAAAAATTATACTTTTATTAATACATAAAAGATGTTGAATTCAGTTATTCTTCGTCTATAAAATCAAGCGGATTTTTGAAAAAGAGCAAACATTTGAAGTAGCTATTGTTTGCTAAAATTACGATTTATAGCGACATATTATAGGAGAGAGGCGAGCGAGATCAAGAGAGAGTCGAGAGAGGCGAATTGTATGTATATATTTGTCAAAATGAATGTGTATATCTATCAAATAATTGTATATCTGGCGAGTGAGATAGGAAAAAAGGCGAGTGAGATCGAGAGAGGGAGGAGAGATGCGAGCGAGAGAGGGAAGAGAGACGAATTGTATACATATATTGAATTGAATATGTAAATCTGTTAAATAATTGTATATATGCAACTGGTATACATATGTATTTGTATATCTGACAAGAGATTGCAGTGAGAGAGGAGAGAGGCGAGAGAGATGAGGAAAGGAGAGAGAAAATAGCAATAAAACCCTAACTATAGCTATAAATTGTATTTTTGTCAAACTATATTGGTATAATGTTGATATGTATCATATGTTTGCGTAGTTACGTAATTTACTCTTAAAAAAAAATCAATATGCAAGTATCAATCTTTGTATTAAGGTAGAGTGCATACATCACACCCTTGGGTGTGATCTTTTGCCGAACCTTGCGTGAGTGCTAGATACTTTATTTCAGCGAACCGCCTCTGTAACTGCATAAACAATAGAGTCGTAAAAGCACTCACGAAATAATGGTTTTTCTCACGGTGAATCAATGGAAACTTTGTGTTATAAAATATGATTTCCACTGAAATACTGAGAAACTTCATAATTTTTTTCATGTGAAAATAATCAAAATATCATGTAAAAATAACCACTGAACATTTTTCACTGAAAAATTAATTTTAGTAGAAAAACAATAATCTTTTATAGTAGATTATCTACATTACCCCTAAAAGTACGACCCTTCCTCAAATCCTATTTAAATACGCAATATTTTATGCATCGAACTGCTCTTTTAACGGTATAAAAAACAGAGGGAGTGGGGGTGGGGCTGTTAGTAGCTGGTTTTGCAGAGCACACGTGAATTTACTTACACAAAGGATTGTAAAGAAAAATCCATATATTCATGCAGTCTTCCAGAATATGTACAATGCCTTTTGGGGCTTTTTGCAGTCCAACCACACGACCAAAACAACCTAATTTATTTTTGCGGCATCGTCAGAATTTAAAATATATGAATTTTAATCATATATATATATATATATATATATATATATATATATATATATATATATATATATATATATATATATATATATATATATATATATATATATATATATATGTATTTGCATCTCATCTGGTGTAACCTTTTGAGGTGCAACATCAATTATATGTTTCATCTGTTGCTGATGCTGGTAATTTTATAGTCGTGAAATTTAAAGATGAGATCATGAAGTCTTATGGAGTTTCATAGGAGTTGGAGGAATATACGAATTCGTTATATGGTGGTTATTTTTCAATTACAAGAGCTAAAAAGTTGAAATTTTGTTAATTTTACCATTTTTTTCTATCGCGATTTTTGAGATTAATTTGAAGGGATTTGATAACCAATACAAATTTGATGGCTTCCATTAGGTGGAATTGAGTAGAGACAAACCTTTCAACTTCTATGTCAGGGTCTATATACATTGATAAAATTACTATTCATACTAAACACAAGTTCGGTTGAATAATAGATGAAATAAAAATCACCAAGCAACGTCAACAGAACACAATACTACCAAAATAGACTTACCAGTCCCAATTATGGATTAGAGCATAACTAGTTATTTAAGATTATCATGACATTCGGCAATAAATGGTTTACAACTACGCACAACGCATGTGAAGTGAATCTAGTATATATAAAATAGACCGAAAATCTTAGTGAAATTGTATTTACCTAAACAATTTATTGCAAAAGATTAGTAATTAAAATAAATATAAGAATAAAGCAATGGTAAAATTCTTTTGTCTAATTTGTATATCACAGATTCGAATACGAATATAATCACTAATACATCTATTAAGGTAGACTGTCTATATTACATGACCCTTCGAAGTGTGCACTCTTCTCCGAACTTTGCATGAACGCAAGATGCAAACTGTCACATCACACTCTCCAAAATACAACTCTTGAATCTTATACGAACGCAAAATAAATTGTGTATATATATGTACATATATATTTGGAAATTAATCTTCAACTTGCAAAAACAAAAACAAAAAACAAAAGGACAAGCTGTATAATCCATGTGGACCTAATGTTACCTGGCTCTAGTAGTAACCAATATTAAATTTTTATTGTGAAATATAAAATTTCATAATAATGGCTATTTTGTGATTATATCCGATTTTTTCGATTCGACGATTTAGCCTAATTTTTATTTCAACAAATTTTTACTAAATTTTATATAAGTAATTAATATTGACCTACATTATTATAGAGCTAGTCCATATATTAGATCTTAGGTTATTGACATCAATGGTGATGTCAAATCCTAACCAACTTGTCCACAGGGCCGGCTCTTTCTCGTAAATTTTAAGGCATATGTCTTAGGCCTGCAATTTTGGGGGGCCTCAAATTTTTTATCAATAATAAATCATGTGTTAATATTTTTTTAATAAAAAGATTTGATTATTAATCAAAAAATGTAAAAAATATATATATTATTTTATTTTTCTTGTCGCCGTTTAAATTTAAGAAATCAAGAAAATATTGTTTAACCTTCTTATATTTTTTTATAACATTTACATTATTTTATCTTTTTTAAAATTCCTTTTGCACTCTCTTTCTTCAAATCTTTAATAATTTAGAGTAATACTTTGTCAAAAATATTAATCAATAGTTGAAAAGTGTTGAATAAAGTGAATTATAATTTTTTAAAAAAATTTTTCTCAAGTTTTCAAGCATTTCACAAGGTATATTGGTTTTCAGACATTACAACAAACACAGTAAAGCAGGGTTTACCAAGTAATCAACTTCTTGAATTAGATTCTATGGTTGTAACTCCTATCTTTATTTAAAGTTTGTCAACGAATTACTTATAAAATTATATAAGCAATTCATATAATAACTCAGAAAAAAGATGTTTTTCAACGTTAAAATTAAGAAGATCTTACCTAAAACTAATAATTAAGAAAAGGTATTCGAAGAAATTAGTTAAAAACAAAAGTATTAAATAAGTAATAATAAGCATCTAAATTGTTAGAAAATAAATAAATACATATAAAATTTATAGATTCCAGACCTCTAACTAAAATTGAATTTAAGCCTCTAATTACGTTGAGCCGCCCATACCTGTCCATTTAACACGTCTAGTAGATGCCACCTAATCGAACCGACTAAACACCAAAAAGTCTTAATAGTAGTTGGATTTACAATTAGTTATCAACACGTTCACAAAAATTCAGTAATTTTAGCACAATAATATATCTAATACTACATTAAAAGTGTGATGGTCTTTAGAAGTGTTGTTTGAGTTTTTTGCCCTTCATTAAATCTCTTTTAAACAAAATCGTTTTTCACTATTTTTCTTAATTTATTATTTAATCTTTTATTTATTTAATTTCAAGATTCATTTTGCATTAGAATTTCTTTAAATTTAGAATTCACTTTTGATTTATGACTATTTTTCGTAAATAATTAACAAAAATTTTGACTATCAAATATTTTATTAATAAAAATATGCAATATAATTAATTTAAAAAGAAAACAATTCAGTAAAATTATGTTGTAAACATTAAAATACTCTTTTTATATTTAGGAATCTTTTGTTACATTAAATTTTAGTCAATTAATTATTTAACTTCTAACTGTTCAACTCTAAATTGTTGCTTTATGTATTAAAAAAGTTATTAACGTATCTATATTATAAGCAACTGAATTGATTTTCTCATCTTTGTTGTATCACAATAGACTAAACTATTGCATCAAACTAATAATATTTATTTTGTAACGACACAACCTGCAAGTGATATTATTCGTTTTGGGCCTAGATCCGCACGACTTTAAAATGTGTCACTAATAGGCAAGGTCTGTTACTTATATACCGAACATATGGAATTCGCGTAAACTCAGTACTAAGGTTTGCCCCGCCTCACTGGAATTTACCTAAATTTAGTTAAAATCTGATCAACATTGGCAAGATTTATACAAGAGTGACTCTGATACCATTTGTAACGGCTCATCCTGCTAGTTATATTGTCCGCTTGGGGCCTAGACCCGCAGGTTTCAAAACGCGTCACTAGTAGGTTAGTCATGTTTACTTGTATATATCTAGCATCTCTCTCGTTCTTTGCTAATGTGAAACTTTTATCTAAAGATGGATTGTTACCGATTCCATTGTAATTCATTGATTGAAGTGATACATCAATTGGATTTAGAACATCCTAGTTTCATCCTCAACATAATTATCATACATCAAGATAATATTTATTAGTAAGTCTATAGTACATTAGAAAATAAAATTTGGGGGACCATAAAACCCCCCATACTTTTTGTTCCAAAATAAAAATTAAATAACATCATGCCCACATGATGACGTGTGATTGGGATGGGATGCCTTATTTTCTTTTTTTAACAATTTGAATAAAGTTTTTCAAAACTATATACTATAACTTTTTTTAATTAAAAAAAAAACAATGATATAAAGATTTTTGTTTCTATTCAAGATTTATGACCCCATCTAACATTGGCTTCTTTGCCCCACTAAGCACTCACCATATAGCAAAGTAGGCACTATGTGGGTTAAATGAAACCTACTACCCTCACCCACCCACCCCCACCTCATAATTTTCGAGTCAGTTTATGCATGGCTCGACTATTTCATCAGATATAATATTCACTATCTTTACAAATAACAAAATGATTATGTTCACTAAAACTTTGATATAATTCATTTTAGTCTGTTCGAGCGTGAATTCATTAATATTTTTGATTCTTATGATCGTACAATTAATATATATATGTGTGTATATTGATTTGACGTTATTAACATTGTGAATTAACGTCTATATACAAACACGTTTATCCTTAATTGACCATTATGCCCTTATTAACATTGCGAATTAACGTCTATATACAAACATGTGCTAAGTATATATTGATTCGACGTTAACACCGATAGTAAAATTTTATCCTTTATTGACCAATTTGCCCTCCTTCCTCTTTTGATATCTCTATAAAGTAATTGGTTCCACCATATAGATAATACATGCTAGTGTGGTCCTAATTTAGAACTTGTTCATTTGTATGGGCATTGCTTCTAACTTTACTTCAAAAAAATTCTCTTTCTTTCTTCCTTTTTTCTAATATTCCTCTTGAAGATTCACAAATGATGAAGATATATATGAAGTCCTATCATGTTTTTCCACAGCTTTCTTGAACTTTTTTTTGGCTGAATTTTCATTTTTGGTAATTATTGGATTAATGTCAGAAAATCGCTAGTTTTTGACAAACGTCTAGACAAAATTCAGCTCGTTCGTAAGGTGCATTTAGTGTAAATGTCACCAACAAGCCGAATTCTAATGAATTTTCTCAGAAATTAACGATTTTCTGATAGTGGATGAGATGAGATGAAGCTATGAACGAAAGTTCAAGAAAGTTGTGGGAAGATATGGTGAATTTAGGACTTCTTTTGAGTAGATAATTTCCATTTTATGAAGGGTGTTTGGTTCAACATTTGGCTATATATATATTATATACCATGGTAAATTCTTGAAATTGCTTTTATAATTTTTTACTTTTTAACCCCTCTTTTAGATGCTGATAAATGAAAAAACTTTCTAATTATTTGGTTTAATCCAAGAGAATTTCTCAGTATATGTTTCACATTTTTCTTTTTGCTATATCAAAATTTTTGAGAATTAATAAATGTTAATTCTTTGTCATTTTTTCTTTCTATATTGACTTTTTCTACTTTTCTTTTGGTCATGAAAGTAGATCCGAAATTCTATTTGTTCTTCGCTTTTTTATAAATTCTAGATTTTAAATTAGAGCAAGGTAATATCAATTTGTTTATTCGTCGATAGTATAAAAAATTATTTTACATTATTTTATTTTATTTAAATTAATCCATCTGTCATGACCATCACTCATTGTAGTGGGAGTTTGGCTTAATAGTTCAATTTGTGATAGCTAAGTTAATCTTCAATTTTATCATGTTAAAAACTTATAAGTAACTTTTTTGTAAGTGATTTGATCGTATAAATATGTTTTATGTGAATTTTTTTGAAAATTTTCATGATTTGATTTGTATTAATTTTGAGGAAAATAAATTATTCAGAGTGATAAAAATGAGATGAATAATAAGTGGCGGATAATTTTTTTTTTGCTTTCTCTTGAATATTTCGATACACAAAATATTTGATAATCACATATGATTCTAGAAATGAAGATTATAATAAGTGGCAAACTTGTTCCTTTAGCTTATCTCAAAGATTATATGATGCACAAAGCATTCGGCATCAACAAATAGATTGCACTCAAAAGGAGCAAAAAAATGAGATAACAAGAGAAAACAAGATTCCTTGTCTTTCCTTTGATATTTTAGTGTACAAAGCATTCGACTTTCATGTAGTTCGAAAAAAGAACTCACTAAAAAGGCGTTAAGATTCCTTGTCTTTCCTGAAATATTCCGATGCACAAAGTATTTGACATTCACACGTGACCAGAAGAAAAGATCGCTCTCAAGAGGCCAAAAAAATGAAATAATTAGTGATAATTTCGATAAATTTTTTTATTTTCTTGAATATTTTGATACATATACTTTCACGTTAATATGGTCCGAGAAAAGATCGCACCCAAAGGTGTGAAAAATGAGATAATAAATGGCAGAGAAGATTCCCTACCTTTCCTAATTTACCTTCAATAATTGATATTGTTCATATTGTTTTGCTCCTTTATTTTTAGCTACTTTATGATATCATTTCTTTCTGTGTAAAAGGTTAAATTTTGTTACTATCTGAACCAAATTCTTTTTTTTAAAAAAAATCAATTTTATTTAACCCCTTGTAGGATTTTTTTTTTTTTTGAAAAAATTATGCGATTAAACAAATATATACTAGTTATTAACTAATATAGTTATAGTTTGAATTAATTACGCTTTGCGACAAACATATAGTTGTAATTACAGTTTAAGTTTTGTATAATTTGTGTGATTTATACAAAAATTGTGCGCGATTATATAAAAGTTGTGCATGATGAATCGAATTGTATAGCGAAATATACAAAAACTGTTGATAGTGATGAATTATATAAACATTGTACACGAATAGTATAGTGAAATATACGAATGCTATATAAAAATTACGAATTGTATGGCGAATTATACAAAGGTACACAAATGCCGCGTGAATTATATAAACACTGCTATAACTATAGTCACGAAATGTAATTATTCAAACTGTAGTTATGAAACATAATTAAGGTATTTTTGAGTGGCTGTATGTATGCGAAAATTTTTCTTTATTAAATGCATGCTCATGACTTATCTTAGCTAATAAATATGTCCTTAATTAATTGGATGATTACAAAGAGTATTAATTTCTAATTATTATTTGTGCAATAAAAAGAAAAAAAAGCTATGGATTCTTTATTAATTTGTCACTAAATAGGATTAACACAACTAAGTAGAAATGATTTAAATTTCTCTTTCTTTTATGTATAAGATAATTTTTTATTGTACAAAGAAATATCAATTGACTCTCCTTAAATAAAAATGTATTTTTCTTTAATAATCATGTGTTAGTACCAAAAATATTTTATCATAAAGTGGTTGATATGTTTAATATACCTGAGGATTTTAATATTTATTCCACACCAATGTCAGAGTTATTATTAGGTAATTAATAGAGAAAATTATTAATGGCCAACTTGCAAGAGAAAATAATAGTGGAATTAATGCTGGTAAATAATAATCTTGTGGGTACTTAATTTATTAAATGTGACACAACTATGAATGTAGTAATTTTGCAAAGTAACAAAAATCATAAAATTAGTACATGTTGAGTATTATTCAGTATTCAAAATTTACTGATCGCGATATTATTTACATTTGTGAAGGATGGGATTATTACCATTCATTAGAATTCTAAATCAAGATTTTTAGTTAAGTGCGGAAGGAATCATCTTAATTTGAAGGAGGATTTTATTCAACGATCGAGAGAGACGCTATATATTTCATATTAATTTTTGTTGGTGTAATATACTGTAAATTAAATAGAGTTGAAAAAATAAAATGATAAAATTGAATAAAAATTTCATTCAGGCTGAGGCGCGGGTATCTCGCTCTCTTTAAAGAAATTCAAGCTCACTGCGGCATAATCTACACCTACTCCAGCAATAATACTCTTGACTTGTCCCCTCCAAGATACAACATCCCAACAACGTTGTATGACTCAAACAACTCCGGTTGAGTTGAAGAGTCCAAAGCTCCACAAAAAAAAAACACCTTCCTTCAACATATAAATACTCACTTTTAATATAGTGAATATCGTTAAAGACTTGAGAATATTTTTCATTAGTCTCAACTCTCTCTTTCACTATTGCACATTTCACTAACTTCATTACACACTACAATATTTATCACAATACCACTTCTTCTCGCAAAAACAAAGAAAGATCACCACTATTTATAGGTGAGGAATTCTTCCTTGTCTTGAATAAGAGTCAAGTGGATAATAATGTAGGTGAATGAATGGAGGAATTATGCGTTGGAGGTTACATGAGTTACAACGCATAATGATGTAGAACATGGCTTAGTGGTTACATGAGTTACAAGACTCTAAGAGGTCGTTTGGTTGGTAACATGTTATCCAGTATAATTACTTCCGAGATAATTAACCTGGGATAAATTATCCTGCCATATATATGGGATAACTTATCCCATCAGTAATGCAAAACTGGTAGAATAAATAGTCCAAGGATTACCTTATATCTCCAACCAAACATGGGATAAAACAATCCTACATTTTATCCCGGGATTATTATTATACCTCACATCAAACGACCCCTAATGGTCATATTAGTTACAAGAAACTAATGACTATAAGAGTTATAAGAACTAATAACCATTCTTACCACAATTTATACTCACTAATGTATGCACTTAATATTTTATTTTAATAATAAAATAGATATACACCAACAATTTATTTTATAATGTGGTCAAACAATATCACATTTGCTAACAAGTAGGTGGAAAATTTTTTAAAAAATATAAAAATTAGGAGTCGAATGCATAGCCTAAACTATTTTTAAAAACCCTATACTATTTTTTTTTAGGATTAAATATTATAGTCGGATATATATAATTTTCTGATAAAAAAAATTCAGTTACATCAATCTTTGAATCAATGTGGCTCCGCCTCTGATTTGACAAGTCATCCTTTCTCATAAAAGTACTTCCAAAGACAAAATAACATTTGTCCATCAAAGTATAAACAGAAATTTGCTAAAACTATTGCATAAATAAGCTTTGGAATTCAAAGAAACAATCCATGCACTAAGTTTTTAACTAAGCAACTAGAAATAAATATAGTCAAATATTGTTTCCCCATAAAAATCACACTCCCCTTCGAAAGATGATTTTAGCAAATAACCAAATATGATACTCGGACTAAAGGTCAAGTTGGTAATTTTTCTTACATGTCTTCCTCTCGGAGTTCAGATATTGTATACGCCTCCAAAATAAAGAGCCTTGAATACTAGAAGAAAAGTACCTACACCTAACAAGATTAAGTAAATACCTATATTTGTGATCATTTTATTTCGATCTTTTCGGATTATATCCAAAAATAAATTTTCCAACATATCAACATGTGCTTCCAGAGAATCAAAAAAGAGAAAATAATTGTATTTGCTATTAGATAGAGTTAATCAATATCTATACTGATAACAAATAGCAAATACTTAGTAAAATAGTCGATATATCTGCAAATTGTTATTAAAAGAAAAAGAAGAAGAAATGGTTACTTCCAACACCAAATATAACACATTCAATGTTGATATGTCAATTACGTTTACCATCAAGGATTTGATGACGATGGATATATAAGATCTCCTTATTCTAATTAGAAGTCTTGAATCACGATAGGGAGTGCTTTTTAAATTAAATAAAAATACAACCATATTTCGTAATTGTAATTGAAAAATGGTCAGATAATTCAGACGTCGTTGATCGGTTAGCCAATTTTTGAAATTCATGACAGTATCCTGATTTTTCACTTGTTTAATTCCGAAATCCATGATACTGACATGATGTTTCTGGAAAAAAAGGCTATTTTTTAATAAATTTTCAAATATTGACTATTTTTTAAAACAACAATTCAAAAAAGTGGCTAATCCATACAATTTACGAATTTTCAAACACACTTACTATCATAAAAATTTTACGAATGCTTTTCCCTTTAATGAATTTTACGTAATACAAAATACGAATTAGTCAGATTAGTGAATTCCAAATATCGAATGATTATTTATACTATATTAAAAGCGTGAAGGCTCTTAGAAATGTTGTTTGAACTTTTTGCCCTTCATACTTTTTGTCCTTCATTAAAAGACTCTGTTTTAGATAAAGTCGTCTTTTCACCATTTTTAATTTAAATTATTATATAATTATATTTATAATATTGACTTTTAAAAATATAGGGAAAAAATGATAAAATGATGACTTTTAGCCGTGGAAAGACTCCTAAATCTTGTTTATTTGATAGACTTCTACTTTTTTTCTTATTAGAATAAAAAAAATACTTTCGCTAATGAAAATTCTAACTTACCATACGTTCTATTAGTGATAGAATTTCTATATATAGGATCTTTATAAATAAAATAATTTATCAAAATTACTTTTGTAGTGAATTATTTGTCTTTTTTTTTTAAGTTCATAATTAAATTTAATTTTTTTCACTTTGATCACGCGCAAAGCGCGTACAACAGGACTGGTATACCAAAAAAGTGTATTACACTTTAGTGTGTGGCATCTTTTCATTGACAAGAGAGGTTCAAACATCACTAAGACAGCCAAATCAACACAAGATTATGTTTGGTAGTTTTTCTTTTATCTTTCAATACTTTCTTCAAATTAAATATTCAAAAGAGAGATGAAAGGTGTCAAATCTTAAAACTTTTCAATTCAATCCTGTCCTTTTTTGGCCAAAAGTTAAATTAATTTTGCCTATCACATAAATAAAATTCTAACTTTTTTCTTTTGACTCTAGATCAAAGTTATTAGTAATTATTATCTTAGTCCAAATATAAAATTACATGTTGATCCCATTATGTTTAACTTTAAACCAACAGTGTCATTGAAAAAAAAAACTTAATTAGCCTTCTAAAGTAAAAGCAAATAAAGCAATTTATATTTTAACAACATCAACTTTAATAAGTATGTGATCATCCTCCCTCTATCGGTCTTGGGGATCATTCTTTCACGGAGTCACTCAGACTCACTCACATACTCAGGTGTTGTTTAGCCAGGGTACAGCCAGTTCAATCCACCTTCACGCTGCAGCGCTTCATGGGATTGAGAGGATGTAAAGGGCCTGAGGTTCCTGGTTCGAATCCCACGAAGCGCTGCAGCGTGAAGGTGGATTGAACTGGTTGTACCCTGACTAAACAATACCTGAGTATGTGAGTGAGTCTGAGTGACACCGTGAGGGGGTGAGCCCCAAGACCGGCAGAGGGAGGATCGTCACAAAGTATTAGTCGACATTTGGACATTAAAATTGTGAAATTTGAAAAAAAAAATACTAGTATTTATTTTCAAGCTAAAAATAATACAGTATGATATGTGATCAGGAGGTCATGGGTTCAAGCTTTGGAAATAGTCTCTCACAGAAATACAAGGTAGGCTGCGTACAACAGACCTTTGTGATCGGACCTTTCCCCGAATTCTACGCATAGCGAAAACTTTATTAGTGCACCGAGCTTACCCGACAAAATATTAATAAAGGAAATTACTTACTAGGAGTCACCTTCTGTAAAACAGCTAATCTAATTAAAATGAAATAAATTATTTATTTGAATGCTTACATTCATGAACCTGCAAAGAACAATATATAATTGGACTAATTAATTTTGGTATACATTAATGTATTAATTAATTTTTTTTTCTGTACATGACCTGGCATAGTAATGGATCAAGCAATGTCTAATTGAGTTTATATTATATGTACTGACGATGAATAGATCTTTAACATCATCGATTAAATATATACTACTGACAAAATAAAAGTGCGAGACGAAAGATCAGGTGCATCTAAACCCTATATAAAATTTAAAATCTTTTATTTTTATATTGAATTCCTCGATGAAAATTCTACTTTTGCTACTGAATAATAAGTATATATGATTTAAATAACTAGAATCTTAATATGAATTTATACAACGATCTCAAGTTAATAATATGTTATTCTTCAAGTGGAGAAACATTCTTAATTTTTTTTATTTTATTTTTTTGTAGTTATTTAATAATATTCTGGAATATTATAATTTTATGCTTTCTGCAATTTTTGTGTTGTAGTGGTTAAAATGGCTGGCAAAATAGCTATAGTCTGACATATATGCATGCACATACATAAAATTATCAAATGCTTTACCTAATTTTAAATAAATAGCTTTAAAAATTTTGTAGACATATAATATAATAGTTAGTTGGGAAGGTTCCATATGAGAATGAAATGACAATATTGTGGTCCATCCTATACATCCAAATATAAGATTCCGACTAATTTAAATTCATGTCACGTGTGATTTTTCACACGTGTATATTGCTAGAGAAACAAAAATTAATTTCCAATGGGATTCTCATAGAGAAGTATATACATCCAGCAAATTTTTCGTCAGAAATTTCAAATTTAATATTGGATAGTTCGTCCGTAATTTTTTTTTTACTAGTGTTAAAAAGGAGAAATCACTCTCTAATATAAAAAGATCTTCTCCATCAAATACTAGCATCGGAGGTTGCTATGCTAGATTCTGATTAATTCAAATTCAGGTTACGTGTGATCTGTTATATGTGTATACTACTAGAAAAATAAAAATTGATTTCCAATGGGATTCTCATAGGGAAGTAAGTCCAACAAATTTTTTATCAGAAATTTCAAATTTAACGTTGGATAATCAGTCCATAACTTTTTTATTTTTTTTTTACTAAAAGGAGAAATCACTCTCTAATATAAAAAGATCTTCTCCATCAAATACTAGCATTTGAGGTTGCTATGCTAGATTCCGATTAATTTAAATTCACGTCACGTGTTATCTCTTACATATGTATACCGCTAGAAAAACAGAAATTAATTTCCAATGGGATTCTCATAGGGAAAATCAATCCAACAAACTTTTTCATCAGAAATTTCAAAATTAACGTTGGATAGTTCGTGAGTAACTTTTTTTTTTTTATTACTCATGTTAAAGGAGAAATCACTCTCTAAAACGATCTTCTCCATCAAGTACTAGCATTTGAGCTTACAATATGTTAGAATTCAGAACTCGTAAAGTTTAAATTTTGAATTAGCCTCGATATCTTTGCGACTATTAGAACATTATTATATTAATTGGTATTTAGAAACTAAATACTTATACATAAAAAAGAAAATTCTTTGATGTAATTTACCTTGTATGAAATTAAGCCAGCTGCTTTCTGGAGTTGGGTAGGGGCCTAATATTTACTATATTCATTGGTATTTATGGCTACATTAAACTCATCATAGCATGAGATCTTAAATCCTAACAACTAATATTTGGGTTAAAATTAAAAAAAAAAAAAAAAAAAGACAACATGTGATGATAGATCACCAAAAACCAAACATGGAGTAAGAAAGTTGCAAAAATATAAAATCAAAAAATAAAATTTTTCATCACAAGTCACAAATTGAGATATTTTATGGATTTATCTTATGAAATAGATCATGTGATTGAGAATTCACATGTCGAATTCAGAATTTTCACTAATAAATTCAATATATAAAGAAGTAATCATATGAAAATCTATAGAAAAAAATTCATATTTACACTATATAGATCTAGTAAGAGAACTCATAAGTAGTAATGACAAAGTCATGAATTTTATTAATAAAATTGATGGAAAAAAAATATAGAAAGAACCTAAAAAAAAATTCAACAATTAATATATATACATACATTTAAAGAATTATCTAATTACACCGCATAATTTTCTGATGAAGAGGGGTATTTTGACTTTCTTGAACAAGAATTACTCCGCCACTTATCAATGAAATCATCATGAGCACAACATACACACGATTAAAAATGTAAATTCTTTTCAGACGTTTCAATTAAAACTCTATAAAAAATATGCAATTTTCATCGAAAAGACAGATGTTTCAATTAAAACATCCATAAAAGGGGGTTGTTGCAATTCACCATGCCATGATAAAATCAATTCTACAACTTGAAAAATTTCTAACAATAAAAGAAATATATGTTCTTGACCCTATATGTATCTTCCCACAGCTATATTGAACTGCAACAATTTAATTCTCTTCATATTTGAAGAAAAAAAAGATTTTTTTTTATCTATGCAGTTCAAGAAAGCTGTGGAAAAGTACAAAAAGAGTCATTTTGTACACACTAAAAAAAAACCTCTATAGATACAATCTCATTAACCCTAAATAGGGTTTCTTGAGAAAATAAAAAGAGAGTTTTTTTTTTATCTTAATTTTTTTTGCTCTCATTGTGTGTGTGAGAAAAATTGGAAGAAAATGAAGTGTTGTGAGAAGAGAAAATGGGCAGTATTTATAGGTGGAGTTTGAGTTGGGGGGTGGGGTGGGGGTGGGGGTGGGGGGTTGGAGGGGTGCGGGGTTTCTTTTACTACTGATCCCAAGAAGAATATTGGATTGGGTCTACAACAGAAACTCTGAACAACTCTACCTTTTTTCTATACCTACTAGAAAAAGCCAACTTTATTTCATCCCATTTAATTAATTTAAGAAAAAAAATTAGAATAGTAATATTTCTTCCGTCCTATTTTATATGACACTCTTTCACTTGATACGATGTCTAGGAAAAAAAGAAGCCTGTTTATGTAGCATCCTTTGACTTGACATGATATCTAAGTAAAAAAGGAAGACTGTTTATGTGATATCCTTTAACTTGGCATGATATTTAAGAAAAAAAAGGAAGACTGTTTATGTGGGACCCTTTGACTTGACATGATATTTAAGGAAAAAAGGAAGATTATTTATATGGTATCCTTTGACTTGACATGATCTCTAAGAAAAAAAATAGTTTATGTGGCATCATTTGATTTGACATGATATCTAAGAAAAAAAAAAGGAAGACCGTTTATGTGATACCTTATGACTTGACATGATGTTTAAAGAAAAAAGGAAGACTGTTTATGTGACACCCTTTAACTTGACATGATGTTTAAGGAAAACAGTTTATGTGGTATCCTTTGACTTGACACGATGTTTAAGAAAAAATAGAGGCTTTTAAAACTTGTGGTGTAAAATCATTCTTAGATATTTGTGTGGTTGAGAATCATTTCATTAAGGATAAAAGGAGGATTTTAAAGTAAAATTGTTTCCTAAGGTGATATTCTTTTTGGGATGGACCAAAAAGGAAAGGATGTCACATAAAATAGGATAGAGGGAGTAATATATATTATCTTCCTCTTAATTTATGTATCACCTTTCAAATTTCGAGATTCAAATCAGTCTATCTTTGATCATAAATTTTTCATATGTTTTTTTGATATTTTGAATTAATTATTGTGACTTATAGTATTTTTTACGTAATATAGAATTTTATTTCATCTGAAAATTTCATGCGCAAATTTTCAGTCAAACGTATATTATTTAACTCTTGAAAAATAAAAAGTGTCACATAAATTTAAATAGGGGAGTAATATATACACACACTCCTTCGGTTCATTTTAAATTATCATAATAAGATTTTTTACAATTCTTAAAATTAGTTTGTATTTATATATATGTCTCTTAATTAATTTTTTTTATTTTTATAAATTGATAAGTATTTAGGAATAATTATATTTAAAATTTTTTGTTTAAAACAAGACCTAGAAATACTTGTGGCTACATATCATCTAATATAATTAATTAAGAGTAAAAAGAATTTCAAACTCAAATTATACCTAATATAAAAATGTGACATTCTTTTTTTATACACAATTTAGAAAAGAAAGGTATGAGTAAAAAAATATTTACACAATTAAATCACTTATAAAATAGTGATACCCAAAATTCCTCAATAAATATTGTAATTTATAGCCAAGCAAAAATTGTACAAGGTTAGCTATAGGTAATTGCACATATCATCATATAAAAAATAATAATCTTACACTCACCATATATACACACACGATCTAGCATGAGTCTAATATATATTATTTTTTAACTTCAATTTATATGATACATATAAAATTTGGAGAATCAATTAAATTTTTAATATAATTTTAGATATTTTATGTTGTGAATTATGGTTTATAGTACTTTTTACGTAATATTTAAATAGTATATATTATTCCTTCTATATTAATTTATGTGGCAATTGATAGAATTCAAGACTTAAACAGATTTTTTATGTCTTCTATTTTTTTTTTTTTTGTTATTAATATTGTGATTTACAGTATGTTTTATGTTATTTTTAAATAATATATATTACTTCTTCTATTTATGTGATACTGATAAAATTTTGAAGGTCAATCAAATTTTTTGTAAGTTCTTTAACTATTTTAAATTATTAATTATTGTAATTGGTAGTATATTTTATATAATTTTAATAGTATATATTATTCTCTTTGTCTCAATTTATGTGGTACTGATATAATTTCAAGAAGTATTTTAAATTTTTTTATGTCCTTTAATTTTCTTAGTTATTTATTGTTGCGACTTATAATAATTTTTACGGTATTTCAGATAATGCATGTTACTTTCTCTGACCCAATTTATCTAGTATTGATAGAATTTCGAGCGTTAACTAAATTCTTTTTATGTCTTCTTAATATTTTAAGCTGCTAATTATTGTAATTTATAATACTTTTTGCATAATTTTTAATATATAACAAAAATTTAATATTACACAAATAAATTAAAATGAAAAAAGTAATCTAAAATAATCTAAAATAGCCCCCCGGAAAGCATAAATATTTAAATCAATTAATTATTATAATTATGATACTTTCCACATAATTTTTAAACATATAATGAATTAGAAAAATAAGACATATAAATTAAAATTTAAAACGGAGAACGTAACTCAAAATAACAAAAATAGCCCTCAGGAAGCAAGTTGATAGCCCAATAACGAACTACTTCCTAGTCGTTCTTTCTGTTCTCTTTCTTTTTCTTTTTGTCATATCTAATTTATTTTGCTTATGAGTTTTTGAGACGAGGGTTCCCAGGAAACAACCTCTCTACTTCTATGAGGTAGTGATAAGGTCTGCGTACATTTTATTCTCCTCATACTTCGCTTATAAGATTTCACTGAATATATTATTGTTGTTTTCAATATTAACATTCTCCTTGTGCTCTTAAGAGTAGTTGACATGTTTTTAGAAGATCACCACATCCAATGATCTTTTTGGTATAGGATGTATGCATAAAAATTTATGTCCAATCAAATATTATCTAATATTATTGGTTCTTATAACAACAACAACTAGGTTCAACTACAACTATATACTACATAAAATTCTACAAAATAGAATTTGAGAGGTTAAAAAACATATAATATAACATTACATGAGAAAAAGTTTCTTTTTTTGTTAAAAAAATAATTATTATCGTAAAATGTTATTATAAGTAGGGTTGTTCAAAATCGATTCGAAATCGATAATTCGAAATCGATAATTCGAACCAAAAAAAAGTTATTGGTTTATTGATAATGGATTATTGATTTAGCAATTTCTATAATGGTTTTATTTATTTTTTTATTGGGTTATCAATTCTTAACAGTTTTAGATTTTTTTCTTAATAGGTTAATCGATAATCCGATTTTAAATTAAATAATTATATTTGTATCATTTTGTATATAAAGTTATTGACAGTTTTATACTTCTATTTTTTACTGTCTCAAACTCTCAATTATTCTACAATGTGAAAGTATTTGCTTTTGAACAAGATGCAATCTGTCAACTCATATGTATGGTTCATTTGGTTTGTTGTCTTCCTTCTAAGTAATTCTCAATACTTAACGATAACGATCAATAACTAATAAGTCAATATCTTAATGATTATATAATAGTTTAACATATTTACAATTCGATAACTGATAAGTCGAATCGATAAACTTCAAAACTGATTCGATTGATATATGGCCCCTAAATTGTTATATGGACTAAGCATTTACATAATATAAATATATTATATATGTCATTATATATTATAGGATGAGGGTTCTCAGCAAACAGCCTCTCTACTTCAATAAGATAGTGGTAAGATCTGCGTACATTCTACCTTCTCCAGATCCCACTTATAAGATTCCACTGTATATATTCTCGTTGTATATTATATTCATTATATTTGTCACTTGTGTAACAAACAAATGAATTAAACAAAGTGATCTTTATTTTGAGAGGTGAATATAAAACCTTACAGATAGATTGGTTATATTTTGGTTTAGTGGGCACACATTAATGGGTCCCTTTTATAGATCTGTCCATTTGTAATTTCCAGCCTATATGTTTTATTATTTATAATATAATATGCCCATAACTTTTAATTTGGCACCTATAAATTATAGATTAGGGGGTGCCCTAAATAATGTATTTATTATATAGGGCCATGTTTCCATTTTTTTTAAATAAAGATTTTAAAGAGTTGAATAGATCAGGAGCAAATACTAAAATATGTATTTATTATACAGAATAATATGCGGATAAGCAAATATATATTAGTTAATTAGTTAACATAACTATAATTTGAATTAATTATGACTTGTGGCAAAAATCTAGCTGTAATTACAATTTGAATCTTGTATAATTCGAGTGTGTGAATCAAATTGTATAGCGAATTACACAAACGTTGTGCATGTATTACATAGCGAAAATATACAAACGCTCTATAAAAACTGCGAATTGTATAGCGAATTATATAAACATATACAAAAAAACTATAACTATAATTGCAAAATATAATTACCCAAATAATAACTATGAAACATAATTAAAATATTTTGAGTAGCTATATACGAAAATTCCTCTTTATTATAAGGCTAGATTTTATTTTTTCTTTTTAATTTTGAGGGTCCTATAAACTTCTTTTATGTTTCAATATATTTGGTTTAGTTTAAATTGATCAAAAATCTATATAAAGAAAAAAGGGGTAAGATTTCCATTCCTTCATTTTGGTTGTGAGGGTCCTATTATATATTCCTTTATGTTTCAATTTATTTAGTTTAGTTTGAATTAATTGAAAATCTATAAAAACAATGAAGTTTTTTTAAAATTTAAATAGATTAGGGTTTTAGATATTAAAGAATGTACTCCAATGTTTACGTTTCTTCTTTTTTATTTTGGAATATATTTGAATTAATGAAAAATTCAAAATGAATGCAAGGTTTTGAAGACTAGTGAATCTTAAATTACAAAGACTTTTACTTATCAAATTAAAAGATATAGAAATAAAAAGAGGAAGAAATTATTTATAGGGAAAAGTACGTGGATCAGCAAACACATATTAGTTAATTAGCTAATATAATCATAGTTTGAATTAATTACGTCTCACAACTAAATTTTTAACCGTATTACATCGCCTTTCTCCATCTTCTCTTCCTCTTTGTCGCCTCTCTCATCTTTTATACATATACAAAGCATCAAATACAAACTATATACATACATAAACAATTATATGATAAATATACAAATACAATTAGCCTCTTTCCACTCTCTACCCTCTTTCGCTCGCCTCTCTCCTTCCTTTACTAATCTCGCTTGCCAGAAATACAAATACATATTTATACTAGTTATATATACACAATTATTTGATAGATATACATATATAATTCGATAGATATACATAACCGATTTGGCCTCTCTCCAATTCGACAGATATACATAATCAATCTCTAACATATAGCTATGAATCGTGATTAGCAAACTATAACTATAAAATATAATTAAGATATTCTGGAGTTAACTATATACCTAAAATTCCTCTTATTTACACCATGTTTGACTATTGCATCCAACCTATATAGCATCTCTCTATAACATAAATAAACTTCATATTCATTATTTAAATACTTTAACATAATCTTTTTTCTCCAAAAAAATAATTATTTCTTAATTAAAAAAATCAAAAAATAATTTATTTATTTTTTTGAAAAGGAAAGGAAAAAATAAACATAAAAATTATCACATGGAGGCATGTGAGGGTGACCCACAATAGAAAAAAGAAAAGAAAAGTACATTTGCCCCCCGAATTTTCCGGACTAAGGTCTCTCTGTCTCTATTTTTTTTATTTTATTTTTTTAATTTTTTTTAATTTTTTTTATTTTATTTTATTTTATTTTATTTTATTTTATATGTGTGTTTCTCTAACATCTATGCACAACATGTACAAACATATATACAACTTCAAAAAAAAAAACTAATTAATTTTTTGTATAACTCGCTGTTAAATAAGATTAGTGATGAATTTTTAGTACTTAACGACAGAATTTAATGAACCACTAATTCTAATTTTAGTTTTTGTTGTGATATGTGTATAATACATATATAAAACTCAACAATTACAGTATACGAATCAAGAGGTGTTATTGTAGGCGAATTTAGGATTTAAACTTTGCGTGTTGCGCAGAGAATATATGATTTTATTAAATTTTAGTATTTTTTATGTGTGTGTATACATATTGGAGGAAAGGAAAAAAAATTCGATACATAAAATATTTTGTATGATTCAAAAAGAAAATCAGATACTGAAGAGGTGTGATATAGACGGTGTATCTTAATATATTAGATGGAAGGAGAAAGGAATTAGACATGATTAACTTATATTATGAATGTATTAGATTTAGAGTACAAGATCTATGGAAGTTAGTGGGTATTTTTGTAAAGTTAGCTGGCAATCACTATATTATTTAGAGTCTTCTTTTTCATAAATAATACATAAAAGATGTATATATAAATATTATATGCATTGTTGTTTTGTTTGGTTTGTTTAAACAAAGAATATTCCTCACACAAAACTTTTCTCTTAAATCTATTCTATTATTAAAAGTCTTGAGAAAATTCTAGGATGGAGTGGTTAGTAATAGAGTCAAAATATTTATTAAAAAAATTTAAAATATGGTTCTTTGAATGATCAGTAAACACACGAAAAAGTTAAGAAGAGATAAAGATGAAGGTGGGGGTGGGGGGAGTGTTAGAGAGAGGAAGTTTCAACGTTTAATATATAAAAATTAATCATGTGACATGTATAACAATAATGTAGTCTTTCATTAAAGGGAGTTTGGATGAATTCGCTCGATCCCAATTTATACATAACTTTATGTTTTGTATTTAATTAAGAATACTGGGTGTGAATGAATTTGATACCTCAAAGCTCTAATCTGATTGTGTTAAGACTTTGATGAAAGCTGAATTGATTCAATTTACCAAGCTAAATTAAATACAAGCGTGTTGAGCTAGTTTCGAGCCAACTAACTAAAGTAGATCGGTCGAGTTTTTTTTTTATTTCTCATCCGGTGTTCGATATTCATGTCGAGATATTGGATTATTCCTGATTCACCATATAGGGCTTCATCTGGAGAAAAACACTGTCTATCAAAAAAATCATACCAGAGTTCGAACCTGAGACCTCTGGTTATGAGAGGAGCAGTCCTATCTAGGGGTGTCAAACGGACGGGTTGGGTTGAAATTGAGAATTTTAAAATGAGCTGAAATAGAGATTGGATTGGGTTATGACCCGCCCAAATTTACTTTGGGTTCGAACGGGTTGGGCTCAAATGAGCTAAAATTTGGATTGGATCATGACCCGCTCAATCTCAATAATTCTAACATATTATTATTTACTCTTCATAACCATAATTTGAATTTCAAATCAAGAAAATAAAAAAAGTTACAAATAGATAGAAAAATCATAGAAAATATAAAATAGATAGAAAACATACATTACATCAATGCAAGTAAAGAATCTTAGAACGAGTTGAAAATGGAAATTCAATTGGCTCAATTGAAGATTTTTTCACAATGGGTTGAAGCTTGAACGAGTTGAGATTGAGCCCAATTTAAATTATCTTAAGCCCAACTTATAAAATTTTGAACTGATTGGGCGGGTTACCTATATTTGGGCTCATTTTGACACCCTTAGTCCTATTTGATCTATTGTACAACATCCTTTAACGATAACTCAACATAGTTATATGTGCATTAAAAATAAATTAATATATAGATCGATTCAATTTTGATCTAAAATTAAAATTGAAATTATTAAATTCAATCGAACTCGTGACAGGAAACATAAGATCAATGCATGGGAATTAATGTGTACTACTTTGTCACCTCATATGACTTATGTTTCTATGGAAGTTCTCAACTTATTTTTCTTCTTCAAAAACCAAAGCATACATTAATCCGACATGATTAAAAAGGCAGTCTGTCTATTTGATTTTATTCATGACTTTGTCTTTTACTTTTTTTATTTTTTTAATATTTTTCATCTGACATTTAATATTAAAATAATTACAATATATGACCACTTGATTAAATTAATTATTAAAAAAAATATATTTATTTATCATATAGACATGTATAGTCAGTATATATTTCATGTATAATCAAACTATATTCAATTTTTGAGCATATCATAGTGTATATTTAATATATAACTCATATATCAATAATCTATATTGTATAATCAGTTCATATTGAATCTCGAGTCTTAGTCTTGTAATAAGGTGGAAAGAAAGTTATAGAAAATGTTTTTCTTATAGAATTTATCAAAATACACATCTTATTTTACGTTATTCTCAAGTATTCCCTACCAATTTTAAATATTTTCAAAATTCCCTTTTCATATTTTCGCTCACGCTCACACGACTAACACACTCCCATCTCCTCCACCACAAAACTTTATCTTTTCGGCTAAAATCAAGTTAAACGTATAACCGCCAACTTCTCTCCAATTCAAATAAGATGTTTTCTTCCTCTATTATCAATTTCAAATTTTAAAAACAAAGTAGGTTAACTTCATTTTCCTCATTCCAATTTCATACGGTTTCTTATGAAATTCACTGGCAAATTCATTTTTTTCAACTTTCATATACTTGATACATATGGATCCTCCATCCTTTAACATTGGGTTCACTCAATTAGAGGTAGAACAAGCTATTCACGATGGTGTGTATGACTCTATCGATAATTTTTTTTTCGGGAAAACAGATCTAAACACACCCATGATCTTATGGACATGAAGAAAAAAGGAGAAATCAAGTTGAACAAAGACAAAGCTTCATTTTCAAAAATCCCAGATCCAAAATCTCAAAAAAGCCGAAGAAGAAAGCTCAAGTCGTAATTAATCGACCATCTTTTGCTAAGGTTAGTTTTTTCAAACACTTTAGCTAACAGTGATTCTAAAAATCGGTGTTTCATTCAATATGAAAATATAGTGATTTATGTGGATAGTATGTATCTTGTATATTTCTATTTTTTTGTGAGTTGTTTATGGTGTTTCATTAGCACCATGCAATGAATCATGTCAATTGGTTCATTCTTTTGGGACATAAAACTGACTTGGTGATTCATTGGACATGTATTGTTGACTTGGGGGTTCATTGGGTTGTTTCATTTAGAAGAATATGAGTTATTTTTGGTGATTCATTAGCACTATATTAGGTGAATACAATGATTCATTAGGACTGTTTTTGTTTGTTATAGGGTGATGATTTATTGGGTGTATCAAACAAAGATGATACACCATGCAATGAATCATGTTAATTGGTTCATTCTTTTGGGACATAAAACTGACTTGGTGATTCATTGGGTATGTATTTGGTTGACTTGGTGATTCATTGGGTTATTTCATATAGAAAAATATAGTGATTCATTGTGTGTAGTATGTATCATGTATTCTTTTATATTTGTGAGTTCTTTATAAATTTTTATAGTGATTCACTAAATATAGTGATTCATTGGAACATAAACTTAGTTATGGGTAATTGAATAAAGTGATTATTTGGGATTGTTTTCTGACTGTTATATGCTGATGATTCGTTAGATGCATGAAACAAAATGATACACCATGCAATGAATCATGTTAATTGATTGTTGTTTAAATTTTTTGTCAAACTAACAAGTTATTATTTCATATGTCATTCTTCTTTTGCAGGATTTGAAATACAAGATCAAAGAAATTTCATCTCATCCATTGCGGTTTGGTGTTGTATACACGCATGACTTTGCATGACATACTTTGGCTCATGATTCGTGTTTACAGTATGAATTCCTGTTCGTTATAGCTTGAAGAACTGAAGATTTTTGAATTATTGAAATGTATTGTTGCCCTTTTATTAGGGATCTGGTTATGATCTGTTTAACTAATTTTTAGGGATTGGAATCTGCCTTCCATTTAAAATGTAACCGAAATTAAATACAATGAATCAACACATATGAATCTAGTTTATGACAGTGTATCCACATAACTACTATTTTAACAGGTTTTTGTAAATTTAAAAAAGATTGAAATATATTGAAATTTGTTAATTACACTATGAAATTACTAAAATTTTCCCTAGATAATATAGTGGTGGGCTGGACTTTAACTAATTCATCATCAAATCTACCAACCTTTGGGATAACACTGTACAATCAGTTAGCCTTATTATAAACCCACTAATATTACCAATAATTTTTTAATTTAGTTTTTATTAAAGGATTGAAAAATGGTTTGGTAGAAATTTTACTAAGCATATAGTGTTTATATTCTATCCGTCTCATTTTTATGTGGCACCATTTATTTAGCATAGTGTTTAAGAAAAAAGAAAGTCTGTTGAAATTTATGATCTAGAACAATTCGTAGATATTTATGTAGTTGTAAATCATTTTATTAAGGGTAAAGAGAAATTTTAAAGTTGAATTGTTTCTACTTATGACAAGTTTTGTTTTTTGAAACGAACTAAAAAAAAGAATACCACATAAAATGAAATGAAAATATTATAATTTTTTGACGCATAGTATTCAATTGGCCATCTTTTTGTCCATGATGACTGGTTAAATTCAACTAAAAGTAGTTAGGGATTGCGAATATCTGTCGTTCCCAAGCTACTAATTAGCGAAGATTGAAGGGTTAGAAATACACTTAAAATATCTCAATTATTTGAGTTTTATATCTGAAAAAATTATTAATTATTTATCAAAATACACACCTTGACTATTCGTTGTTCTTTTTTCTATTGAAAATATCACCATTGTTCATGTAATAAAAAAAGATAATTGGACAGTTGAGGTGTGTGTTTGATAAATAGTTGATTATAGTTCGGTTAAAGTCACGATCCAAAAATGGACGTGATGACACTCATCTTATCCTACCAAGACAAGTCAACCTAAAACCCAACTATAACGATTAAGTGGGGAAAGATAATAACAATAAAAATTTAACTGAAGATAATAAGTCAACTTAATTAAAAATTTCCCCAAAACCTGGTTGTCACGTGCACAAGCCTCTAATATGTTATAATAGATTTAAAAAAAATACAAGTCTCAAATGATGTTATCTTTAAAATAGAACAAGATCATAAATGGGAGGAGGAGGGTTCGCTAAGATAACGAATAACTACCTCACTGATCTCCATGGAGAGCCTCGGATATGAATAGAAGAGAGAGTATTACGAAAAGCTAAGTGCATAACCTAAAAAAATGTAGAAGCAAAGGGTGAGTACCAATCACACGGTACTCAGCAAGCGAACTCCTAAACTCAAGTCAAGGAATACAAAATACGGGTGCTCCTAACTCTCCAATTGAACCTCCACAACTACAACCTGCATAAAAATCAGCCCAACCTAACAGTTCACAATATACATAGTATATGACTCAATGACAATACACCAGTTATTATAGATCAACAACACAAGGATCAAATTTATCCATCACAAGTCCCATAAAAAGGCACTCACAAGTTCATAATGTTAAAGATGTGTAATGCAATGCAATGTAATGGCAAGTATAATGATGCATGTCTGACCTAGTGATACACACCCGCTGTCTCTCAGTCCGGGACCCATGGAGGACTTTTAGTCCATGCATCTGTCGCGGCGTGTGACACGACCCCCAATCTTAGTATCCGCCGCGGCGTGCGACACGATCCTCGATCATAGTATCCGTTGCGGTGTGTGACACGACCCTCGAATCATAGTATCCATCGCGGCGTGCGACACGATCCTCGAATCATAGTATTCATCGCGGCGTACGACACGACCCTCGAATTGAGGCCTGATTAAACTTTAGATTCATGTATTGTAGGCTCAGTTCTGAGAGCAATACTCTCAACAAGCTATTTTCAATTTGCAATAACTCAAATTCAAATTTTTTAATTAAGAATGAAGAGATTCCAACCGTGCTACTACTGCTATCCATATTGATAAAATTATTGAACTATCAATTATGGCTTAGGTCTATTATTATGTATGTAAAAGAACTTTAATTAATTGTAGTTTTGGTGCAAAGTAGGAATAAGTAGCTCATTTTTTCCCCACAATTATTACTATTAAATATATTTCAAAAATTAACCAATCAAATCCAATCAAGAATTGGTAATAACAAAGTTGTGGATGGACATTCAACTTATGATTGGTGGGATTTCTTTACCATAATAATAATTGGTTGGAATTAATTATTGCAGAACATCTTATTTATAAACAACAATAAAAAATTTAAATGTTATTTCTGAGATTTACAAAAGATAAATGAAGCTTTTTTTAAAAAAAATTTGTTAAAAAAAATGAAGTAGAAGATTATATAAAACAAGTAAAATGAGAATAATTTTTTTTTTTATTTCTACTACCAAAAAAGAATTCTTTCCCTCCTTAAATTAACTCTTAAAATCAAGGAAAACAGACCACAAACAAATAATAAGTATTTCTAACATTTTGGTCGGATGATTGTTATGTATTATTTTATAATATCGTACATATTATATTCTATTCTATTATGTTATACAATATTATTTTGACAAATAACAATAATTAAATAAAGTGTATTGTTTTCGTCATTTCATAAAAAAAAAAATTATTCAATGCATCGGCCATAAGCTTTTGGCATTTGTTTAGAAATTTACTTAATATATACAAATAATTTATTCAGAATTTATTAAATTACTTTGTTTAGAATTTAAAAATTTATAAATTCAAAATTCTGAATTCATCTTCGACCCCGACATTGAATCTTTTGCAGGTAAATAATTTGCTTCTTTTGGATCAATTTCAAACATTATCAAAGATTGGACTTGAATAAGATGCCATCACTTTTGTTTCAAAAATGAATCTTTAACACCCCCCCCCCCCCAACCCCCACCCAAAACCATAATGGGCTAAATATCAAAATTCTTCTTAGAGAAAGAACCCCATTCCTCCAATTCCAATTTTAGCCACAATTGTAGACCCCATCATAAAGAAAGTCCACACAAAATCTTAATGGGCTACCCCTACCCCCTAACCCACTCCCCACCCACCCCACCCCCACCCCCACCCCCAACCACCCTATCTACACTAAATCAATCAAAAATACCATAAAAGAAGTGGGCTATGGTCCATATAAGTCACATATCAAAACAACTTGACCAAAAAGGGTATGTAGTTGTGTAAAAATTTAACCCAAGAAACACACACACACTAACACACCTTCAATTTTCACATATTGGAAAAACAATAAAATGGACCTTAAATAAAAAAAGGTCCAAATCCAATTACTACAATTTAATTGAACCTTATCACTAAATAACCAATCCCCAAAGACCCTCAAAACAAAAAAAATATCATAACAAAAGTCCAATTTGTTTTTTCGGGTTCAAAGCCCAATTCTCTTTTTCTTTCTCTCTCCTCCAGCTACGGCCGAAACCCTAGATCTGATTCACTACCGGTGCCTGAAAAACTTATCGGCGTCGAATTTCCCATCTGGGTTTTGCTCAGAATCGAATTCGGTACTTGGGTTTTCCTCAAAATTCAAAATTTTCCACAGGTATAGTAACCCCTTTTGTTCGATTTCAGATTTGATTTATTTTCATTTTTTTTCGATTTTTAGTTATTGATTTATCGTGTTACTGTGAAGATTTTGCTCTCGAATCTCTGAAATGGTTATATTTTTGAGTAAATGTGTGCTAAATAAGCTTTTAAAAGTTTATGTTCTTAGATTTTTGTTTTTTCAGTGTGTGTTATGAGCTATTTGAAGCTTCTCAAGCTTAATTTCAAAGTTCAGCTGATATGTTTTGGAAAGAAGTTGAGATTTTTATCTTTCTAGTGATGTTCTGGGCTTGAAGTTTGCAGGTTTAATGAAATCCAAGGCGGTGTATGAAATGATTCTTGAAATTTTTGGTTGATTTTTTTTCTCTGGACACTGTTATAGATCCATTTTTAGTGAAAAAGAGGACTTTGATCTGGGCTTTGTTTAGATTTATCTATGAGCCCATGTTTGATCCATTTTCTGAGTCAGATTTTAGTAAGTTGATGTTTCTACTTGTTAGCCCATGTGTTGTAAAATGTCCATTTTAGCCCTGACTTCCTTTGAAAATAAAGTGCTACTTACCTTGTTGCCTTGGGACTGTTGATATTCAACTTTGGGTCTGCTGTGAATTCGGCCTGGTCGGATCGGGCCGGGCCGGGCTGGTGGAGGTAACACCGGGCCTTCAGAGATGCACCAAGGGCTGAATTGTTCAGCTCTGAGGAACTAATTTGGTGTATTTTGTTGCCTAAAATTTCGAGTCATGTTCTCTTGGTCCAAGGAGTGAATTTAAGGAGCTGTTTGTCCATAGAATTTGTTTCAAACAACATACCCACCGCCCAATGTAATACCACACAGTGATGTCTAGGGAGGATAATGTGTACGCAGACTTTCCTCTACCTCAAAGGTGATGTAGTGATTTTGTTTCAAACATTTGAAATTATTTCAAATAAGTATTTGCTTATCATACTGGTCAATTATTTCAACTTCAAACTTGAAATATGGTATTTGAAGTTTGAAAAACAGGGATTTTGGGATTTTTCAAGTTTAACTCAGAAAACTTGGACTATATTTTCATGTCTAAATACAACTTCAACTTCCTAATACCATTTTGTCAACTTAATGTCAATTTCTTTTTCCAAATATCAACCAATTCATGCCCAAATGCCTACTACATGGTTTTAGTTAGGAGTTTTTCAAGTTCAACTCACAAAACGTCGTCTATGTTTTCATGTTTAAGTACAGTTCAACTTTCAAATACTGTTTTGTCAACTTAATGTTTGTTTCTTCCCCAAATATCAACCAATTCATACCCAAATGCCTACTAAGTATGGCTGAAGCGTTGGAGTTGCAACCTAATTTTTGCAACGTCATTCCACGTTCGTTAGGTGTAAGGTTCAATACCTACAGATAGTCATAGGCTGCAACTCTGTACTGATTCTCTATGGTGCAAGGTTCAAATCCTACGTACAGCTCTCCCTTAATCTGGAAACAGTTTAAAAGAAAGTTATAGCGTATACACTTTGCAGCTTTACTACAGGTCCATGGAACCACCTTTTGTTCTGCGTTAAAGGAGCTAAGGCGCAGCATTAACATTTGTTGTGGAACTAAGCCTTTCAAAGGATGCAAACTCTTAGCAGAAATGGATTATGCAGTCAGCTTCGCTGTAGGCATTTCTTTCTTTACTAGGAAAGATGTTGGACTGTTAGCAAAGGAGTGTTTTCTCTATAACAGACGGAGGAGTGAATGAGGTGTGTGTTTAGACTTATCAAAGATTTTTTTTTTTCGTCGAACTGTGGAAGATATAAAAACAGACACTAGTTTACAGGGGGAGGAGGAAGAAAGAGAATTCGTATTGATTTCTTAATACAAAGGAATCTTAGTTTCCCGAAACTTGTTACAAAAAATGCATAGACACATACATAGTGGTGTTACTTTCGGGCATGTGTTTTTGTGTGTTCATACTTCTTTTTCTTCAGTTCATAAATATATGGTTTTTGTTTTCTTTCTCCTTTTTTATTATTATGTCATACAGATAATTGACAGTGTTTTGCTTCCAACAGCCCTGAGTTTCTGGACAGTGATGGTGACCGTAGAAACCCCAGCTACTCCAGCAACTCCCACTGAGAATCATGAGATAGTGCCAAAAGATGAGATGACACATGAGCACAGCCATGAGATGGTGCCAGAAAATGAGATAATACATGAGCACAGCCATGAGATGGTTCCGGAAAACGAGATCATACATGAGCAGAGCCATGAGACGGTGCCGGAAAATGAGATGATACATGAGCAGAGCCATGAGATGGTGCTGGAAAATGAGATGATACATGAGCAGAGGCATGAGACTGTGCCGGAAAATGAGATGACACATGAGCAGAGTCATGAGATTGTGCCGGAAAATGAGATGAAACATGAGCAGAGTCACGAGGTTGTGCCGGAAAATGAGATGACACATGAGCATAGTCATGAGATGGTGCCGGAAAATGAGGTGGTGCCGGAAAATGAGATGACACATGAGCAGAGGCATGAGGTTGTGCCAGAAAATGAGATGACACATGAGCATAGTCATGAGATGGTGCTGGAAAATGAGATGACACACGAGCATAGTCATGAGATGGTGCCGGAAAATGAGATGACACATGAGCATAGTCATGAGATGGTGCCAGAAAATGAGATGACTCATGAGCATAGTCATGAGATGGTGCCAGAAAATGAGATGACCCATGAGCATAATCATGAGATGGTGCCAGAACATGTGATGATGCATGAACATAGTCATGAGATGGTGCCAGAAAATGAGATGATGCATGAACATCATTTGGTGCTAGGGAATGAGATAGTCCCCAGCAATGAGATGGTCTCAGACAGTGAGATGATCCCATTAAATGAGATGGTCCTTGCAGAGCCACAACCCAACTATATAGAGACACCTCCGAACAATCCAGAAACACAACCCAGCAAGCGTAGGAAGAAGAAGTCAATAGTTTGGGAACACTTCACCATTGAAAACGTTGGCGGTGGAACTAGAAGGGCACAATGTAAGCAGTGCAAGCAATCATTTGCATATAGCACAGGTTCAAAAGTAGCTGGCACAAGTCACCTGAAACGCCATATTGCCAAAGGAACCTGTCCAGTAGTCCTACGTAACCAACAGAATACTCAATTGAGCCCGTATAGTACACCTCCTAAGATGAGTGGATATGGTGGTAGTACTGATGCACCAAAACGACGTTATCGAACTGCTTCTGCTCCTTACCTTGCTTTTGATTCTGACCGGTGCCGTCAAGAGATCTCTAGGATGATCATCATGCATGACTATCCCCTTCACATGGTTGAGCATCCGGGCTTTCTTGCTTTTGTCCAGAATCTTCAACCTCGTTTTGATATGGTGAGCTTTAACACTGTACAAGGAGATTGTGTGGCAACTTATCTTAGAGAGAAGCAAGCCATTCAGAAGGTGATTGAGGGAGTGCCTGGGCGTATCTGCTTAACGCTAGATATGTGGTCCTCCTGCTACACTGTGGGCTATGTGTTCATAACCGGGCAGTATATTGACAGTGAGTGGAAAATTCACAGGAAAATACTCAATATAATAATGGAACCATATCCAGATTCTGACACGGCTTTCAGCCATGCTGTTGCCGCTTGCCTTTCTGACTGGAGTATGGAAGGTAAGTTATTTTCTGTCACTATTAATCAACCGTTGGGTGATGCTGCTGTTGATAATCTTAGAGCTTTACTATCTGTGAAGAACCCTCTTGTGCTAAATGGTCAGTTGTTGGTCGGAAGTTGTCTTGCTCGAAGTTTAAGCAGCATCGCCTTAGGTGCATTTAAGCTTTTGCATGGAACTGTTAAGAAAGTAAGAGATAGCGTCAAGTATGTGAAGACATCAGAATCTCATGAGGAAAAGTTTATCGAGCTCAAACAGCAGCTTCAAGTGCCAAGCACAAAGACTTTGGCTCTTGATGACCAAACTCAATGGAACACAACATATGAGATGTTGTTGGCTGCATCAGAGTTGAAGGAAGTGTTTTCATGCTTGGATACATGTGATCCTGATTACAAGGATGCCCCGTCAATGGAAGATTGGAAGCAAGTTGAGGTTCTTTGTACTTACTTGAAAATCCTCTTTGACACCGCCAATCTACTGACTGCACCAACAATTCCAACAACCAACACATTCTTCCATGAAGCATGGAAGATTCAATTGGAACTGGCTCGTGCTGCGGCAAGTGAAGATCCATCCATCAGCAGCCTTACCAATATAATGCAGGAGGAGTTTGATAAATACTGGAAGAGTTGTTGTCTAATATTAGCTATTGCCGTAGTAATGGATCCACGCTTCAAAATGAAACTTGTCGAATTCAGTTTTACGAAAATATATGGTGAAGAAGCTGCCACCTATGTGAAGATTGTTGAAGAGGGAATCCACGAGCTCTTCCTTGAATACGTGGCACTTCCGCTGCCTCTGACCCCAACTTATGCTGAAGAGGTAAATGGTGAGGCTTTGAAGCAGGAGAATGGTGGGGGCGGACTTACAGATTTTGATGCCTACATTATGCAGACAACAAGCCAGCAGTCAAGGTCGGAACTTGATCAATATTTGGATGAGTCCTTGTTGCCTCGTGTTCATGAGTTCGACGTTGTGGGGTGGTGGAAACTGAACAGAATGAAGTACCCAACTCTGTCAAAAATGGCTCGTGACATCTTGTCTGTTCCAGTTTCTACTGTGACATCCGACTCTGTGTTTAGCACTGTAGGCAAAGAGATGGATCGCTACAGGTGTTCCTTGCGACCTGAGACCGTTGAGGCCCTCATCTGTGCCAAGGATTGGCTTCAAAATGCATCAGTAAATACTTTACATGCACCAATAAAAATGGAGGTCCCAATTTAGATTTTCTCTGTGATGTTAAATACTTGTCCTAGATAGCCTTTGTAGCTGATTTCTGTTTTCTTTTAGACTGTCATAACATTCATCTCCTTTGTGTCATCCGAGAATCTACTTTCTTGTATCATAATTTGGTATCACTAGAGGCTTACTGGAGAGTTTAATTGTGGTTTTCGATGTCTTTCCTCGTGGATGTCTGAATGCATGAAAACAGTTTATCTGGTGCATGATATGTGAATATATGTTTATGCAGTTGTGTTGCTTATCTATGCTATATGCAGCACACAAATACCTTGTATTATGGAGTTGATTATCTTGTTTATTTACCTGTTTGAAATGCTTTACTTGAGTTGAGGGTCTATCGAAAACAACTTCTCGATCTTCACAAGGTAGGGGTAAAGTCAACATACACACTACCCTACCCTCTCTAGACCTCGCTAGTGAGATTACAATGGGTATATTCTTGTTATTTTCTTATTTATTTACATTTTTCGATTGTCATTTCCTTTATCTTTTAAGAGTTACTGTAATGTGCAAGAACCAATTAATTTAGAGCTTGGTAGTTTAAAATGAATTTAATCCTCAATTAATAATTTTCTAATTTTGATTGGAAATCATGTATCATGTCAATTGATATTGACAATTTTCTTTCACTTTTGCAGGGAGAAGGACCCCACTCTGTTCCATTTTATAGACAAACAATAATATATATTACGGAGAATTTCACAAGTGAAGTTTGGAGAGCGTAAGATGCATATAGATTTTATCACTAATTAATGGAGGTAGAGAAGTTGTTTCTGAAATACCCTCGACTCAAGTTCAACAAATTTTGGTATAAAGGAGACAATAAAGAGTATATAGTCAATATTATGGAAACAAATTCTTGTTTTGTGATCCCTAAGCACTAAAAAAGCGACTTGAATTTCTAATAAAACTAGATGACCCATGTCCGTGCTAAGCATTTTGAATGATCCTACCAAATTTGGAGTCAAAACGTTTTGGACAAGAATATTTATAAGAAGTGCATTGGCTAATGCTCACGGAAAATTAAAAAATTACCAAATTCCTATTTTATGATTTCTAAAACGTTAAAAAAAATGTTGTAAATTTGTATAAAATTTATAAATATCATTCACTAGGTAATTATATATGATTCTACGAAATCAAAAGTCAAGAAGTTTCTGCAGGAATTCAAAAAATAAATTCACAGGATAATGCTCACACACATTGAGAGAAATGCCAAATTTATGTTCTTTGACCCCTAAACACTGAAAAAGTGACATCAATTTCTATAAAATTCATGAATATTTTCTAGATAATATAGATGATTCTATCAAATTATGAGTCAAAAAGTTTCATGTCAGCATATTGTAACGGTTCAACTTACTAGTGAATTGTTTGCTTTGAACCTAGGTCTGGATGATTTTAAAACGCGTCACTAGTAGATAAGGTCTACTTATATATCTAACATCTCTTTTGTGTTTTTGTCGATTTAGGACTTCTTATCTTAAGATGAATTGTTACACCGACCTATATCAACAACGCTGACACAAGAGCGACTCTAATAACATTTGTAATAGCCCATCCCATTAGTAATATTATCCGCTTTGAACCTAAATCTACACAACTTTAAAATGTATCTCTAATAGATAAATTCTGTTTACTTATATACCAGTATCTTTCTCGTGTTTTCGCCGATGTGGTCCATCTATGCATCACATAGTGATTCCTTCTTGGAGGACTTGGAAATATTGTGTGGACTAAATTGTTTGGTACAGCCAAAAATATCTCCAAAACTAAATGGTCCTGTTTAACCTTTTTTTTTTATATTTATTTCTTAGACACTCTAAATATCTCATTTTTATCTTTTTTTAAATCTTATTTTACGTGATACATTTTTATTTTAGATTATCCCAAAAACAATACCGATAACTTTGACACTAAAAATTATAAGACCAAAGGTTAGAATAAACTAAAATTAAACTTTAAAAATAAGACCATTAGAACATTAAAAAAAATACTTGTTTTTTTTTTAATCCATTGAAACAAATTACATTCAAACAATACACTGAAATAGTTATAATAATAATAATAATAATTCCATTAATAACAATTCAACAAAGCCAAAAAGAAAACAATAGTAGAAATACATAAAAATACAATTTTGAGGGGATTTGGGGTGGAGAGAAATTAAATAAATCATAAATTTGACATCCTTTTATGTCAATCCATGCAATTCTTCAAATTTCTGATTAATTAGGAACCTGCAATTAAATCATAATTTAATGAGTTAAAAAAATTAAATTAACGACAAACAACTTTTTCTAATCCTATTTAGCAATGAATTATCAAAAAATAAAAATAAAAATCAATTAACTATGTAGCGACAGATTAACAATTGTGAGCAAATGAACTACAATGGAAGCCAAAGGATTTAAGTTATATATACAGACAATGCTAAGATATTTCTATACTATCTATATTTGTTAATATGTGATAGAAAGCGATTAGTTAGATAATTTTTACCAGGTTATCAATTAATATTTATATATGAATTTATTTGTAATAACCAACCACTAAACATTATATATGGTGGGATGATAAGTATTTCTCTAATCTTAACTAGAGATTTCAAATTCGAGCTTTGAGAATGAAGTCGCTTTACCCTCAAAATGAGACTTTCCGACACTAACTCACATTAGCCAGGTCTGGTGGCAAAATCGTAAATTTTGGTAAGATTGTTTAAAAAGTAATATTTGACCTATATAAATGGCACTTCCTCCATATTCGTCCAAAAAAGAATGTCACTTTAGTAGAATTGGAAATAATTTACCTTTTTAAATTTTCTTTTACCCTTAATGAAATGATTTTTGACCACACAAATATCTATGGATGATTCTAGACTACAAATTTCAAAAGTCTTTCTTTTTTTTCTTAGAAATCCGTGCCAAGTCAAATTGTATGAGACAGAAGAAGTACATTTTTCTGGCGAAGGTGTATTTAATTAATTAACTGACTACCCTTTTGTTCTAAGTGGCTCCATTGATCAGGTCGCAAAGTGAGTACCAAATATCGAGCGAAAAATAAGGAAAAAGTTGTTACCTAGATGGAACAAGTGTATCCAGGTGGTGGGTTCTTGCCACAAGAAACAAGAAGTTGGAGAACAAGAGGGACATATATTTTAAGGTTAAGTAGCTTGACTTTAAGTGTTGTGCAAAGGCAAGCAGCAGCTTCAAGTTCAGCAAGCCCGTGAAGTATTGGACAACATTTATTAACAACTGGGTCACCAACCCCAACATGAACAAGCCCACCAAGAAGGTCCACACACGCCCCGAGTTTCAATGTGTTAATTGGGCATGTTGCCTTTGTACTTGGTGGACATGGTTTTTTCCCTTTAGGTGATGGTGTAACTACTGGTGGAACTGTGACTGGCGGAACTCCAATAGGTGGTAAGTTAATTGGTGGTTTCACAATTGGCGGTAAACCTCCAACAGGTGGAACTGTGACAGGTGGAACTCCAACAGGTGGCAAATCAACAGGAGGTTTTACAGGTGGTAAGTTAATTGGCGGTTTCACAATTGGCGGTAAACCTCCAACAGGTGGAACTGTGATAGGTGGAACTCCAACAGGTGGCAAATCAACAGGAGGTTTTACAGGTGGCAAGTTAATTGGCGGTTTCACAATTGGCGGTAAGCCGCCAACTGGTGGAACTGTGACAGGTGGAACTCCGACTGGTGGTAAATCAACTGGAGGTTTTACTGGTGGTAAATTGATAGGTGGTTTTACAACAGGTGGAACTGTGACAGGTGGAACTCCAACAGGTGGCAAATTAATAGGTGGTTTTACAACAGGTGGCAAATTGATAGGGGGCTTGACAATGGGAGAGGGCTTTTTGGGCTTGTGAGAAGGTTTACCACAATAGCCACAACCAAGAATGGGAGTGAAAGAGGAAAGAAAAAGCATGGAAATGAAAAGAAGAGAAGTTATCTTAGAGAACTCCATTTTTTAGGAGGGAAAGGAAAAGAATAAGGGGTAAATAATTTAGTACAAAGATTGTGGTGTTATATAGATAGGAGATAGAGTACTTGATGATTGGATGAGTGAAAACCAAAAAACCCTAAAACACATGCACGTGAACAAGAGGGGCTATATGGCCAATTTTTGGCTAGTTGGCAACTTTTTATGTAATCTTGCATGTACATCAATCTATATGTAATTCCATCGTTTTAATTTGTTTGTCTTGTTTTGACTTGATACGAAATTTGAGTAAATAGAGAAAATTTCTGATTTCTGTGGTCATAAACTAAAAATATATAGAATGTACTCAAATGTTCTTTAATCTTGTGATACTACACATGCAGTGTGAAAAATAATAATTATGGAGTTGCCGAAAAGAATAAAGAGACATTCTTTTTGAAATAGATTAAAAAAAAAAGTAACGAACGAATAGTATTTTTACTTTATCTCCATTGTTATGTATAATCATGAGTGTAATGGGGTTCGCTAACTTCACTTGTCTCTATGGAAGGCTCGCTCTATTACTTTTAAAAAGTACATTTTTAATGGAATATTCATCGAAAATTGGTCTATCGAAAATATTTTAGTGAACTTTTCCATTAGACATGTAGCTATCTTGCCAACTTCACTTGTCTCTATAGAAGGCACGTCACGTCACTACAAAAAAAAAAGTGAATTTTTCTATGGAATTTGATAGAAATTGGTTTATTTAAAATATTTTCAACGATTTTTTTCGTCAAAAATTCATATTTTTGATGGCATTCTAATTAGATATATAGAACATTCACGTTAGTTAGTAGCAATGAAATTTGCCAAGCCAACTTCACTTATCTCCTTGGAAGGCTCGATACGTAGTTACCGAAAGACATACATTTCGATATAACTCATCGTAAATCGACTTTGTTGAAAATATTTCAGATAGACTTTTTGAATTCACGAATTTATATTTATAAATTTGAGTAATAATAAATCCTGAAACATTTCCTTTGACCTTGTTTGTCAATCAAATCTATCCTAAATTACATTTGATGTGACTCATTAACACATTTATTTGAAAATTTTGTTATTTTACTTTTACTTAGAAGTCACAAATTGAAGATCACATTTTGTCATTTTTGACAGCTAATAAAATACAATAGTTTTAAATAAAAATTTTAAAAAATAGCCAATGGATTTCAATATTTAATCCAACTCAATATTATACAATATTTCTCTAGACAAATCAACATCCTGGCTAGAGCTATCCATAACTTTATTGCTAATCTATCGTTAAATTACTTGTAGCCAATAATATTTTTTTTTTATAATTCATTGATAAATAGAATTAGCAATGAATTTAATGTTTAGATATAAAATTTGTCGATCGCTAATTCCTGTTCTATTATTTGTATTGTGAAAAAAAAATTAATGAGGGGAAATCCACAGCATAGGGAACTCTTTCATTGGTACACAATAAATATAAGAATTAATAAAATTGTATAAATTATGGGTTTATATGAGCAAGTTGTTCTTTTTTTGTTTTCTATTTTTGAGGGAAAAATACAAAATTCTAAGTGTCAGTACTAGTACTATAGCCAATATACAACTCATCATATCTTACTGGTATTCGATATTTATATCAAATCAAATAATTCAATCTTAAAAAAAAATCAAATGCGAACATGTATAATTATCTAATCATGGTTAAGTAATGAATTTATGTATTATTATGTCTATTTTTTTATGGATAGAGTTATTTAATATATGTATTGGTGTATTATTGGTCGGAGGTGCTACAAAGTACTCTCCAGTCTCATTTTAGTAATCATGATAACGTTTGGCACAATCGTTGAAGAAAAAAATTAAGTAAAAGTGTTGTTTGATTAATATATCCCTTATAAATAATTAATGCTTCTTAATCTTAGAATAATTAATTAATGCTAAAGGCAAAGCTGGAAAAAGACAATTAATTCTTTTTTGATTATCTAAATCAACAACTATTTTTTATATACCTGATAATTAAAATGGGACGGTGACAATAATTTAGTATATGTACTTAGCTCCATGTGTATATATAGTGTGGGGATTCATTTGTAGTAAAATTAAAAATTATTGAGTTTTGTTGGGAGTTCATAGGTTGATATGTTTGTCAATTTTTATGTGTAATCCTATACCTAGGTTGACCAAAAATTAGAAAAATATAGTGATTTTTACCAAAGTCTAAAAGTCAATTATAATATGAATGTAATATAAAGCCTTATTTTAGTTGTTAAAATAGAAAGTGGTAGGTATGGTTGAACCAAAAATAGAATGATTAAATTAATTTATATTAATGGAAATTCCTAGATTAAAAACTTAATTACTAATGACTAACTAATGCAAATTATGCCATCATCAAGTAAATTTTTAACTTTTGGCAAGAAGTTATGTAGGGGAAATCGATTTTACGGTCCATTACAAATGTTATTTTTGTTATATGATCATTTTATAGGAGATCGGTACATATTTATCTAAGTCCTTATTTCTGTCGTTGCAATGTCTGGTGGACATGACATTAAAAAAAAAGATTTTTTTTAAAAAAAATTTATTTTTGTGTAATTATAATTCGTTTCATTAGAGCAAAAATAAAAAATTTAATTTAATTTATTTTTAAATATTAAAAGATGATTGTTTTTTTTGAAACAAGTGAAAAGAAAAATCTACCATATAAATTGGAACAGATGAGAAACACGAAAAATTAATAAATATTTTATAATCATTCGTTTCTTGTTCAAATTATAACTGATCATAAGAGATAGTTTACTCATACATTATTTTTCCATAACAATTTTAATTAATTTTTCCCCTTTCTTTTTCAAATAGAGAACACTTACATGTGCAAAATTCTAGAGAATCATACCTTCTTGTAGTTTGGTAGAGTCACAAGAAAGATGAAACAACTAAGTATATATATATATATATATTATTCATGCAAAGCCATGCATGGTAGAATGATATTTTTAATATGAATTATTTTTGGTATAATCATCTGATATTCTGTATTCACTGATTCGATCAATTCAAATTCATGTTATGTATGATAGCTCCTTATTAAGTGTGTTTGAATTTTGAACTTCAGAGATCTCTGATTAAGAGTAAAAAAGATCTCATGGATCCAGACTTTGAATCTTATAGGTTTAAAATGTCGCTGAATTTGATGATTTTTTGAGTTACTTGATTTGAAATTTAATATTTATGCATAATTTTAAAAAATTAACATAAATATAAAATTTGAATCAAAATTATTACTCGGAATTTCATTTTTGATTGAAAAGGATTTGGATAATAAAATATGAAAAAGTTGGATGGGAAAAAAAGCTTATTGTGAAGTGCACACTGTGCCAAAAAAATACAGCAAAGAGTAACATGTGAGAAGTTGGATGAATAGAAAAAGGACTTAGGCCTAAAGGGCCACACAATATATAATTGCTTTTTATCCCGTTTCAATTTATATGACACACTTTTTTGTTCGATTTATATTTTTGTTTAAAAAAGAGATAACTAAATTTACATTTCTTACCTCTAATAAAAAGATGTTATAAACATATTGTAGACATCGAAATTTTGTAGGATACAAGATGAGACTTATTTCAGTAAGGATTTCTTGGAGGTTACTCTACCTTAAACCCTAAGTTATACATATATAAAAGGTATTATATTCCCTTGAAAAGACATCTCAAATATCACATAGAGATCAAATTATGACGACTTAAGGAGGTCAAAATTATCCTACGAGTTTGAGAAATACGCCACTAACGGCCCTCGAATCGTGGAGAAATCTTAGGAGAGAAGAATCAAGGGATAAACAGATTTGTACCCACATACTTATCAATAAAATTATGTTTCTTCGTTATTTTATTTGTGATTGCAATTTATCTTTCATCACATTAAAATTTGATGGGACCAAATCTGCCCTTCATCTCTTCTCTCATAAATCAAATTCTTGCAATTTATCTTTCATCACATTAAAATTTGTTGTAAACAAACTGGCACGCCCAATGGGACCAAATCTGCCCTTCATCTCTTCTCTCATAAATCAAATTCGCAAATCTGAAACCAACACTGGTGGAAAAATGAGTACTTCAAGCCTATCTTCGAGTTTCATCAAGTCCACACTCCAACAAGCCTTGAAGTAGGGGGCATTTGTAGACATCGAAATTTTGTAGGACTCTTGCAAGATGAGACTTATTTTAGCAAAGATTTCTCGGGGGTTAGTCTACCTTAGACCCTAATTCATGCATATATAAAGGGTATTATATTCCCTTGAAAAAACATCTCAAATATCATATAGAAATAAAAATATGATGACTTAAGGAGGTCAAAATTATCCTGCACGTTCGAGAAATACGCCACTGACGACCCTCGAATCATGGAGAAATCTCCAAGGAGAGAAGAATCAAGGGAAACCCACAGCGTTTATCAATCAAATTTTATTTCTTTCATATTTTATTTGTGATTGCAATTTATCTTTCCATCATGTTAAAATTTATTGCAAACACATACATACACAATGGTATGTTTGAGGTCACAAGTAAATATCCACACAAAGATAAGAGTAACACATTTTGGACTACAAATTTGAAAATAATTCCCGAAGATTAAAAAATTCTGATTTTACCATAGCCCGTCATATGTGATCGGTGTTGACCGGTGTTGTTGAAAATCTGCGATATCCATGAATTTCTAAAAAACCTCATATCGAATTTTTTTTTCCAATAAACGCATAATGAATTACATCACAAGATTTTAGCTATTTTGTAGTAGCTAGCTTTGTGTGATATATTTACGAAATTTATTGCTAATTTAAATTATATCATATAAATTGAAACAGAAAAAGTCGTATGAACCCGTGAAGAGAGTGAGTGTGCATGTTATGATATCTTTTTTAGGCTGGATTATTTTGTTACTTTGTGCATATGCTTTCTCATCTTGATGTGATTGGTCGGCCAAAACCCCCCCCCCCCCCCTCCCCCACCTTACACCAAAATTAATTTTATTTTTTGTCATATTAATTTAATAATAACTAACATTTGTTGAAATAGTAAAGTTATAAAATTATTTTATATATAGATTAGTTTTGTTTTAGCCACTATTTTGTATTTATTGTTTTTCTTCTTTTACTTGGAGTAGATACATTTGAGTCGAAGGTATTTCAGAAGCAACCTTTCTATCTTGTGAGGTAGAGGTAAGGTTTGCGTACACGCTACCCTCTTCAAACCCTATATCTTGTGGAATTTTATTGAATATGTTATTATTGTTATACAAAAAAAATCAATGACGTTACTATTATTGTATGTAAAAGTTTAGTTACTTAAATGTGAGTATTTTTTTTTTCTCGTTATAATGTATCAAAGTTCAACAATCATATGTTAAATTAACCGATCTACCTCAATATTTTAATGTGAGATTGGTTGGTTTATTTAGTATATCGCGCTATAATCACCTCAAAGGTAAGTCATGAGAACAACAATTGATCATTTTGGATGAGATTCGGATTCAAAACTTGAAGTATAAGGGTTCTTATAGATTCTGAATAAAAATTACTCGATTAATTAAGTTTATGTGAACTCGTAATTTTTAAATCCGCCCCTTACTTAGAGTGCACAAAACACAATCATATTTCTTTGCAAAATAAATACAAGTCACATTTTTGTTTTACTACAATTTTGGAGTGTTGACCATATGCTATTACTAATTGAGTAGATTTCTCATCGTACCTCTTAAACCCTAATTTAGTTTACATATAAGAGAATATATTTATTATTAGTACTACTAAAATTATGAATAATATCACAATTAAAGTAATTGATTATAATATAGGCAATTACCTATAACTATATACAAAAACAATAATAATAATTTTGTATCATCCTATAAAGTGAGGTCTGAAAAGAATAAAACGTACGCAGATTTTATCCTATCTTGTAAGGATATATCGAGACGTTATTCCGATAGACTCTCAACTCAAAGAAAAATGAAAATGAAATAGTATTACCAAGCATTAACGATGACAAGATAATACGATTACCTATTTATGTATGCGAATCACTATTGAAAAACACAAATTTCTAACAGAATTTCTCGGAAATTAACTTGTTGGTAACATTTCTGATAGACTTTTCATCGAAAATCTCATTTAATATAAACGTTCAGTAGAAATTCACGTTTTTTTAATCGTGTAAAAATTATTTACACTGTCGATGTACGAAACATAGAATGATAGGGTTTTCATTTTTGACCACTAGATTTTCTTGAGCATATGACAAAAAATCACATTAAATAGAATTTGTCTTGTGTTATGTCCCCACATGGTAAGAATTTTGTGGAGGCAGTAAAATAGAGATTTCTTCTAAGTAAATGATTGGTTCCAATTGCATTACAATGATCCATATAGTAAAATCAAGAGGCTGTGATTGCTCCAAGTACATGTTTTGAACTGTCAGATTAAAGTACATCCACAGGATCTACATTGAATTTGAAGAATATAAGAATCTTTATTTATTATGGTACCTACAATGTCACATGACTACATTGTCATGAAGAATTTAGACGTTGTGAGTTCTGAATCTAGAGAGTGAGTTATGTAATATATGTCTAATTCTAATTTATTAGTGCTTTGTTATGTCTTCTTGCACTTGTTTATAAGATTCAACGCCAAAGCAAGAGATGCGGACGATAATTCATGATTTAGGTGTTGTGATTCTAAATCGAGAGAATGAGTTATGAAATATCTATTTAGTTTTAAATTCGTTTATACTTGTTACGTTATTTTTCACACTTGTTTATATGATTCAACACCAATGCAAGCGATATGGAAGATGATTCACATATTTAGACGTTGTAATTCTGAATCGAGAGAAGAATTATGATATATATATATATATATATATATATATATATATAATTTAGAAATTGTAATTCTGAATGGGGAGATTGAGTTTTAGCACTTGTAGGTAAGATTCAACACCAAATGAAGAGTACATGTAAGATGATTCATAATTTTAAATTTGTGGTATGTGTTAATCGGACTTTATAAAAATATTTTTTTAAGTGCGTGTCAGATCCTCCAATAACAATGCATTTTGGAGGATCCAACATTAATGTAGTGTTAGGATCGATAAGAATTAGGTGTGATGCGGAAGCTAACAACGCAATCTCGAAAAACCATGAGTATGAAAATAAGCGAGACACATACCATAAAGAGACATAAATATTTAATGTGGTTCGATCAACCGACCTACATCTACAAGAGGAGATGAGCAATCCACTGTATAAAAGAAAGTACACAATATCGAGAGAAATAACCTCACCATTTCTCTCCATACATAAAACTCTCAAGCCCTCGTGGGTACATTGTGAATACTACCAAGTTAGAAGGAATGAACCTCTATTTATAAAGTCATAAACCTTTTCCCACTAGAAAAGGATTCGCCAAATATGGAGAAATTTTGTTTTCCTTTTCCCAAACTCAATTATGGTAAGAGAGAATGAGTTCTGAAGTATATATCTAAATTTATCTAACTTATTATGTTTTTCGCACTTGTATATAAGCTTGAACATCAAAGCACTAGGTTTTGTCGAACTTCCAAACCCATAGTGCAAAGAATGAGGAATTCATTCGTGACAACCTAGTGAACTCCCAAACACAGGATTAGTTTATACATTTTTTGCAATATGACTGACCGACTTCATTTGACTTCAAAGTTTGTGGGTTCATTCAAAACAACCTAGTGAGGGATACTCATTGTTTTTACAAGATTGACGACACTTTTTTTTTGGGGGGGGGGGGGGAGAGGGGGGGAGTTTCTAGGTCACGAAGTAGGAATTTAAGATTATCTCAACTTTTTGTGTGTACGAATGCATGAATTTTCTGGAATACGACTGATCGACTCCATTTGGCCTCAAGTTTTATGGGTCCATTCGTGACGATTTAATTATCAATACTCGTTTCCTCTACAAAACTTTGCTACCTTTCTTGGAGTTTCAGATTCACGAGACAGAAATTCACGATTATCTAAGTATTTCATGCATGTCAATAAATTTTTTGGAGTATAACTGATCGAGTCTATTTGACCCCAAATTTTTGTATATCCATTGATGACGACCTAGGGAATGATACTCATTACCTGTCACAAAAATTCAAGATTATCTCTACTTTTTGTGTGTAATCCTTATGATCCCAATTTTTTGGGTCTATCCATAACGGCCTAGTGAATGAAACTCATTGCCTCTACAGGACTGACGTCACTTTTTTTGGAATTTGTAGATCACGAAACCAAAATTTAAGATTATCTTAGTTTTTCATATCTATTGGTCAATAAATTTTTGAAATATAACCAACCAAGTGACCTGTTTGATCCCAAATTTTGTAACATGAATGTGACACCACTATAACATCTTCAGCTGGATACATATAGCACTGAAGAAACAGGACAGTCCTTTGCCCTGTATCACACAAAATCTCTGTTGTATCACATGTATCACAACAACCACAGTATACAACTCCATATAGCAACAGTTTCAATAAGATTTCATTCTCGAACTAAAATCCATTTTCCGTAGTAACAAATTTGGTTATTCAAACTACAAGGGATGTGTAAAGACTAGTAAATACCTATATTGCTTGGACCGTCCAAAGATACAGTCGCATTCATGTCGAATCCTCCAAAAATTCTGACAGTATTTTTGAAGAATCCGAGTGAATACAAAGATCAATTCACAAGTCTAAAACTGAGTCTCCTTAGCCATACTGAATGAAGCACATTGTAAATTACATCAAATGGCTTAGCAGGTCTATTTACTCTAAAATGCCTTTGTAATTTCTTCACATTTTTTTGCAATTTCAAGTACTTACTCCAAGAAACCTCTTTCAAAATTGTCTTCAATTCTGGAATTTTCTCCACTGGAACATTGATTGAAAATTGACTCCAATCAAGAACATCACTAAATGGCAACAAATAATTATCAGAAATTATTACTGGAACACATCCAGCATAAATTGCTTCACTAATTCTTGGACTTGCAACTTCATATCCACTTGGTGCTAAGCAAAACTTACTCTCACTCATTAATTTCGTGTAGTTTTCACCCTCCGCGAGTTGCTCGTACACACGAATGTCATGATCTTCTTTGTTTATCCAGTGTTGGAATAATATTTCTCTTATGAAACCATGTGATCTACCAGCAAAAAATGCAAGAATTGATCGATTCTTCGGATTTATGCCATGGTTAGGAGGTGTTATATCAACATTTGACACTCCATAAATTTCAGGCAATGAGACATCTCTTTTTGGTTGAAATCCTTCTGAAGTGTTGGCATTGCATAATACTCTGATGAACTTCTTGAAGAGCTTTGGATTTCTAGTGGAAATATCTGGTGCCTGAGGAAAAAAAAAATATTTATACGATCACGTCATTTATGTAGCTAAAATTATATTTTTTAGACCGTCGAATGAAAGTCAACAAGATATGGACTAGCAAAAGGTTGGGGCGAAGTAGTAATTACTAATTAGTAGTATGCCTTCAGTCTTAATTAGAGGTCGAGGTCAGACTCCTAGTGGCCTTAGGTAAAAAGGAACACTTTTGCACAAAATTTTCCCACTTTAAAGGGTCATGTTCTAGTGATTCGCTTTGGACAAGGGTAACTTCGCTCCTGTTAACACTCAACTAACTAAAATTAAAATATTGGATTTGAAAAAAGGGTGTTTTAATCACTTGTTACATATTTTACGAAAAATATCAAATGATTTAGATTTAAGGATATGACCTAACAGTTACAACTGAACTCCATATCTTATAGAGATCAGAGTTCAAATCTCAATAGAGCCAGACAAAAAGTACTACGTGACTTCTTTCTTTCATTTTTTTCGTGCATGGGAATTTTCCTAGACACAGCCACTTTTTTTCAAGGTGGTTGAGTTAGGCTTGACCCTAACCTGTATAGGAGGACATATGCCTTAGCCCAGACATCAATTTAGAGCGTCAGAACGACAAATATTTGAGACTAATTATAGTAGTAGAACAGAGAAAAGATTAAAAGAAATTACCCAATCGTGACAAGAAACCAAGAAATGATCAGCACCATTGCTTCTATTCCAATAAGGATACTTGTTAGCAATAAGATGAATATAATCTTCAACAATCCTTTGAATTCTTTCCCTAGAATAATTTTTGATAATTGGCAAATAAACATATTGAACAATATATGCAACACTAATTGGTATAAAAAAAGCATGAGCTTCATCAGGATTTGAAGCTAAAAAATGTCTATTTTCACTTTCCATTTCACCAATGAAATGACCTTCAATTGCATATATATTTTTCATAGGTCCATTGTGTATCATTGGCAATTCTCCTTCTTTGTATGTCCACACCTTGAATCTCTTCAACATCTCTACATAACTCCTACAATAAATTCATGCAAGATTTGTTCATAAATAATCACTACTTGATAAAAAAAAAAAAGTAGAAACAGACTAGAGGAAACATGTGATTTCGGCAGTTTTTTGTGAGAGTTAGCCCACGGATTCTTTGGCTGCTGGGGGCTCGGGTAATTTTCTAAAAAGATTATACCAATATGTCTGTAACGAGCCCGCCAAGATTCCTAGTAGGCTCGGCGCCGGACGCGTCCAGATAGCATTTTATGGGCCAAGGAACAGGAAACAGACGATTTCGACTTATAGTTAGACCGAGATCCTTTCGATGACCTATGTTGAAGGGATATCTATCTAATCAGATCGATTGCATAAAACCCGTGGTAACAAGTCATTTTTGGATCTATCCAAAGCCCAAAAAGGTTTTTTTAAAAGGTTAAAGGGTCTATCTGTTGAGCGCTTCAAGGCTGGTACCTTTCGATCCACAAGGATCAGGATCAAATGAATGCACATTCTCTTATCGCTAATTCTATTTAACGATGGGTAGCAATAGATTATCAAAAAATTATGTTAGCTCATATCTTATAGTGACTAATCAATGATGAAGTTTATAGCTAATTAATTTCAATAGTTTTTGTAGTGAACTAAACACAAAATTATATTATACTGTGATTATTATACAAGTATTATTTCATGTAAAATGTTTTTACCAATGAAGAAAAAACTATAGAATTCTAGTAAGATATTAGTTGATTGTCTTATTTTTCAGGTTACTAATTTTACTTTTTATGAATAATATTAAAAATTATATTTTACCTAATTTAACAATGTTGAAAAAATAAACTTAAATTTACATTTATCGATGTACAGAAGTTAAACTCTAGTACGAAACGAACCCAAAACTTAACTGATGAAAGGCATATGAATTTCTGTAAATAGATCCATTTGGAATGAACTTCTCTTCTTTATCAGAATTATAATTTCTTGAATGAATAGCCTTCAAAATTGCTGATCTTGCTCTTGCTAAATCTTCTTCAATTATTTGTAAACTGTTTTTCTGTTAAATTCATTAAAAAATAGAGTTAAAATAAGAAATAAAAATGTCGAAAATACTAAAAATAATGGGAATTAACTATATGAAATTCGTCACTAATCTGTTGCTAAATAGTCCACATGTAACATATTATCAAATCTAAAGAACTAAATGTTTTTTAAAAAAGAATTAAGCATAATTAAAATTTTAAAAAAAGGAAAGATTTTTGTGAATTATTCGTTTTGAAATTGAAAATGAATCCGATACAGTTTAACTGAATCTAAAAAAAATGGTCAAATTCAAAATTTTCTATTTCACTATAAAAAATTTTGTGTCATTTTTAAATGAAGTTAAACGATACAATTCTATATTGATAAATTTGAAAATTAAATCATATGATCATATATCATATGAATCCGATACAGTTCAACAGAATCTAAAAATGGATCAAATTCAAAAATCATTTTTCTAGTTGACTATGAAAATTCTAATGTCATTTTCAAACAAAGTTCAACGATACAATTCTATATTCATCGTAAATTAAATCATATATTATCAACAAGTCATATAAAAAACAATTACATTATTCAAATAAAATAGATAAATGAATACCTTAGCATGATGAGTGGTATAATTTGCTTCTATAGAGGATACTTTTTGATAATTATCATGTAATAAGAATTTATTTTTGTTTAAATTTGGTGTTTTTGAGAAAGGTAAAAAAGTGATGGTATATATATAATTTTGATGATTTAATTTTAATAATAAAGAGAAGTAGAATAAGATAATAAGAAATGAAAAAAAGACATATAATAATGTTTTGTAGAAAGAATAATAAGCACACATTGTTAACTTCTTCACCATGGTATGAGTGATGATTGAAAAAAATGATATTAGTATTTATAGGGGTGGCAAACTGGCAGATCGAATCTAAAAATGAGTTAGATAAGAACGAATAAAATATTTTATTCACGTAAAAAAGAAAAGGAGTTAATTAATGAATAAAAGCAAAATATCTATATTATTCATTGCTACTTAAATATGATGTGAGCTAGCTTAGTTTCTTTTCTTCTATCTGTATTTTTTAAGTTAATAGTCAAAAATACATTTGAACTATCTCGATTTTTTGAGTTTCATACTTGAATTATTAGATGTGCGATTTTTCTATCCGAATATCACCAACTATTTATCAACTCATCAATAGCGTAGCATTTGAACTTTTCCTTTCCTCTCCCTCCAACGTAATAATTATTTTTTGGATGGTTTGAGAAAAAGATGATAATCGTCGAGCTAGGTAGTGTGAATAACAAAAAAGTGAAATTCGTAACCTGAAAAATAAAACAGATTAATTTATCTGCTATAATAAGTTAAAAACGCATTAATAATTAAGTATAAATATAGTTATAAAATAACGGTAGATATATTGTATATGATATTGGAAGTTTTTATTTAATAATTATGTAATAATTATTATCCATAAATAGAAAAAAGAAATTAATTTTAAGATGTATAATTACTACTACAAATTAATTTGTGTCATTGTCTTATATATAAATTAAGAAAACGCGTAAATAATAATGATAAAAATTTGCCAAAAATTAAAATATAATTATTGGCAGCTCACTCACCCTATAATTTTTGGTTATAATATTAAAAATGCTAAGAGTTTCAAATTAATTAATGTTTACCAATTTTAGGAAAAGATTAAAATTATGGCACTAAATTTATATCGTTCAGTTGATAATAAATCACTTTTAACTTCTTATAATAATAAGGTCACATCACATTTTGTTATAATGATCCAACACGATAACCAATAAATTAAGAATTTAATTTATGTACGTATATCGACAATTTTATGTGATATAGTTTAAATCGATGTAATGTTTTGTGAAAAAAATATGAAGATTATGGAGATTATGATCTTCAGTTTTGACTATGTCATAACCTTTTTATGTTTGTTAAACTTTTAAAATATGTAACATAATATTTGTGAGGTTAGAAAAGTACGAACAGTAAAATCTAGATGACCCACTAGAAGTTGCGGCAAGGCATGTATGTCGCTCATCCATTTGAACTTCTGGTAAACTGTCAAAACGTGTATATAATTTGTTCTAAAGTTACATCATAATTTGTACAAAAGTGACGATTTGTCGTCTTTACCCATCCATCAAAAGTTCTAGGGATGCAGCAGGACTCACTATAACAAATAAATTTTTTTACAATAATTAGTTAGCGGCTGTAATATAATTATCAGTATATTGTATTCAACAATAAATAATATAGTATAAATACTTATAACCAACACTCTATATAAATGTCGCTAAAGATTGTAACGACTCGAGATGCAATGAATTAGCTCAACTACAGCAATATATTTTTGTGGTAAAAGAGAAAATTTGTTGCACTAAATGTCTCTTTTATTGCAGCGAGTCGTGGTCGAGTCTTGATCCAATGGCTATTTTTGTAAATTTGTTCAACTGTGGTCAAAACTTAAACAATGGTACAAAAATAGCCTATTTGTGCAAATCACGAGAAAATTAACGGGCCTGGGCTAGACTTTGTTATCTCGAAATATGGGCTTGAAAAATCTTCTATTAGGCCCAAATTTTATTCCAACTATCACTAAATCAAAGCCCAAAATATTGAACATATATGTATCAAATATATCACAATTGTATCAAATTGTATCATCTTTTATCTATTTATTGTCAAATCCAATCCTATAGTCGAAGAAAATCTTGGCCCCGTCACTGAATCTAATAAGCCCCCACATCTTTGGCTAACATAAAAATGGCCCTTGTTATATAACACAATGCCATGGAAGATTCATATGCAATTGTGAGATTCCTCATAGGATCATTCTAATTCACCACAAATTCATGAATTGCATGAAAGAGCTAGGCTCGGCATGTCGGAGAGATCGATTATTTTTTCGATAAGTTTTTTGGAATATGAGAATACATGGTTCGAACTCAAAGTAATAAATTTGCTCGATCATCATAGAACTTTCTCTAAATCCGTCTCTGACCACACATAGCTCTTCATACATAACAAGTTACTAGTCCTACATGTATCAAACATGTAACACATCATATCAAATTACATTGTTCGTCTTCTATCTATTGTTACATCCAAGTTGAATCCTGTACTCCAAAAAAATCCTGGCCGCTCCATAGTGCGCCAATGCACCAAATACAACAAATGTATGAAATATTTGATGACTATGACCAACTAGATCAAACAATCCAGGCCTCCATTTCTCCGGTACGCGACTAACATAAACAATAGCCCCTATTATGTAACACAACGCCATCGCGGATTCATATGCAAGTGTGACATTCCTCATAGGATCACTCCAATTCACCACAAGTGCATGAATTGCGGGAAACAGGCCAAAACAACCCATGGACATGAACAACCCTACCCGAAATGACCTATACTTCCCTGTCGAAAACACAGGGAAGAGCAGAGTCATGATGGTGAAAATTCCCAATATTGTGATCCCAATAAGGTAAACAATTTGCCAATGTGGTGAACATTGGAAGATGTAGTACATTGGTGGAACAAAGGATGTGATGATCATAATTGTGATGCCAACATAGTCCATTTGGACCAAGAAAAGGTTCAATTTTTGTGAGTGACATGAGAAGAGATGGCAAATGCTGCTTGATAAAAGACAGAACATTGCACCAACTAAGAATACATAGAATGGCCAAGTGGCTTCATTTGTTGCACTTTTTGATAATGTTATGTCCATTTGTAAGTGTTGATCAATTAACTTGGTTTCTCCCTGCAAGAAAAAAGTGGGGTACACACTGAAAATGTAAAGAAATTTTAATCATTACAAGAAAACAACGAAAATAACAGCATACCCAGTGGAATCTCACAAGTGGAGTCTGGGGAGGGTATAATGTACTCAGACCTTACCACTACCTCATAGAAGTAGAGAGGTTGTTTCCTCGGAACCCTCGTCTCAACAACCCATAGGCGGAATAAACTAGATATGACAAAAATGAAAGGAAAAAGAAAGGAATAGGAAGAACGACTACTAATAAAAAGCACATAACATTATGTAAATACTATAAATTTAACACATATAATATAGATAAAGACAACACCCTACAATACCCCACGACTAGACATCAACCTAAGGGACAGATTTTGTTAGCATTAGCGACATATTATCAAAAAGATTGTTAGCTAAAAGCTATTTAGCTATGGATTAACGATAAAACTGTAGGTGAATCAAGTTCTTTCTCAAAGATTGTATTAGCGACGAATTTCATAACTAATTCCTATAATTTTTGCAATATTGTATGATAACAATGCAATTGAACTAGATATAGCATATCATTACTCTATGAAAGTAATTTTATGATATTGTATGTAAAAAAACAATCTATTCTCTATCAGTTCATAGAACTTAAATTTTTCTTGAAAATGGATTATTCGACTTATATATATACATTAATAGTATAGACATTTTTCACTCTATAAGTGTAGTTTGACATGTTATAACGGATTACTATCTTTATTTTCAAGTTACTAGTTCTGATTATCGAGGATGTCAATCTGTAATTATCTTTTAAACGACTGAATTGTATCGGTATATAGAAGTTGAATAATTTCGAAGTTCATGAATGTACCACTACCAATACTTAAAAAGTAGTACCTTTGAATTGTGAGATATATTCGAATTTCCACTTGTTGGAAAATTCCTGTAAAAAAAGAAAATAAAAACTCAAAAATTTATTTCTTGATATGAAAACTAATAATTTTTACAATTAATGAAAATCAAATTCAAATTCAAGTTTTAATGAAAATCAATATTTTAATTTAAGTTAATTGATTATTTATCTCCAAGTTTTTTTAAAGACAGAAAAAGAAGCTTTGGAGCAACAATAAAATTATCTCCATGTGCTTTAATAGTTTATGAGTTCACGAGCACCAAAAGCAATCACTAAACCTCGTGTTATAAAATAGTACGACTCTGCTTCAAACCCTACTAATACAAGATATTTTATAAATCGAAAAATTGATAAATAGGTACCATCATATATAATATCACCAAGATAATATCAATAGAAATAAATGTGCACATATTTAAAGAAGTTAGTTGGGAATTTGATAAAGTGACTTTTTAACCTAACATTTCATAAATATTAATGGACCACATATATATATATATATATACATATATATATATATATATATATATATGTCTCTATTGCATTGGTTATAACAAAAGTTTATATTATTTACGTATTTAAGTTTGCCACATTAAAACAAACATTTGATTGCCAACTTTTCGAATTCAACTAATTCAAATTCAGAATGAATAAATTTTTTTGATGAGATTGAATACGTAAACGTTCTTTACGAAAAGTGACTCAATTTTCAAAGCTTGAAATTGAGACCTTTAGTTACTGTTTCAGGATCTGATTTATTCAACTTCGTGATAGAAAATCTTTCCATGTAGATAAAACACTCTCTATATCAAAGGTGGCTCAGTTACCAAGTTCGAACTCGAGACCTTTGGTTAAAACGACACATTATAATTAATTTGAATTAGAAATTATTATTAATTAACAAAGAAACAAAATTTACAATTTAATTTATCTATACAATATAATTTTCTAACGAAAGACGTTAAAATTGATTAGGCACATACCTGATAAACATAGTCATAAAATCAGCAATTTGAGATAAATGTTCTGCATTAGCTATGGTTAATACCATAAATAGAATAAATCCAATTAAATGCCTGAAAAAAAAAAACAAATAATCCCATTTAGGAAAATAAATTAAAAAAACAAGCTAAATAAATTGCAAACAAAGTAATTATTTCAACTATTCAAAAATCCAAATCAAGAAAAAAGCAAAAAAAAAAAAAAAAAAATTACATATATTGACAATGTTAAAATTCTTCTACACTATAACCATTTTTCTAGATTATTAATTAATACTAATCACATAATTTACCTCTAATTAGCTACAATTAAATAGCTTGAAAGTGAAAATATTTTACATCCACTACTAAAAGACCTAGAATTGAACAATAAAATTCATCGTTAATTCTATTCAGCGATGAATTCTTTTCTTTTTTTTGGTTAACTATTAGCTATTCAGCGATGAATTTTTGCAGCTAATTTACGAAACTAAATAAAAATGAAATACTTACGTCCAAACATTAAGAGTTTCATTATGCCAAGTGAAAATACTGAAAAATGCTTGTTTGAGAGGCCAATTAGCTCTGTAATAATTTAAAATAAACTCATTATCCTTCATATATTCTGGCAATTCTTCATAAGAAATTAAAGGGTATTTTTCCCTTTTATTTCTTTTAATATTCTTCATCTTCTTGCTTCACTTTAAATCAAGATTCTGATAATCTTTTTCTTGATCTGAATTAATATGAAATTAAACATAGAGAGAAAAAAAAGGGAGAGAATTTCTCTTTATTTGTGTGTGTGTTTGTTCAAGATTTAGGTATAGTAGAAAGTTAGAAAAGAAAATGTATATATTTATAGATATTTAGAGACAAAGCTACAATATTAGGTATGGGTTACGGCTAAAAAGGCGAAGTCAAAATTCAACGTTTATGAATTTTGGGTTTTTAAGTTCTTTGGGTCTTTCGGAAATGGCCCCTCTATCTCTATGAGATAGTGTTAGGGTTTGTGTATATTTTATCTTCCCCAAACTCCACTTGTGGGATTTCAGTGGATATTTTGTTGTTGTTGGGTTTTTAAATCCTTTAAAATTGTTGAGTTATTAAATTAATAATGAATTTTTAAATATAAATACAAATAAATTGAGTTTGACCGAATCCGTAATTGAAGTGTTAGCTTTTCAAATTCAATAGCTTTTGCGTAAACCCTGTATTTATATTAAAAGATTATATTACACATATAAAAAATTCTTAATTTTATGAATTCGATAATTAAAATAAGTTATGAGATCGACTAAAATAAATTAAATTTTATAATTTTAAATTCTGATTCCGCCTCGGACCAAACATTTTTCTCTCATTTATAGCTAGTAAGTACCCTTGTTGGTAGTTGTAGGTTATCAATAACTTGTATTCTTGTGATTCCTTTTATGTTCCTTTTTAAATTTCTTTCTCGTGACTCTATGTCCTTTTGTTATTTTATTTTTTATTTTGAAGTAACTTTTGTTTAGATTTAATATTTATATTAAAAAAAATTATTAAATGTATATATAAATATTTAAGAATGAATTGAGTAACTAAAAATAAGTGGTGAGAGCTTAGCGAAAATTCAGAATTCAGAGATATTAAATTTTGGTTCCACTTCATGAGAACAGATGTAGAATTAGATTTTAAATGCCCTTTAAATGAGTTCTTTATAAGTTATTAAAATATTAATATAGGGTTTGAATCAAAGTTGTCGAATTCGAGCAATCCCCCTTTTTAAGAGTAAGAAAAAAGTATGATGAGATCCCTCCACGACTTCACCCTTAATACTTCACCTGTTTTAAAAAAAAATGATTTCCTTTCTTTTTATATTGTTCCAAAATGAATAACCTCTTTTTTTTTTTTGGACAATATTTTACTTCTAGTTTTTCACGTGACATGTTTAAGATCACCAGATTAAAAGACATTTTGATTTATTTGATATAACTTTAATTTAGAAACACAATTATTTTTTATTTTCTTAAATTTTATACCAAAGCAAATCAAAATGGAAGGAGTAAGATATTTTCATTAGGATAACTCTTTCTAGCATGGTGGGTACAACTTCCAACAACTAACCACCCCCCCCCCCCCAGCCCACACCCCTCTTTTTTTTTCCCCTTAAATTCATTTTTAGTTGCCCTTAAGAAACTTCAAATCCAACCAATTGCATATATTGTTTCTTTTGAATAGGTAATAACTTGTAAACTTAAGTTTCACATATAAGATAAGGTAAAAAAGATAAAATAAAATCTCCTCCAAGTTATATTTAATATTTCTTTCTTTTATATGGTCAAGAAGAGTATGGTATAATCTAGAGGAATTTTCTTGGGCCTCACAAATGGGCTGACTCCTTTTAAATGTGGGCTGGGCTTCTCTTCTTTTTAATGGGCCAGGGCTGTATTAGTTGGGGGTCCTATAGAACATCGCGTCAGAGATTCTAATATTTTACTTGCTTTCCTCGACTCCTTTCATATCTAAACGAATTTAACTTGTATATACTGACAGTATAAAGTCTGCTATCACAATATAATAGCTGATAATTGAGTGCCTTAATTTTGATTTACTAATTTCACTTGTTACGAAGAGTCACCTAGAGTTATCTTTTTATATGTGTTATTAAAGGAACAAATGAATTGCACATTTTTGCATGATTATGTTAGATTAAGAAGTTTTCAAAATAAATGGTACTTGTAGTGTGATCATGTTGTACCGAAGTGTAATGCTTATGCCAAATTTGTGAAGTTTTTACAGAGGATTCTATCAGAAACAACCTCTTTTATCTTCACAAGTTACGGTAAGGCATATGTACGCATCACCCTTCTCAGACTCTACTCGTCGGATTACACAGAATGTGTTGTTGTTGGGGTATGATTTAGTTGTTGTGGACAACTACAGGACAAAAGAGTTGGTTGTTATGTGTACACACTTATCTTCTATACCATTTCTTTTGTTATGTGTTACACATGGTTCACTCTTTAAGACAATATGTGTGTATTGGAGAATTTCATGCTGGATATATTTGTCTCTAGTTCACATTTCTACTTCATTATCGCGAGATCGTTGATTTTATATTCTCTATCATTTGGAAAAACTAGTGCAAGAAGGATGGGACTTCTCTTTTTCTTTTATTCATTTCTCTGTTTTGTGTTGCTAATAAGTCCATGCTTTTCTTCTTCCTTTGAGCATCATCTTTGCTCTCCCAGTGAAGCTTCTGCTTTGCTTCAGTTCAAACAATCCTTTGAAATCTCCGACGACTATTTCTGTTGGGATGGTACTGATCTCCCAAAAACAATGTCTTGGAATGAGAGTAAGGATTGCTGCACTTGGGACGGAGTCACTTGTGACATGTTACCGGTTTGGACCTTAGTTGCAGTCTGTTTAGTGGAAGTATTCATCCCAACAGCAGCCTCTTCCAACTCCATCATCTTCAGACACTAAACCTTGCTTACAATTACTTCAATCATTCTTCAATCCCACATAACATTGGCCGATTGACGAATTTGAGGCATCTCAATCTTTCCTATGCCTCTTTTGATGGAAAAATCCCAAAAGAAATCTCTTACCTTTTCAATTTGGTTTCACTTGATCTTTCTTATAATGAATGTGAACTTGATCAAAGGACATTTGAAACAATGCTTCACAACTACACAAATCTGGAGGTACTATCTCTCTTTGGTGTCAACATCTCATCTCCCATACCTGTGAATATTTCTTCTTCCTCCTTAAGGTACGTGGATCTTCAATATACTAATCTGCGAGGTGTTCTCACAGAGAGCTTTTCCCTTCTGCCAAACTTGAGAAATCTCAAATTGAGTGAGAATGATCTTCTCAAAGGAGTTTTACCAAAGCTCCATCCGAACAACACTCTGTTGGAATTGGATATTTCCTACACAGGAATCTCTGGTGAGCTGCCTCATTCAATTGGCACCTTGAGTTCCTTGAATATCTTGGACCTCTCAGGATGTCAATTCTCTGGTTCCATTCCTGATTCCATTGGCAACCTAACCCAAATTAGGGAGTTATATTTACATGGTAATCGTTTCACTGGCCATATTCCTGATTCCATAGGCAACCTAACACAAATTAGGGAGTTGGATTTTAGTGATAATAATTTCACCGGACATATTCCTGATTCCATAGGCAACCTAACACAAATTAGGGAGTTATATTTAGGTGGTAATCGTTTCACTGGCCATATTCCTGATTCCATAGGCAAAACAAACCCAGCATTAGAATACCTGGATTTAAGGGATAATCAACTCAGTGGTTCTTTTCCTCAATCACTTGCCAATCTCACAAACCTTTATTACCTTGACCTTTCATCAAATAACATCACCGGTGATGCGGGAATAAATATCACCTTTCCTAGACTAGAATTTTTGCGCTTATCAACTTGTGAACTGAAGGATTTTCCACACTTCTTCAGAAATCTAAAGACGCTTCAGTTATTGGATATTTCTAACAACAAGATTCGTGGTCACATCCCTGACTGGTTTAGCAGCATGAGGTGGGACTCGTTGCTGTTCCTAAACTTATCGCATAATTCATTAACAGGCCACCTACCGCAGTTTCATTACTATAACCTAGAGTATCTTGATCTTAAGTTTAACTACCTTCAGGGTCCACTACCTTCATCCATTTGTAACATGGGCGCGCTTGAATTTCTAGATTTATCACGCAACAACTTCAGTAACTCGATTCCAAGTTGCTTGGGAAGCATGGCTAATCTAACAGTATTGGACTTGAGAAGGAACAATTTCACAGGGAGGCTTCCCCCATTATGTGCACAGAACAATTCATTGAGAACCATTGTCTTGAATGGTAATCGATTGGAAGGACGAATTTGAGGCATCTCAACCTTTCTAACTCTTACTTTAGTGGGAAAATCCCAACAGAAATGTCATGCCTTTCCAATTTGGTTTCACTTGATCTTTCATTTTCTTACATGTATGAATTACAACTTGATCAGAGAACATTTGAAGCAATGCTTCAGAACTTCACAAATCTAGAGGTAATTTCTCTCTCTGGTGTTGTCATCTCATCTCCCATGCCTGTGAATATTTCTTCTTCCTCCTTAAGGTACGTGGATCTTGAATCCACCGATTTGCAAGGTGTTCTCATAGAGAGCTTGTTCCTTCAGCCAAACTTGAAAAATCTCAAATTGGATCGGAATGATCTTCTCAAAGGAGTTTTACCATGACTCTACCCGAGCAACGCTCTGTTGGAGTTGGATATTTCATACACAGGAATCTCTGATGAGCTGCCTGATTCAATTGGCACTTTGAGTTCCTTGAATTTCTTGACCCTCCATGGATGTCAATTCCCTGGTTCCATTCCTTATTCCGTTGGCAACCTGACACAAATTAGGCTGTTAGATTTAGGTGATAATCGTTTCACTGGTCAAATTCCTTCCACAATCTCTAAACTGAAGAAGCTCACAAAATTTAGATCTTTCATCCATCTCCTTTTCAGGTGAATTCCCGACGTTTTCTCTAACCTCCAAGACCTATGTTATTTATATCTTTCTAAGAACAGCTTCATCGGTTCATTTCCTCTTAACACAACTTGAAACCTTACAATTGTCGAGTAATTCCCTATCTGGCCCACTGCCTGGCAATGCAAGCATGCTTCAAACCTGACTTATGTGGATTTGTCTTACAACTCACTGAACGGTACCATACCATCTTGGGTGTTTAGCCTACCTTTGCTATCTGAGTTGTCGCTCTTTAATAATCAATTTAGTGGACTAGCCGATGAGTTCAAAACAAACCCAACATTAGAAATCCTGTATTTGAATCATAATCAACTCAATGGTTCTTTTCCTCAATCGCTTGCGAATCTCACCAACCTTTCTTTTCTTGACATTTCATCAAATAACATCACCAGTGATGCGGGAATAAATATCACCTTTCCTAGACTAACAGAATTGTTCTTATCATCTTGTAATCTGAAGGATTTTCCACATTTCCTGAGAAATGTAAAGACACTTGAGGTCTTGGATATTTCTAACAATAAGATTCGTGGTCAAATCCCTAACTGGTTTAGCAGCATGAGGTGGGACAACTTGTGGTAACTAAACTTATCGCGTAATTCATTAACAGGCCACCTACCACAATTTCATCACTATAACCTAAAGTATCTTAATCTTAAATTTAACTCCCTTCAAGGTCCATTACCTTCATCCATTTGTAACATGAGCATGTTTACCTTATTAGATTTATCACGCAACAACTTCAGTGACTCGGTTCCACATTGCCTGGGGGCATGGTTGGTCTATCTGTGCTAGACTTGAGAAGAAATAACTTCACTGGGAATCTTCCACCATTATGTGCAGGGAGCACTTCATTGAGTACCATTGTCTTGAATGGTAATCAATTTAAAGGACCTGTCCCGATGTCATTGCTCAACTGTGATTATTTAGAAATCTTCGATGTGGGGAACAATGTCATAAATGGTACACTTCCAGATTGGCTAGGAACTCTTACAGAGTTGCAGGTCCTTGTATTGAAGTCGAACAAGTTTCATGGACCTATACGTACTAGCAAGAAGTTATACTTTCCCAGGTTGCGGATTTTTGGTCTCTCTTGTAATGAATTAAGTGGCTCACTACCTGCAAAACTTGCAATGATTAAATTAGATGACAGAGACGAAGGTATGATCGAATACATGGAATATTTCATTGAATATTCAAAATATGAGGATTCTGTGAGTTTGGTAATCAAAGGCCAGAGTATGGAGCTAGAAAGAATCAGCACAATTATGACATCCATAGATCTCTCAAGCAACCATTTTGAAGGTGTCATTCCAAAAACACCAACAGATCTCAGCTCACTTCGGCTACTCAATCTATTCCATAACAATCTCATAGGTGATATTCCAATAGAATTGGGGCAATTGAATATGCTTAAAGCTTTTGATCTCTTTTGGAATCGGCTCACTGGAAAGATTCCGCAGGAATTGACAAGAATGAACTTTCTGGAGTTCTTAAACCTCTCTCAAAATCTTCTCATTGGACCAATTCCTCAAGGTCTACAGTTCAACACATTTGAAAATAACTCGTATGGTGGCAACCTTGATTTATATGGTCCTCCTTTATCAAAGCAATGTGGAACAAGTGATCCATCCCATGTTCACCAACCACTAGAGGAGGAAGAAGAAGAGTGGTCCTATTTTTTTAGTGGATTTACGTGGGAACCAATAGTTATAGGCTACAGTTTTGGACTCGTTGTTGGAACTATAATGTGGAGCCTTATGTTCAAATATCATAAGCCAAAATGGTTTGTTCAAATGTTTTGATATGTGTGTTACTTTTAGTATCAACGACTATTCAAGTTGAGTTAGTTTCAAGTTGACACAAGTGATCTCCACAGCCTCTCATTAGCTACGTTACTCAGACTCTTCAAAAATATCAATGCCTAATAATTTTGTGATTCTTCATCTTTCTAGTCATAAAACAGCCTAACATGTTCTTTAGCTCAGTTTCAACTTCCGCGATTTCAATTTTTGTAAGTTTTTATAGATATTTATACTTTGTGATGAAAGTTGTGTCTCATGGCTTTTTAACAACTAATTCTTCTTGTTTGATTCTAAATGAGGGAAAGTTTCATTTTTAAAGGACAAAATGCTCTCTACCAAGATTTTTATCATCTTTTTTAGCAGTTTTTAAGTCCATTTTATTAGTTGAACCAAGTAGTGGCGGAGCCAGCATTTTCGTTAAGAGTATTCACACTTTTAGAACATGAGCGAGTGATTTTTATATCAAAGGTGTTCAGCCATTGATATAGTTGTAATTATTCTAGATACATCAATCGTATATACAGACAAAACTCGTCCGCTTTCATCCCATCTTGTTCATCACTCTCCCATGCATCTGATATCTCAAAACCTGGTGTGATTCGCATGTATTTGTGGGATACATGACTATCTCACTCATCTCTCATTCAATTTTTAGTGCATCTGATATCAAAAGTACATATATCTAAGTGTATCTTCCTCTAAATTATCGGTAAGATACATAATTATTTCGAAATATATAATAGAATTAGTATATATGGTATGGATATATATCTAATAAGATAGTTTCCCCCTTTAAAAATTATTTCATCCGTATGTAACACCATTCTCTTTTTAGTCCGTTCCAAAAAGAATATCACATTATTATAAATAACAATAATTTAACTTTAAAATTCCTGTTTTACCAACCATACAAAAGGATTTATTTTAGACTTACACGTTTTAAAAGAATTTCTTTTTTTATTTTAAATATCATGTCAAATCAAAAAATGTTACATAAAATGAGACGAAGGGAGTCGAAAAGACAAATTAAAAAACTTCACATAATATGACACATGGCAAAACAGGTAGTCAACTCACCTGTCAGAAAATGACATTCTTCTTCTCTTTTCCTAATTATTTTAATTTGGACACTTTGAAAACAATAAAAAGTATATTTGTCTGGTTATGGCCGTTCTAAGCTTTAATTATAACGAAAGAAATTGAAATATTTGTTTTCTTCATTTTAATTCATTTATTTTAAATTAGGATCTTTCGAAAATAGTCTCTCTAAAAAATATATTTTTTAATTTTAATTTATTTACATATTTTACTCTTCCATCTGTTTGAAAAAGAATATAGTATATTTCTTTAACTATTCTTTAACTCAATATTTCAACGATATATAAATGGTTATAAGATTAAAGATTTTTTAACTACTAGACAAAAAAACGTAAAATTTATGTGAGGATCAATTATATCATTGTATTCCAAGAAACAACATCGGTTGTCTGCATATTCTCAAAAACCAAGTATGCGGCATCCAAATATCCACAATCAGCATAAGAATGAATCAAAGAATTAAAAACAAAGATATCAAGACCAACCCTCCCTTTAACTATCATCCTATTCAGTCCTCTCCCGAATACAAAAGCTTTAATTTTGGCAGAAGCTTTGAACACAAATGGGTAAGTAAATTTACTAGGAAACTCACGATCCTCATAAAAGCATGTTAACAAATATCAAGATACTTTGAATAAGGTACTCACTAGAAGCATAGGCACGAATTAGTGCGTTCCAGGAGAATTACCTTTGACTACGTATTTAATGATTATTCTTTTTCTTCTTTGGTCGACATCCATACATTCATGACGACTCTTCCAAGTTGCCGACGAAATCTGGTTGCCGTCTTCAATTTTGCATTTTCTTGCAAGGATTTTCCGGAGGTTTTTGAAATTGTTTCTGTTGTGCACACATTGCAACTGAAATTACTTTTAGCTATGTTATACCTTAATTAATGAGTGATTAGATTTCATTTTTAGTTCAACCCCGTTTTTAGCATAACTGATTGACTTATTTCGTTTTTTTCGACAGGTATCAAACGAGTTTTAAGTATCAACACGCTTAATAAATACGAATGTTTTAATAATTTAGAAAATAGTATAAAAAGAAATTAACGTTATAAAGTATGAAATTTGTAAAAAAATATAGTAAGAATATAAGATTGAAGATTTTTTTGTTTATTTTTTTAAATGTTATATCTAATAAAAATTAAATAAATAAATTAAAACATTCAGAGTATCTATCTTTTTTGTTTCTCCAAGAAGATTCAAAGTCTCACCTTTCAATACATTTTTCAACTTCCATTGTGTCACAACTCACAAGATATACTTTTTTTTTTTTGTCAAGAATTCACCTGTTGGAAGAACCCCACCTGAAGAAAACTCCAAAAAAACAGATCAAATATCTCATCTTTTTGTAATTTCCCCAACAATTTTAAGTTTTAGTGAATCTCAAGATGTAATTTTTTTAAAAAAATTTCATGAACTCATCTGTTTGAAGAACCCCACAAGAAGAGAACTCCAAAAACAGATTCAAAATCTCACCTTTTTAGATCTTTTCACTTGAACAAGGAAGAGGGAATTCAAGAAAATGTCATTTGTTTTAGGGGTTGTGTTTGGAATAGCATTTGGACTTGCTATAATAGTTGCTTTTGTGAAATCTGAAAATGCTAGATCCAAACAACGTACTGATCTGGTTAGCCAACTGAAGTCTTAACCTTTGCTTACTTCAATTTTTGGATTTTTAGTTATTTTCCATTTCTGGAATTTTTTGTATTTATGTTTTTTTTTTTGGTTGGATTGTGTAGGCTAGTGGAATTGCTGCATTTGCTAGATTGACAGTGGATGATTCAAGAAAAATCTTTACTCCAGAACAATACCCTTCTTGGGTTGTTTTCTCAAATCAGCAAAAGGTGAAGTCTTTAACTTTTCTTTAGGATGTGTTTGGTAGGACATAGAGGCGGAGTCAAAATTTTTAGTGTATGGGTAGAGACAGTTCTTTTTGCTTTTTGGGGCTTCTGAAAGGACTAATTATGCTTATCAAATGAGTGTTTTAGCAAAAATATAGTGTTAAAGCTAAATTTGTTTGGGTTCGGGCGTACCAGTAGCTAAAGTAGTGGCTCTGCCATTGGTAGGACGGAAGTCATTTTCCAGAAATGTGTAAAATGACTGTCTTTTTGGAAAAAAAAAATTTGTGTTTGGTTGGAGAATGGAATATATTTTCTGGAAAAGACATCATTGAAGCAAATTGGATAGTGCATCCAAGGGTATGGCCTAATGGTCAATGACAAAAAAGCACTAGGTGATGTCTTTTTGTCCACCTTAACCTTACTGGATAGCTTTACCTAGTACTAGTGGTGGGAGGTGGCAGCTATTCCGTGGAATTGTCAAGGAGTCAAGGTGCGAGAAAGTTGACCTAGACACCGCACTTATCAAAGAAAAAGTATTTGGATAGTGCTTTGCTGAAACGTATGTTAGTAGTAAAGACGGATAATAATGTCTAAATGTTGAGATAATTGTTTGCTCCTTTTTGGTGGAAATGTTTTCCCCAGACATATTTTCTGGCAACACAAAAGTACTTGGATATTGCTTTGCTGAAACGTATATTAGTAGTAAAGACGGATAATAATGTCCAAATGTTGAGATAACTGTTTGCTCCTTTTTGGTGGAAATGTTTTCCCTGGAACATATTAGCTGGCAACCAAAATCAGAAAATAAGTATTCCTTTTTTGGAAATGGAATTTCGGAAAATATTTCCTGTTATCCCAACACGCCATTAGTGTGCTTTTCTGTTTTGGGGGCACATATTGACCATATATGATCATGGAGATTCAATTAGTGCATTATGGTTCAAATTGCGGTCTTTGGTTACAAGACTGTCCCTTACTGGACTTTGTTTAATGTTTATCTACCATAGGTGTGATTTAGTTTGTTGAGCACAAAAAATGACCTCCTTAATTTTTCAATTTTGTTCTTACAGTTGACATGGCTTAATTCTCATCTTGAAAAGATCTGGCCATATGTGGATGAGGTTAGGGGTTCAACGTTTATACTTAGTTTATTTTTCCACTCTTGCAATTTTCCATTTTCCCCCTTTTTCTGTTCTAATTTCTGATTGTTGGAACTTCTTTATTGCCAATTGAGTCGGTATGGATATATGGTAATTCAGGCAGCATCAGAACTAGTAAAGTCAAGTGTGGAGCCAGTTTTGGAACAATATAGGCCTGTGATTTTGGCGTCTTTGAAATTTTCGAAGTTCACTCTTGGTACAGTTGCCCCACAGTTCACAGGTTAGTAGATGATGGATGACGTAACATACCTCAAAGTTCTTGCATTACTACCAAAAGTTTCAGGAGTAACTTGTACATATAACAAACTTATCGGTCCTCTAGGTCTTTATGGAATGCTTATGTATGGATTGGCATAACTTTTCCCTGCATGGAACCACCACTGTTAAAAAAAGGGATAACTATAGTAAATGGCCATTCGGCCAAAATAATTGCCAAAAAAAATAGTCATTCGTTGTATAGGCATGTATAGTCGATGTATATTTCATGTATAGTCCAACTATTTTCAGTTTTTGAGTGTTTCATAATGTATTCTTATTGTATAGCTCATATATGAGTAATCTACATTGTATAGTCAGTGTATACTTTCTGTGACTTTTGGCAAGCTATACTGTATAGTCATGCATATTTTCTATGATTTTGGGTTATTTTTTATATAAATAAAACATGGCTATATTTGTTATAAGTTAATTAATTTATTGTATATATTTGAAATTATCCTTAAAAATTGCATAACATTTTCCTGCCACTTATAGCCTCTTGAGATGTTAAATATAACAAATAGTTTGAGACAAAGGGTATAAAAGATATTCAAACCCTCAAAAAGCAGTTAGTCCTTAATAAAAGATATTCAAACCTCTTGAGCATCTCGTGTCAATTAGTTTTTAATAAAAGAAACTTCTTGTGAGGATGATACACATGATATTTAACAAATGCTTGATCTCATATATATGTCACTGCAGGGATTTCTATTATTGATGATGGAAGTGAGGGTATAACTATGGAACTAGAGATGCAGTGGGATGGGAATCCAAGCATAATACTTGATATCAAGACTTATGTTGGTGTAGCTTTACCGGTGCAGGTAATTAGTTTCAGCATATGTTGCTCGGACTCTCCAAAAATGTTATCGCACCCGTGTTGTATTCTCCAAAATTGCAGTACTTTTGGAGTATCTGACACGCACCCGTTGACATTTATGAAGAGTCAAAGCTTACATACTTTCACCTTAGAGTTGTGCCACGTACTTTAACTGCTTCACATGATATGGTCCTAATTTCTCCTGAGATGCGAATTTTGTTGTTATCTATGTGAATACTCAAATTGAAGGACACACTGGTATTACTTGATGTCCTCAAGCCTGCATTTATTGTTTCTGAAAGAGCTTGTACTTATCGAATTATGGTTCTGTAAGAGCTTGCTGAAAAGGAGAACAAACAACTGTTTCAGCTTAACTAGTCTGTATTTGTGTCTTACACTTGCAAGTTATCTGATATGATTTGCATGGACATGCCCATGTTTGTGTATTTTCGTTGGACTGAGCACAAAATGAAAGGTTAATGTCATTATATTCCCTGTGATATGTCCGTAATAGTAATCTCAAAGAGTTGCACGCTTTAATAGTGAAGAAATGAAGATGCTAGTAATTTATCCATGCAAGTTTCCATTTTAGTTCTTGAAATATTTGCATCATGCTATGTTACAACTCTTATGAATCTGATTTTTAACTTTGTGATTATTGTTCTCCTCTCACTTAGGTGAAAAACATCGGGTTTACTGGTATTTTCAGGCTCATCTTCAGGCCACTTGTGGATGAGTTTCCTTGCTTCGGAGCTGTATGTTATTCTCTAAGGCAGAAGGTGTTGTATCAACCTCAAATTTTCTGTATCTTTCATTTGCCTGTGTAACATCTTGTGCACATACATGCACATATATCAATTTAAGCATGTTATTGATACTTACCCTTAAACAGCTTAAGCATCGTGTTGATACTTAAAATAAAAGAAAATTAAGCATGTTATTTACACAATCCAGAATTAAAACAAAAGCTATTTCTTTTGTTTTGAATTAAAACAAGTCAGTGGGTGCTGATCGCTGCACCCACTACTCTTTTGTTGCAACAGGTTGGACTTTAATATAAATATACATTTGTAAAATAAAAAACATTCTCAACTACTTATATATTTTAAGCAAGATCAGAGGGAGCAGGCGGCACCTACTTTCTTAGTTCTTCATTTCCCGTGTGTCCGCAGATGGCACTTACTTTCACCAGGATAAGGCTACTCACGTGCATATCTCACACCTAAACTCTGTAGGAAAAATGACAAGTAAATTTCTTTATTTGCAGAAAAAGCTGGATTTCACGCTTAAAGTAATTGGTGGTGACATGACAGCAATTCCTGGCCTTTCTGATGCAATTGAGGTTTGGACAAACTTTACCACTTAATCTGTTTCTCTACTATGTTATCCTTCCAGAACAACCAATGCAGTTTGATGTGGATGTAATTGTGTTTTTTATAAAGTGGCTGAGATGTAACTAAGGCCTACAGATGCCTGGATATTTTGCTGGTGTTGCCAAGCCTTATTTTGTTTTCCCTTATTCTTTCTTAAAAGAGAACGGAAGGAACAGAAAGAAATGGAAATATTAAGTAGTGGCTTAGTATTATAACAACAACTATAGGGTGTTTTTGTAGTGCTTATTTTCATCCTTGTTTAGGAAATTCGGGAGCTTGATTTACGATCTGTCAATAAGATAAAACTATTTCTCATGTTTCTTTGTTACACATTCTATGTTGTCTTGAACTTGCCTAAAGCTTCTATATTTCAATATGGATAACGGTATTTACTTGAAATGACAAATACATTTATGAGAACCAAGGAGTGTGTGTGAAAACTTTCGGAACAATTCTTTTGTTTCTTGGTGCATTCTCTAAGACCATTCTCGTTTGAGAAAAGAAAGAAACAACCGATTTGCTGCTTTGAGTTGCTTGCATCAACTTGGATTTTCTTATGCAGTCATAAAAAGGAACGCTTAACACATGTTAGTTGTGATTTACGATATTCTAGGTGTACTAAATGATTTTATTTCTCCAGGGAACTATCCGGGACGCTGTTGAAGACTCTATCACCTGGCCAGTTCGAAAAGTTATTCCCATTTTACCTGGGGATTATAGGTATTGATATTTGCAATAGATTCGTTGAACCATCTTGGTTTCATTGACCCAGTTTATATTTGGGATGCCCTAAGCCCCTAATGTTGGTGCGATCGAACACATTTAACTTCTCGTTGAACCTCCGAAGACCTTCGAATATAAGATTTCCAAAAGTAGAATTGGGATTAAGTTTGGAGATTAATCCCCTCAACTTGTGTCGGACTTCCCCATTCATTTTGCATTGAGCTAGGGAAGTAAAAATGTTATCTCAATGCAATTTTGTAATTATCTCATGTTTTGATTGGATCTGTAAGAGAAAGTTTTAGTAGTTGAAAACACAGAAAAGATAAGTTATCTAGATTTTAATTGGCAACTCCTTAATTTCAATATTCTATTTTCTTGTTTACCAGTGACCTTGAACTGAAGCCAACTGGAGTATTGGAGGTGAAACTTGTTCAGGCAAAGGAGTTAACAAACAAAGACCTCATTGGAAAATCTGATCCTTTCGCTGTATTATATGTACGCCCTCTACGTGACAGAATGAAGAAGAGCAAAATAATTGTAAGTTATTCATCTGTTTCCCTTGAAAAGTTCCATTAATTCATTTGATCAAGTTATGATTAAAGTAACATTCCTCCTTTCAGAACAACGATTTGAACCCAATTTGGAATGAGCACTTTGAGTTCGTAGTCGAAGATCCATTGACACAACACTTGGTGGTAAAAATCTATGATGATGAAGGGCTTCAGTCAGCTGAACTAATTGGATGTGCCCATATACGTTTGAATGAGCTTGAGCCTGGTAAAGTGAAGGATATCTGGTTGAAGTTGGTGAAAGATTTAGAAATTCAGAGAGACCAGAAAAATAGGGGCCAGGTGACAACTCCGCCTCCTTTTTATTTTGCATGACCTTGTTTAGATGCATACTGCAGTATCTAGAATAGTAAATTTGATGGAGAATATTTCAGCAATAATTAAATCAAACAGCATTTTACTGTTCAAACTGAGTGGCGCCAAGGGGGGAGCCGGAGGATCTGAACCCCCTTCAATAGTAAATTACACTGTTACAAAGTCAATTTTACTTTTCATGTATATACTATAGATGTTGAATCTCCTTGGCTTTGGTGTGTTTATTTCTTTATATTTTGCATCCCTTTGTTGAAAATCCTGGCTCCGGCACTGGTGGCACAAGTTGTCCTGTGAATAGCATGAGTTTGTTCCTGCTCACAATATATTCTTAATGATATGATCTTGATCCACCGAGTGCATTAGACAGGAAGACAACAGGGGGGAGTGGTTACATATACTGCAGAACATAGATCATATAGTGCATTATAGCAGTCTCGGTTGCCATCTTTTAGTCCTACGTAGTAAACATATTGGAAGTGATTTCCTTTCCCTTATATCTCCAGAGCACGGCTAACATTATTTATTTGTCTCTTGAAATTGTGCATTTTGTTGTCATTATTTTCTTTTCTATCATGTTGTCTACATTCTTTTGAGCTGAGGGTCTATCGGAAACAACCTCTCTACCCCGCAAAGGTAGGGTTAAGGTCTAGGTACATCCTACCCTCCCCATACCCCACTTTTTGGATTACACTAGTTTTGTTGTAATTGTTGTAAATTGTGAGCAGAACACATAGAGTAGCCTGTGTGATGGATGTCTTAACTGTTCTCTTTATCTTTGGTTAGGTGCACTTGGAGCTATTGTACTGCCCGAATGGCATGAACAATGCGCTCAGTAACCCCTTTGCTCAGAGTGAGTCAATGACTTCATTAGAGAGAGTTCTTAAAAACTCCGCAGAAGGAAAAGAAGCTAGTCCAAACGGAAGTGAAATTAACAATAGAAGAGAGGTAATAGTACGAGGGGTACTTTCTGTTACCGTGATATCAGCTGAGAACCTGCCTCCAGCTGATATAGGAGGGAAGGCTGACCCCTATGTCGTGCTGATCATGAAGAAGGCTCAAATCAAGAACAAAACCAGGGTATCCTTTCTTCGTATTATTTAATTGTTGACTTCTCGGTAAATTCAGTAAATAATTTCTTCCCCTTTTTTGCTAAGTAGGAGAAGAAACAGTATGCCATGATCCTAATTTCTGTACATGATTTCTATGTAGCTTTGGCTCGGACTCTGTATTATACACTGAATATATAAGTACAAATATTTGAATTCAACCCCTTAAATCAAATGAATTGTTGTAGAATCCCGAGCTCAAACAATTTATCAAAAAAAGAAACCCAAACTTGAGCATGCAAGGTTGTCATCTTGAATCCACCTCTTTTAATATTTGGTTTATGGGAACCACAATTATTCTTGTTTACAGTAATTTGCCTAGAGTATCATCATTGATAACTAGATATATTGCTGAATGTTACTAACAATAACTACACCTCATTCCAAAGCAAGTTAGGGTCAGCTATATGAATTTTCAGTGTCCATGTCACAACATTTGAGCTCATCTAATTTTATACTTCTTTGCTTAGGGTAACTTGTCTGGATACTTTCATTCATAACCAGATATAATGTTGGATGTCACTTACCAAAAAAAATTTATAACACCGATTATCTTTTCCCCTTAGGTTGTAAATGAAAGTCTAAATCCAGTATGGAATCAGACTTTTGACTTTGTTGTTGAGGATGGATTACATGATATGCTAATGCTGGAAGTCTGGGACCATGACACATTTGGAAAGGTAAGAGTATCTGCCCCTTAAATAAGTTCCATTGATTACCCCGTGACTACATTTGGTCCTCATGCAATATATCATTAAGTACTTGTTTAACATCTTAAGTATCTTTCCAGACACCAGCATTTTTCAATGTGATGTTTTCTTTAGCTGACGTAACTCATTTTGTGAGCACTTATCTAAAATTTTGAATTGGTTACATTCACCCTATCCTTGTTTTTTCTGTTCTAAAAAAGATGATACATCTCTGCATTCGGAAACAATTGGACTTAAAACATCCCATTTTACTAGTAGTCAGAAACTTTTGTAGACTCACAAATGTTATGTCATATCTAATATGTAAATTTCTTAAGACTTTTTTTCTTTCTTAAGCTCCATATTGAGTCAAATTGCATCATATAAGTTGGAACGGAGGGAGTATTAGTTGTGGAACTGCACAAGTTGTGTTGACTTAAAAATATAAGATTATGGAATGTGTAAAGAACTGCTATATCTTTATTAACCCCTGCCATTTTGATAGTCTGATTCAACCCATCTAAAAGTTGGACTGATTTGGGATTACATATGTATCCTACTTGATCCACGAAAAACCTTATCAATTTTTTTTTTTGGTTCGATATGCTATATATAGCCATGATAAAGAAAAAAAATCATTAGGTAATTGAACAAACTATAAGAAAACAAACAAAGATATAAAATTTGGTAAGAGTTGGGCGCGTCGGGCTATGATCCATTATTTAGCTCATCTTGATCGTGCCCATCTCAGTCAGGTGATCTTTGAGCGGGCAACTCATTTTGACCCACTTAAAGGTACCCTAACTCACCCATTTAACACCCTTACGTCCGAGTATATATAAATTTTTGAGAGTGCCCTTGTCATATCTTATTTCCTGATTATAGAATTGATTCATTTCGAATTCTTCCAACTTTCTTCACAGGATTTCATGGGAAAATGCATACTGACTTTAACGAGAGTTCTTATGGAAGGTGAATACAAAGACACATATCAATTAGCTGAGGCTAAATCAGGGAAACTGAACTTGCATCTCAAATGGAATCCACAGCCAATATACAGAGACCACCAGTGATGAACATTAAACTTCAGTTTTATATTCTTGTTAGTTTTGTACAGAGAGTAAAGTTTCTTTGATTCCCTAATTGCCTGGGAACAACAGCACGTATCATCGAATATTTTCTGTACATGATATATTAAAAGCAGAAGAGGGAGAATACTGTAAAGCTGTGAAACTTTTGAAGAGAAGCTGAGGTTGAAGCTGGAGAAGAATAAAAATGGGAGTTATTTTTCAAGTTGGAAGTTATTAGTAAGTACTACTAGCTACTCACTTTTTATCCTTGGCTATATGACAATTTTTCATTTTGTTGAAGTGTATGACCATCTGAGCATACTTTTATTTACTTAATGATGTCTTCGACACAGCCTCTCGTGTGTGAGCTTGATTCATTTTTAATGCGCTAAGCATGTGAATTTTCTTTGTTTTGATAGTGACTAGCATAGAGACTCGACCTAGGGACCTGGACCTCTGCCTACTATGATACCAGGTGAAACGATGCAGTAAGCAGCACAAACATTTAATATTTAGTTGAAATTTAGCCAAATAGTCCAACAACAACATATTCCATGTACTCCCACAAGTGGGGTATAGAGAGGGTAGTGTGTACACAGACATTATCCTATAGACAATGTTTTTGATAGTTCTTCGGCTCAATAATTAGCCAAATAGTCCAAGAAAGCAAGTAGATATTCAAACTAATTAGTTGCCAATGGGAGAATGATTCCAGGGCCATAAAACTGCAATTAAGTTGAGAGTAAGTTGCAGAAATATGTTTTCATTGTTCTGCTGTTGAAGCCCTGTTTAAAATGACTGAACGGAGACTACTTTTGTTCGACTTTCTCTGGCGATGATTGCTTCCCCTGCATGACCACAAATTGTGCGAGTTTAACCTCTATATACTGACAATGTAAAAGAATTCGAATAAATGACAACTACTGATATTCATACATAGTAAGTGAGATTAGTCCTTGGAAAATAAGTTAGATTATCTTCTACAGTAAGTTGAAAATACTATAGAGTGTAAGTGTATACATGTTGCACTACTTAGATTCAAGACGAACTAGAATAGACTGATTGATCTAGTAAAAGGACGATGTATATGCAAAGTTGTTTAAAATAAGACGGTATATTTGCTATAGCAAGAAAATAGTATATTGTATTGCCAGTGTATATGAGTTAAATCCATGTTGCATTTCTTAAATTCGATATGAACTAGAATAGGCTGATTGGTCTTGGTAGAAGGACGATATATAAACAAAGTTGTGTAAAATAAGACAGTTTACCTGTTATATCAAGTTAATTTATTGTCTATCAATGTATATAAGTTAAATCCTTGTTACATGGATTCAGGACAAACTAGAATAGGCTGATTGATCTAGTAAGAGAACGATATAGATGCAAAGTTGTTTAAAATAAGGCAGTTTATCTGCTATAACAAGTTAAATTACTGTATTGTCTGTGAATATAAGTTAATCCACGTTGTGTTGTTTAATTAAGGCGAAGTTGAATAGACTGATTGATCTAGTAGAAGACGTATAGGCAAAATGCACTTCAATCGCAAACAAGAATCATCAATCTGCTATTTTCTTGGTAAAAGGAAAATTCAATTTAGATTTTCTAGATGAAATATATTCTGCAAAGGCAGGAAGATCATACTGACCAGTACAGATTGCGTAACACGAATGAGTCGATTTTAACCTTCTTTCCATCGTCATTTCTGTTCCAATGGTAGAATGCATGTGTTCTGTTCTTAATCTCTAGTGTAGAATGACCATAACTGGATTCGCGGAAAGCAGAGTAATCTGGTTGAGGATCTCTAAATCTGCAGAAATAAAGAAAAAAATCTGTAGTTCTAGAGAAATTTAAGAAGTTACGGGGTTATTGAAACACATAATTCGACAAGAGTGAAAAAGGATAGCACTAAACATCACACATTTATGCAAGGTCCGAGGAAGGGCCACACCACAAGGGAGTGTGTGTGTCATTTACTGAGTTCACAGATCAGTAAATTCATGTACTCGAGATGAACCTAGTTTATTAGTCGAATGAGGCCATTGTAATGTCATTCACTAGCGATTCTCTGCAATAACATGTAAGTTACCTTGCAGCAAGACCTTCTTGATTTCCTCCATCACCAACAGTAATGTAAACTGGAGCTGTTTTATCAGGTACAGGATAAGGATCTCCACTGGAAACGTTATAGTGTATATTTGATATGCGATACTGGAAAAGAAAAAAGAAATCTTTTTAGCAATGTCAACTTTTGAAGAAAGAAACGGAGGCATATATTCCCTCTGTTTCAATTTGTTCGTCCTACTTTCCTTTTTAGTCTGTTTTAGAAAGAATGTCTCTTTATTTGGGGGTTCTAACTTTCCACAAAATCAAAGGGTCTTTCGCTGCATCAAGTCAAAACCAAAGAAACTAAGGGAGTATCACATATTTGTTCTCTTTTGTTTCCTTGTCCTCGGACGAGTAGAAAAACCAGTACAATAAAATGAAGCTACTTACTGATCGTTCGTAGGCATGGACATGACCAGCAAAGATCACATCAACTTTGTGTTCAACAAACCATGCTTCGAAGACGGATCTCATACTTTCTCCCTCCATGAAATGAGCTACATTACTATTGTAGATAGGAACATGCATAAGGACTATAAGCCAAGGAGTTTTCTCTCTGTCCACATTTTTAAATTCTTCTCTCAGCCACTTCCATTGTGGTGTGTACTTTACTGCATTACAACAGACATTCTGAGTTTGTTGATTGCATCGCGTTTAAGAAAATCAAGAAAGATTACTTTATTCTAAACTCGGAGAGGTTAGCACTTGGTGAAGATCATAAAATCTGTATTGTTGAAGAAGTATATGACCGTCTTATCTAAAAGCTTAAGCTGTTAGGAGAATGCACCAGTCTAATACCATGTTAAAGTGTGTGACCATCTCATCTCAGAGGTTAAAGTGTTAGTGAGAACACATTTCGTTACTTTATCATAAGAATCATGAAACAGGAAACGGGTAAATTACCAAAAGGAGAATAGGTTGATAGCACGATTATGTGAGCAGACGCCCTTCTGATTGAATACCAGAGCGGGCTAGTGCTGTTTGAAGCTTTATATGGCGTTGGATATCTGTACAGATACGACTTGAATGGAGTTACTTCTCCCTGTGTAAAATAAGAAAAACAGTAAATTTCTTGAAACATTACTATTTTTTCTGCATATAGCAGAAAACTATCACTATGTTCTTGAGCTGTGTTGCAGGACTTCACCATATATGGCATATATTCTATCTCATGATTTCCAGTATTCCAAATCCATGGTTGATATGCTGTACTTGGTTCAACAAAGCGTCCCCATGAATCCCAACGGACTCCAACATCATCATACTTATATCTGTCCGCGTAAGATAAATCTCCCACAAATAATACACTCTTAGCTCCACTGTTCATGTAATGCTGAAGAGTTGAAAGAGAATTATATGTTTGTCCAAGATCACCTGGAAAGAACAACACACAAACACTAATAATGATACATCCCGGTAAGAGTTCAGACGTGCTCAAACGTCTAAAGTATAACAACAACAACATACCCAATGAAATCCCACAAGTGGAGTCTGGGGAGGGTAAAATGTATGCAGACCTTACCACTACGTCACAGAGATAGAGAGGTTGTTTTGGGGATAATACAGACAAATGGGAAATGAAATGTATAAACTACTCACCTATGATGCCAAATGTGTATGAAGCATCTGGATCAACCTTTGGAGGAGTTTCAAACCAAAAGTTCCGAGCAGAGTCACCATTTCCGACTTGATAGTAATACTTCGTGTCATACTAAAACCGAGGTAAAAATAATCAGTCAGCAAGATAGAGAACTACTACTATGTGCTATTATCACTATGCAGAAATTACCGCGTTCTTGTGACACGGTAGATGGCAAGCATTATCTACACACAGTTCTGGCGTTTAAAAAGTTAAAATCGCGGAGAAAAAGATAAACAGAATCAAAAGAGCTTGGAGCTCTATCCGGTAATGAAACTAAAGCTTCACACAGGCCTTGTTGCAGATATGTTATTGCAACCAATCCAAGTTTATATTATGGATATAAACTTTAGTCGATCTGATGTTCTTAATCTTCGTGCCAAGTTAACTTTATCTCCTAAAATTACAACAAGAACTGCTATCTTCCTCCAAACAGCAAATTTAGCAGTACTTTTGTGTTTGAGGAAGGAATATGAGCAAATCGCGACTATATGCTTTATTCAGATACAGTGGCATGGTGGTTCTTTCATCTTCCAAAACCATAAAATGGAGAATTTTAAGTACCTGAAGTCCCTCAAGAAGGCAATTGTGTATATATCCAGACTTGTAGTTGTAGAATGTGTAGTTTGTGAATGTTCCCTCTGCTGTAAACTCATATTTTCCCTCAGATAAACCATAACGTACTCGACTAGACCCTGGTTTATCTGGTGTAACCCATGACACTATTACAGCCTTTCCTTCATAGTCACCCTGTGTTATATGCACCTGTAGTAGAATGAAGTTAAGATGATACATAAACACATTGTTATCTCGAAAAAGCATATTCATGAAAAAACTTGTAGCATAAGAAACTGCATTTTATCCACAGTAGACAGAACATTGCACTCGTAAACTGTGAGGGTACAATGTACGCAGACACTGATTTGAATATATAATTTCAAGTTCGCGAAGACATTACATGAAAAAACACTTCCTTATAGATATATTGTTGTGAAGATCAAACAGAACAAAGGGAAACTAACTTACTTGCTGTGGAGCATTATAACCTTTAGGAACTGCAAAGACTTCATTGTCAAGAGGGATATCAACAGCTGGAAACTCCTTACGAACAAATGAACTGGTTACACCAGCATTCCCATTGTCTATCAATGTCAAAAAGATGGACAGAAGAAAGAAGAAATGAAGCAACATTGACTGATCCTCTGAAGCAACAATCTCGAACGAAGTGAGAGGGTCTTTTGGCTTCCTCAGGGCCGTGTGAAGCTTAGAGATAAGATCTGAGCTTTCCTATATAGAATAGAGATGGCCAGCTATTCACTTGATGTATGCCACACCAGGCATAGAAGAAAGGAGTGTAGAATTGGTAAGCTTTGCCGGAAAGAAGCTATTCAACGACGTGAACCAATGATTCACTGCATCCAGAAAGAACCAATGTAGATATTAAAGGAAGAAATTTGAAAGACAAATCTTCTGCTAAAGAAGGAAAAAAATGGAAGTATATACTTAGGTGAACATATATCTATGTCTGCTGAAAAATATGACAAAGCATAGTTGATCAAATTCGCATACGTTCGTATGAGGAAACACTCATGATACTAGAACTCATGTCTTTATCAAGCATATTAACGAAATCTGATAATAAATCAGTTCACTAAAGAATAGAAAAGCGTTTACTGTGTTGCTTTTAAGTTATATAGGAATTCATGAGATGAACATATAATCTTTTGATTCTTCTCATCACCTGAATTATCCTTCTTCTGGCCTAATGTTGCTCAGACTCTCCAAAAATATTGTCACACTCATACCAAATCTTTCAAAAACACACTATTTTTAGCGTATCTGACACACACATATATATATTTTGAAAAGTCTGAGCAGCATAACGTTTGACTATTGAAACAACTAACAAAAGAAGATAAAACGAAAAAGGTGAAATGACACAAGTCATTTTCCTTATGACTATCCGAACTGAAAGTCTTACTTTTTAGTTTGTCCTAAAAAAAATGCTATCTTTTTATTTTTAGAAACATTATAAATTTAAACTTTATCATCTTATCCCTTTCATACAAGTATATATTGCTTACTTTAGACCACAAATTTTAAAAATCTTTCTTTTATTCTTAAATTCCGCGCCCAATCAAAATAATAGTAACAACAACATACTCAGTGTAATTCCACAAGTGAAGTCTAGGGAGTGTGTATGACAAATATCTTATCCCTGTCTTGTGAATATAGAGAGATTATTTCCAAAATTGGAAGTAGTAGTAGCTAATCGACGCATATTATATTAAGAAACTATCTCCTAACAGTGATGGAACCAGGATTTTCAAACAAGGGATTCAAAAACTTGTATAAAATCACTTCCTACTAATTAGTCCGTTAAGGAAAATGTCTCCTTTCCTCTTTTTTTCAACTCTTTAATTCTGACTTTCTACCTGACATACTTAACGACTACAAGATTAAAGGACATTACAGTACCTTAAATATATTTCTAGTTTAAGAAACAAAATTCAAACATCATTCTTTACTTTCTTAAACTCCGAAACTAAAATAGAAGTAGTAGTATTTTTCAACCCTCTACTTCCAACCTTATCTGTACTGTCATCGTATATAACTTAAAATTCACGAATTTACATTAGCAACAACATGAAAATGATAAAGAAAAGTACCTTGAAAAGTTGAAATTAATCACCAAGTAAGTAGGAAATTTGAAATGAAAATATTGGAAATTTATTTTTGGTATTGTTAGTATTATTAGTATTCAAGTAGTATTTGCTTATTTGATGAGTAAACTTTGAGTATAAGTAGAAGCAAAAATGATGAGTAAAGATAGCAGCATGATATGGCGCAAGATTGGATCAAAATGTGTTGTCTTAGTCAATTATTGGGTGGATGCCACTTTCTTTTCTTGTTTTTTTCTCGACTCGATGTTCTGTATTTGTATTGAACGTTGACAACAAAGAGAATTTTTATATATTTAATTACACGTTTTGCTTTTTCTAAATATACTGATCCTTAATTTTTGTCCTTCGAAATCAATTTATGTTTAGCGAGACATATATAAGTTCTTTAAGGACAGGAGACATACATTTTTTAAAGGCGTGAGGGGTAATACGTTGATCAAGTTATGTTCTATATTTGTATAGAGAGTCGGTTAAATTTTAATCCGTGTCAAAAAAAATTATATTGTAAGTTAAAAGGACTCCCTTAGAACAAAGGGAATTTTTATATATTTAATTGCATGGTTTGTTTTTAAAATATACTGATCTTTAATTTTTGTCCTTCGAAATCAACTTATGTCTAGTGGGACATATATAAGTTCTTTAAGGACACGAGATATACATTTTTTAAAGGATGTTGGATCAAGTTATGTTGTGTAAGACAATTATTGGAAGTGATGTGTCCTTTTCTTCGACCTGATGTTGTTATGTATGTGTATATATTGATATCCGATTAAATTTAAGTTAGTATTGGAAAGTCTTATATTTCGATCGCAAAGGAGATTTCATATATTTAATTGCATGATTTGTCCTGGCTGGTTTTTAATTTTTATCCTTTAAAATTAATTTGTGCCTAGAAATTTTAATTTTTGTGGTCTTCGCGTATATAGTCCTTATAATCTTATATTTTTTATATAAAATATTAAAATTGAAAAACTTACTAATATAAAAAGAACATTCATTTTTTTTCAACAGGTCAAAAAGGAAAATAAAACAGTTAAATTAAGACGAAAGGAGTATAATTTTTTTTAATAATGATGATGTTCGAATCAAATTGTCGATGAGTAAAATTCAACCAGTTTGAAGTTTTTTTTTTTTTTTGCTAAAATTTAAATATATTTTAATATACAGTTGTATAAAGTGTTCTCTTCTGTGAAATATTCTGACAATACAGATTGGTTTCTTTTAAAAGAAACTGTTTGTTTCTATTGTAGATAATATAAAAATTATTGTAAATATTTTTGCCCATCATGAAGCTAAATTAATTATTTAATTTTTTTTGTCTTCATATAATAAATGGAAGTAGATTTTTTTTTTAAAATTGTGACATTATATGAAAAAGAAAGAATTACACTGGCTAGTGTCGAGGACGGAGCTAGCATACAGTGAGGGAGTTCTTTTGGCGGAAAATTATATTATTTATATAAGGTTAAAATAATTTTTTTATGTATATATAATAGATATCAAATTCTCTTCGACTAGTTCGTGTGTTTACTTTTAGTGTAGCTCACATGAAGGGTACAAATAATTCTGCACTCAACGTTTATACGAAATTATATTAATTTATTAAAATTAAGGTGATATATATCAATTAGCTATAATATAAAAATGACAATAATAACTTATTCAATATAATTTTATAAATAATCTCTTAAGTATAAAATATGCAAATCTTATTTCGGGCTCGTAAAATAGAAAAGTTATTTTTAATAGTTTTTTATTCATATTTATAAAGAAATTTTTCATATTTTTAATCAGATATATTATTATTTTTTTCTGGTATATGTTTTATGGGCAAAATAATTGTAGCTCACATGTAATATGGGCATGCTAATAATTTGTTTGTCCACATGTGATCTGGCTTAATAATTGATAATCTTCTTAATTAACTAGTAAACATTTATTTTTTGGACTTTAAACTATATGTGTTATATTAACAATGTAAATAAAAAAGATAAAAACACATAGTTGTAATTAGTATATTAAGTAGAAATATTAAGGTATAATAATACAAACATATTATTTAACTTGGATTCAAGTTAAACACAATAGACATAAATATTGTTCTACGAGTCATAATACACGTAGGTTACCACATAGGACGTGAAATACCATGCTGGACACATGTATGATGTGTCTACTTATTTAACTCAGTTTTAGTGTCCACTTATTATGCGCATCTAAAGTTGGAAGGCATAAATACTAGCTAAGGCCAAATAAAAAGATGTATTTATATATTATACATCAAATGCCTATTAAGATTTAACTAGATAGTGTGTTCTTGTAGACTTTCAAAATGCATTCCAAATATTTAAGTTCGAATTTATTTACTATAAAGTTCTTTGGAGTTTTTTTTTTAGCATAATACATAAACAGCAGTCAAACTTAGTCTCGACTAGCAAGTAAGCACTGCATATCTAGACACATCAACTAAACACTCCACTCGTCTTCATTGTATCTCATGGATATCCAATGTTGACGTGACCCATTAATTATTTTTAAATGATTATTTTATAAATTGGAGTGTTTAACCGATATAATAGAAATGAATTGAGGACTAAATATGGCTAGATGTGCATACTCAAAGACGTCAATTGATTTTCAAAATCATCCAAAAGTTGAAGGGAAAAGGCAATCTTTATTTAGTATGAGGAGTCCAAATAAGGAAATGGATGAACATAACCCTTTACAACTTGAATAGAAGAGCTGGTGCATGCATGTACCATATTGTATAAGTTCCTCAAACACATGAAATATCATTAGAAACAAAGACAACAGAATATTCACATACATTTGAACTTCACTTCATCTCAACTACTGAACAACAAGTTTCATCAGTCCTCTGGGAAACCTAAATATCTATAAACAAGTTTAGCAACTGGTTTCGCGTCACCTGGTTGATATGGAACAAGAGACCCCGTATCCATATCCGATATAGTCTTGTGCAACGTTTGTGGATGAGCACAATACAAATGTTTTCTTTCAGCCAGTTCTTCAGCGAGCTCACTTTGATGGTTGTCCATAAGATCCTCATTGACTACCACTATTAACGGTTTGCCCAGTCGTAATGTCTCAAATATGCTCCCTGAACCTGCAGTGCTCAAATGTCTGATTACATAGGCTTAGTGTTGCAACTTTTGAAGTTCTATAATGACAAGAAATATTATTTCCCTATTCGCAGCAAGTTTTACAATTCATTTAATATGTACAAATTATTAATGTAGAAACCCCATAAGTAAAAAGGACAAAAATCTTGAACCCATAAGCTTCAATTTCTGGTTCCGACTCTGATCAGAGACAAAGTGCATGAACGTTTCAGCCAATCATATGTCTGATTCCGACATACCATGTTTGGTACCATTTCAGTTGTTTTGTATAAAATTCAGCACGCCAAGTACGGAGTTTGGTCATTAGTTTACAACCCAACATAAATAAAACAGGTATAAGTTATGAAAATGAAATAACTAAACCCTGCATAAAGCTAAGGTCATTGTCAACCATGAATTACCTGCGTGGCTGATAACAAGTGATGCGGACTTCAAATAGTCAGCTATGCTTGATGAAAATGTGAAGTAGTCCAGAGCTGGGATACCATTTTCAGCAGTCGACTAGAAAGATTACAGCAAGATGTAAAAGACCAGAAATAAATGAATTATTACTGAGCAAAGAAGAATTGTCGAATGAGTGAGTAAAATTTGCAAAGGTAGAGTTATATGCCAGTGAGTGAGTGAGTGCAAGTGTGCCATTTCTATAGAAGGTTAAAAAGAGAGTCCATATTGAATTGTAACAAAACCTAACATAAAAAGCATGCAGCCAAGAAGCACATTATGCAGATCAAATGATTCTGCAGATGATACATATTGAATTCATATCACAGAAAACTAATACAGTACGTAAGTTTAATGAGATGCGAGCACCCAAAAGAACCACGTGACACATTCCAAATATCTCGTTGTTACTGTCCGTCAAAGACAAAAACTAAGACTCAATAACCACATATAGGATCTCGGTTTGTTAGCATGCCAAGGCCTAGTCATTACTCAGATTAAAGCTTGCACATCCAAGCATATGCGAACATAAATTCTTCAATACTTTCAATTTTATTTGTTAAGCACACCTACTTCCCCTACAAGAACACCCAATTTTGCAGACCGTTCATTTCTTTGGCAGTGCTGTGTAAAACCCTTAGCCTTGGAATTTACAAAGAAAATTATGCTTTAGTTTTTTATATCTTTTATTAGCCCATTTGAAGAGTATGATCTGAATGTTCCCCAGGGATTTTGTCTAGTGGTAAGAAGGCAACATGTGATGTGTGGGTTAGGCGAACATCACCGGTTCGAGCAGTGGCACAGATAGCCTGGCATTTAATAGGAAAAATGAAGAGAAATGGACCAATCATCCACTGAGTTTCGAATGGTGATATATCGAAGAAAAGGGTAGAGGGATGGGTCCATTATCCGAGTGTTGAAATGTGTGTCACTGGCCCTTGGAGATTTTTCAGTTATATAACCAAAAAAGAAGAGAACCTAATACTTTCTTCACAGCAATTTCTTTTCTGTTGATACGCCTTTGTATTAGAATTGAGAAATTCTATGGCTCAGATCTTAGTATTCTCTTATTTCATATCTCTTCGTTAGTTGGGGGAAGAATCTGCCCAAATCAGATTTTTTGAGGAACGTACCCAATTTTTCCAATACGGTGGTTCGATCTATGATTTACCATTCATGGACATTGATATCCCCCTCCTTGCGGTTAAGGTCACGACTTCGGGCATGGCCAACTCCCATAGTGTCACGGGCGGTGTGTACAAGGCCCAGGAACGAATTCACCGCCATATGGTATTTGTTTGCGAGAAAGGATGGTTAACAACCGATCGCGCTACCACTGAGCTACTGAGGAACAATGGACTTGATGTTGGAATAGCATATTTTCCCAAAATCCTTAATTCTGCATCATTTCTCGAAATTTCACTAACTCATTGTTCTTTCACTTTATTAGGCAACTCAACTTGTTTTACATTTCTATTTTATTTTTGTTGGTTTCCTCCCCGATGTCCAGTACCCATTCTGGGGCTGGACGAATCGACATTTATCCTGCTTAAAGTACATCAATGTACAGAACCATACCCATTCTAGGGCTCGACGAATCCATATTTGTCCTGCTTAAAGTACATCCCAATGAACAGAACCATTCTAGCCTTGACTAATCCATGTTTCCCTTCGTTTAGGCCCATTAAAAGGGGAACTAGGATTTTTTTTCATTCTAAAAACTCGAACTTGAAACCTCTAACTAAGGGAGAAAGTGATCTCCATCCCACAATTACCCAAATTCTTACAGTTTTTGGATCCACAATCAAGGTAGAGACTGAAAAAAAGCTGAAATTTTTACAACAAACATGCTATAAGAAAAAACAAATATGGAGAGAAATGTGGAAGTACCCTTGTTGGGATGTACGATCCTCGCCCCATTTGAATCAGAATATCTGTGTAACCTTTCTTAAACAATTCATTCTTAACTTCCTGAGTATCCACTGCTTTTACAAGAGCATCAAAAGAAGTAGTCCCTACGGTCACAAAAACTACTCTCTTCTCCTTCGCAATATCATCACCCATTTAGAATTTCCAAATTACATTCAACAATTCGAATCTGCAATTAACAGAGAACAATATACGGATTCTTCGCGTGAATACTAATTACAGTAAAAATCACAATCACAGTTTGATTTGATGGAGAAATTGAACGGTGAAGAGCTCCGGCGATCTCCGGCGGCCGGCACCGGAAAGAAGGTTGACAAGAATTATATAAGACACTGAGAACCGGTTCTGATTTCGGATCCTATTGATGTTTTATTAGTTGGGCCTATGGACTTTATAGTTAAATGGGCCCTAAATTATATCGAAAGAATTAACCTAAATAGCCGCTCAATTTAACTTCTTAAATTTAATTAAATGGCAATCGAATGCATAATACAGTTTAATGCGATTTTTAATTTGATTTTGTTTACTTTTATATAGTTTGTGGATGACCTCCAATTGCCAGAGAAGAGAAGAGAGAAAGCAAGTCGAAAACTTAAAACTTCATTAAAGAATATAATATCTTCTGGTAGTTTCTAAATTGAGATCGAGCTTACTTCTTCAATGTCGGAGTCTTTATTTAGAAATGTGCTGGTAAGCTATAACAAAAATATAGGAAATGAGAGAATTGTAACCGTCCATCATTTTGTCAGCATGCAAGATTAAAAAGCATTTTCACATGAGTCTTTGTTGTTGCAATTGAACGCTCCAACCAATGGTGAATTCAGGATTTTTTCGAAGGGGGTTCAAAATTTTAAGAAGTAGACAAATGAACTAACCAAAGGGGGTTCGATGTCTATTATATATACATAAAAAAATTATTTTTACCATATAAAAATAGTATAATTCTTCACCGAAGGGGGTTTGGATTGAACCCCCTGAGTACTATGTGGCTCCGCCACTGGCTCCAACTTACAGAATGATCATTTAGACACTTCCAAAATTAATGTATCACATTAGCATTAGGTATCCACATGACATAGTAAATATGAGTTGGAGTGTTTGACTGTTAGTTAAGATGTCTAGATATGCATTCTCATAGTTGGAGTGCTTACTTGCCGACAGAGTTCAAATTCAAATGTTTGTTTATGTGATCAACAACAACGTACTCAGTTTAATTCCACAAATGATCTCCTAAAACCAAAATAAGAATTAAACAACATATTCAATACAAATCAAATTTGCTGGATAAGTGAATTCTCTTCAGTTTTCAAGCAACTTCATACAGGTTCTCCAAGACAAGTAATCTTAATACAATTGGGAAGGTTTCAACACTCCAAAACATAAGAACTTCATCCAATTTCTGCATTTTTATCACACCTCCCTCGTTCTAGACTCGTTTTAAATTTCTCACGACTAACCAAGGATCGAGTCTGTCTAGATAATCTACAGATTACAATGAGCGCGCCAACCCTTTATGGCTAAAGAATGAAATATTGAGCCTACCTGACATAATATCCTACTGGAACAAATCTTAGACCTTGCAGTGTATAAAATAGGAAAAGAATCTATGTATCTGGTTTAAATTAAACTTGAAAATGAAGACGTGAATGCGTAAGGAATGTTGGCGAGAGGACCTCTCTGGCATGCAAGCTCGTGGATGTCCTTCACGATGTCAAAAACTGCATCGGGTTGTGCAAGTTTTAGTGCATTCTCTGATATAGTTTTGCATTCATCTGCCTTGGTGCTAAACCAATCTGCAACAATTCGGGCTGTTTCCTTGGGGCTTCGTGTGAAAACACCAGCTCCATTTTCCACCACGTATGGAACGTTTCCCTTTTCCTGCAAATACATAATAAGAAAGTAAATCAGTGAACACGGTCTTATCAGCAGTTACTAAATAGCTAGCAATCGAATAATCAACATTTTGATTTCACTAACTTGTCCGGGAATGTAGTCGTTGAGAATAATTGGCAGCCCTCTGATAAGTGCTTCTGCAATTGTACCTGGTCCAGCCTACAGGTGAAAATAACTGAATCTTTACTCCCACGTTGTGGACAATGCACAAAAAAGAATACACGGCAACAGAAGCAAAACCAGAATTTGAAGCTTATGGGTTCGAGATTCTAGTCTCTTCCGAGTTGTTGGGTTCTAAATTAATAATACTTTATTCAATGGACTTTTAGTACAAATATAGAGTTTGGACCAAAACTACCGAGTTCGGCTGAACCCATAGTAACTGAAGCGCTAGCTCCGCCACTGCATGGCAATGCTAATAGGAGTGCATCGACATACCTTTGTGATAATACAGTCGCAAGCGCCCATCCACTTCTCCATCTGTTTCTGAAATCCTTTAATCTAGACAGCGAGAAGAAAACGTATCCAAAAAAAAAAAAAAATTGATTGTCAAGTAAAGCTGAGGTGTATTAATGTAGTTTTGCAAAGCGCGTTCATACTCCAAGAATCTAGTTCTATTTTACCTTGACCGGAATGTTCCATTCAAGTGATTGTAATGTGGACACTAGCTCTTCATTGCGTCCACATATGACAACCATTTGACCGATAGGTTTCTCCATTTCTTTATCGAAAAGAGCTTCTCCAAGAGCCTTTGCAGTTTTTTTAACCGGTCCCATCCCTTCACCCCCGCCCATCAGCAACACTGCTGGCAATGTTGGATCCATCTCAAGTTCTACTCTGAGGTCATCCTATAGCAAAGTATGAGGAAACAGTAAGGAAAAAAAATGAAACATGGATTCAAAGGAGTGTAACTCTTTCGTAAATTGAGGGACATTCACCTTGGTAAAAATTGCTCTACAAAAAGAGGGACGAATAGGCAACCCGAAAACACGTGTTTGAGATTCTTCCAATCCATCAAATAAAGCCCTCTTTGCTACCTCCTCAGAGGGGCAGTACAATCGATTGACCCCAGGATGAAACCTATCATTCAAAAGAGGATACCGGTCAAACTGACATATTTGACATGAAAGCTATATTGTTTGGACTCTCCAAAAGTGTTGTCACACAGGAAATTTTTGAAGAGTCCGAACAACATAGCATGAAAGTGTAAGATATATTCGAACTCCAAACTAAGTTACTCAGATAATTTACCATGTACGGTGGCAAGTACTGAGGTCCGTAATAACGGTGACAAATATTACTTTCTTATGTAGACCTTGCCATTTTAGAACCCACAACGGAATGTGTTGCATAAGAGGATGAACACTAATAATTATGTCTGGCTTGTACTCCATCAGGCCAGCTTCCACCTCCCTTCATTTTCACAAATTTAAAATGAATTTAAGACGATATTGATCCCATATCTTTGATAACACTAAGAAAGTCCACTTTCACATAAAACTTAAGCAACCAGATCAGAAATCTTTTTTTAATATCTGTGTAACTAAACAACGAGACAACTTGCTATTGACAAAATAATGAGATATGAGGCATAAAAGAAATGATTAAAGACTGTTGAATGCATTCAAATTACAGTAATATAATTGAAAATGATGAATTTATGGTGTGCTACCTAGCTGGTGTACCAAAGAGTATCAAAGGAAAATCACTTAGAAAATAACAGAAGTTATAGCAGGTTACACTAAGGAATTCTTCGTGCATTTCAATTTGTTTTTCTTACTTTTTTTTTAGTCCGTGTCAGAAAGAACGTCTAGCAATAAATCTAATTTTTCACATGTTTAAGACATTAAAGGACAATTTGGTGCATTCTACATATCTTTCATATGAAACCACAAGATTCAAAAGTCTTCTCTACTTTCAGACTCCATGTCAAGTCAAAACCAGAAAAACAAATTGAAATGGAGGGAATATCATTGACCATAGGAAGTACCAAACATCCACGGCTTTGAAAACAAAGAAGGAACTATACTTGGCATAGAAGGCGGCAATGGCAGCAAGATAGGCTGAATGTATCCAACGAGGGGACGTGCCGTGAAATGCAACCTTCCAAAGCTGCACATGTTTAACCATGAACTTGTATTGCTGCTCCATGGTGTTCAATGGCCATCCAGTGTATTCCTTCCAAACATCTTTTACGAAAATCTACAACAATTGAACACATTTGACATTACCAAATTGAAATATGAAGATATGGTACATCCGATAAAGGCTTCATTAGGCATGTCATACCATGGGGAGAAAAACCAGTAACTAAATTGTTAAACTTAACAAGTAAAAACTTATATCTGGAGAAGTATTTAAACAGATGGGATCTACATAAACATGAGAATTATATAGATAAACGCAACAAAAACACAATTTTTAGGTAGATCCGATAACATGAATCAACCTATATTCTACATTATAATATCCTTAACTTTCAAGAACTAATCAAAACTTGAAACAAAAAAGCTTGGCATTTATCATTGGAAACTCAATTCCTCAATATGACTCAATAATGCACATAGGACACGAATTAAAATGCAATTTCTAAGCAAGGGGATTAATGGGACTCACAAATCCAAATAAAAAAAAATGCAACAAATAGAGCAATTCACATCAAATAACTAGAAAACCAGAAAGATAAAAACTTTATGTTGTACAACAACAACATACCCAGTGGAATCTCACAAGTGGGGTCTGAGGAGGGTAAAATGTACGCATACCTTACCACTACCTCATAGAAATAGAGAGGCTTTTTCCGGAAACCCTCGTCTAAATAATTCGAGCCCCATAAACAAAATGTACTAGATATGGAAAAAAAGGGGGAAAAAGGGAGTAGAAAGGACAAAAGAAAAACGACTAATAATGAAGAGCAGGTGATAGTATGTAAATACGATAAAAGTAAGCAAATATAAGATGAATAGTGACAACATACGATATAGAGACATGACTACTCCTACTAACCTACTATATACCTACTCCGATTAGCCTTCTACCCTAATACGCGACCTCCACTCCTTTCTATCTAAGGTCATGTCCTTGGTGAGAAATAATTTTATGTTGTAATATCCTAAAATTTCAAGAACTAATCAAAACTTCAAAAGAAAAGAACATGGTCTTTATCATTGGAGACTCAATTCCTCAATATGACAAATGACTCAATAATGCACATAGGACAACATGAATAGACATGGAATTTCTAAGCAAGTGGATTAATGGGATCCACAATTCCAAAGTACAAAAATTCAACAAAAAGATCAATTCAGATCAGATAGCTAGAAAACCCAAAAAGATAATAACTTTGCGTTGTAATATCCTTAACTTGCAAGTAATCAAAACTTCAAAGAAAAAACTTGGCATTTATCATTGGAAATTCAATACCTCAATATGACAAATGACTCACAATGCACATAGGACTACACAAATCAAAATGGAACTTCTAAGAAAGGAGATTAATGTGATTCATAATTCCAAACTTAAGAAATGTAACAAAAAGAGCAATTCGGATCAAATAGCTAGAAAACTAGAAATATAATAATTTTACATTATACTTACATTGTACAACAACAACAACAACATACCAGTGGACTCCCACAAGTGGGGTCTGGGGAAAGTAAACCTTACCACTATCTCATAGAGATAGAGAGGTTGTTTCCGGAAAGCCCTCGTCTACAAAAATCAAGCCCCATAAGCAGAAGATACTAAATATGCTAAAAAACGGAAAAGAAAAAGAAAAAGAAAGGATTACATTGTAAATTTATAATATCCTTAAATTTCAAGAACTAATCAAAACTTCAAAAGGAAAAAACTTGCCCTTTATCATAGGATAATTTCTCAATATGACAACTGACTCAATAATGCACATAGGACAACATGAATCAGACGTGGAATTTCTAAGCACGGGGATTCACAATTCCAAACAAAAACATCAAATAGCCAGAAAACCAGAAAGATAATAACTTCACAATGTAATATCCTTTTAACTTTCAAGAACTAATCAAAACTTCAAAGAAAAAAACTTGGCATTCATCATTTGAAATTCAATTCCTCAATAAGAGAAATGACTCAATAATGCATATAGGACAACGCGAATCGACATGGAATATCAAAGACAAACAAGCAATGCAACAAACATAAACCAATTATCTAGAAAACCAGAAAGATTATAACTTTACATTATACTTATCCCCAAATTCCAAATGGAAAGCATCGCGAATCGCCTCAGCTGAAGCCCTATGTCCACCCCCTGTATCACTCATCAAAATAAGCACATTTTTTGTTCTTTCAGCACCAAGTTGCACCATTTCCATTGTATCATTTTCATCTTGAATTTCATAATTGCATTTCTTTGTAGTGTTGTTGTTCCCTAAAATCCCATAAACCCCAACTCTCTCTAATACAGTGCTGATCGGATTCTTCACCGGAATCACCTCAGTCACCATTTCCCCTGTTCTCTAATGTTCCAATTCCTGAAATCTCTATATTTGGTATAAAGTTCAAATTTTTTCCCTCTTTTTAGGAAATGTATATCAAAATCAAACGCCCACCCACATAAGGATCTCGAATTTCCCAGAAAAAGAATGAATCCACCACCCCTTTGACCTGCCGGAAAATGGGGTTCTTTTTTCCAGCAAGAACAAAGAGCTGGGGATTCAAAAAAAGAGAAAATAGCTATAAAAACACAAAGAATTTGCCAAATTTCAAGAAAATGGAAGAATGGGACACCCTTTAAACGATTTTCAGAGAGTTACAAGTTTGGAGAAATGGGGTTGGTTTTTCTTTTTTCCTTTCTCCTTTCTGTTAACATGAGAGGATGAAAGGACAGAGGAGGGAGAGATTTTCTATTTTTAGATCTACTATAATCCTCCGTCTCATTTTATAGAGCATCCTTTGAATTTGACACGGTGTTTAAGATAAAAATAGAAAAAAATTTAAACTTGTATGTAAAATTATTCTTAGATATTTGTGTGGCTGACAATCATTTCATTAACGATAAAAAAAAATTTAAAATTACATTGTTTTTTATTAAAGTTAAGTGACATTCTTTTTAGGACGGACCAAAAAAGAAAAAGGTGTCATATATAAAACAGGAAAGTGGGAGTATTTATTAACATGATAATACGTAAATAAATATTCAAATTTAACCTCAACTGATACGTGAACAATTCAATTTCGAATATATTTATTTAGATACCTTAATTTATTTTTACTATATTCTGATGAATACTTCAACTTACTAAACAATCATTTATACACCTCCAATATTGACATGTATCCACGAGATATAATAAACACAAGTTTAAGAGTTAAGGTGTCTAAATATATACGCTCAAAATTAAAACGTTTATTTTGCACTTGAAATCGATTTGAATATTCGTTTATATATTATGCTTTTTTTTTAAGCAAGTTTGAACATATTTTGCTAAAACAAATAATTTCATTTTACCTTTATTTTTAAAATTTGTGAGGTATGAAATTAGCTAAGCATCATTCAACTAATTTAAAGTATATGTTACTTACAACTGATTCGATCATCTATTCGATATTCCGTGCTTGGATTCGGGCTTTTAGTTGTCCATCTGATATTTGGTATTCGTATTGGAGTCCGACTAATTCGATTTGTACCATCTCAAATGCATTTTCTACCAAAGATTTATTCATACAAGATTCGAACTCGAAAGTTCTGATTAAGGGAGAAGGAGCCCATCCACTGCACCACGTCTAGCCATGCAAGTTGATGGTCCTTCCATGTGTCTTTGACAGGTGTGTGCACACATGTTCCAATGAAATAATTAAAATTTTATCATATGATAGAATATATATAGTTTTCATGGGCCATTGCCAAGTTTAGTGAGTTGTATTTTAGTCCTAAATAAGAAAAGGTAGCTTTTTGAATTTTTAAAATAAAAAATTTTACATTAAAGTTTAAAGAGTACCTTATTTAGAAGAAGTTAAATAGTAGAAAAAGACAGAAAAGGAATGTCACAAATGAGGTACACAGGTCACAGGGTGTTGTCTGTTGCCAATGTTTTTCTTTTTTTAATTGGATTATTTTATCGTATATTTAGTGAGATACGGATAATAATTTCAATATATTTTATTAGAATTAAGAGTCATTTGATTCGCAAATAAAATTATTTCTAAATTATATTCAAGTTGAATAGGATAAGATGAAATATCTAAAGATTATAAGGTTGCGATCAAATTTACTGTACTTGGTTGAAGATATAGATTTATGGTTTATCCCGAGCTAAATTTATACCTTCGACCAAACAAATATAATTTTATCTCAAATTTAAAGAGTGTTTGCATGAACTTATTTTTACGTATTTTTGACTTTTAAATACTTCTAAATTTTTAGAGGTGTTTGATAAAGATACGAAGTATTTTTGCACATTACTTTAAGCTTAAAAAATATAAACGCCAAAAGCAGGTGAGTACCGACTTTTCGCATTTGAGTTTTAAGTCATTTTTAAAAAAATAATAGATTATCCAAACACCCCCTTAATCTTGGAATATATCACCTTATCCCTCGTACCAAACAATTCACTTGGTTGAGAAACAAGCTATCTCGAGAATAATTATCCCAAAATTATTATCCCACCCTTAAATGTGGGATAAGTAGCACCTCCAATCACAAGATAAGTTATCCTTCGATCAAACATTAAAATAAACTCGTCATAAAGTAAATCCAGAATTAGTTATCGCTTATCCCTCGTACCAAACGAGAGCTTAAAAGATGGTATAATCCATCAAATTGCATCAATTTGTCATACACTAATATCTTACATAACTTCTATACTAGAGCTAGAATAATACTTTACAAAGAAAACACTAAAAAGTTTATGCAGAAAGTTGACTGATTCTTGATGCCTCTTCTAAGCTACATTTCCCCCTCAATAGATCTGGTATCCAAACGATGAAACGCGCGCCCACTGCTTTTGACTCGAACTATATATAAACATAACATATTGCAACTCAAAGCTTTTCAAATCCTGGATCCGCAACTGAGATTATCTACATTCTACTCAATTGATGCCACGACAGATCGGGCAGGGTGGATCTGTGACATCGTCATGATGTGTTCTTCCCTCTAAACAATCAGCATGGTAAAGATGACCACAAACTAAAACTGCCACAACAGAAGGCTCGCTGGAAGATATGTTGCTATCGAGTACATAGCGTTTCTTTCTCAAAGGCTTCTGACATAATCCACAAAACAGCTTTGTGGCATTGGAAGATGTTGCATTCGCTGCCAGTAAACTGGGCGCGGTGCCAACACTTTCTGGTTTGTGAAGTTCACTCTGCTTACTCTCTGAAAAGAAATGCAAAGGAAGTCGAGTGAGAAGCTGAAAATAACAACAAAGATATTAAAGTGCAGTGCTATCAAAAGCAAAAAGCGCAATCAGTGAGGCTTTAAGCACAAAGCAAAGATAAAGTGTAAGCTTCAACGAAAGAAGACACAAAGAGAGAAAAAAGACATTTATGGTTAATCCAAGACTAATACTAGCATGAATGACGGATATGTGAACAAAGAAATTGAAATTTTTTATAAAGTGAAATATCAGTTGTTTATCTTCGCCTCTTCAGAAGAGGCTCATTGGCAAAGAAAAGTATGTCCTATACGATTGATGACGACACTGAACCGCACATTAAGTGCAGTGAAGCGCTCAACACATTCTGAGCCTATCTTAGGGCTTAAGTGCACTTTTGACAACACTATTGAAGTGTTTCTTCAAATTGATTGGCTTAATACATAAACGACCGCTTGAACTTGTTCAAGCATTTTCGTTTTTCATTTAGATGACTAATCTAGAGGCCCTACGTATTGAACACCTTATGTTGTCAAGAATGCGCCTATTGATCACACCTTGATGAGAAGGCAGGTCACATATTTCCCACCCAAATTGAGTGTGTTTGCAGAAAAACTGGATCTTTCGCAGGAGAATGATCTTTTTTTTCTTCCTCCTCCCGAAAAAATAGGTGTTGCTAGAAAATGGAGCTTTACCGGAATTCTTCATTTCAACTCCTCTATCTGTCTCTCTTTTCACGTCATGGATCTTTATTATTTTGTGCTCATTTGTTTTACTTGTCACATCAAGAGCGAGTAACATTCATGCACCTTAGTTTGTTTAGAATTGTAAGATAAGTGATCATTAGACACAGCTTTTATAACATAGACAACTCAATAGGTTGGGCCCCTAGATTAGTGTCTAAATGAGTTTTTTTGCCCGGTTCAGCTGTTCAGGGGATCGTCTATGTATTCAACCACATAGATTCAAAAGAAAGATAAGAGAATCACTCAAGACTGACACAAAAAGAACAAGAAATTTGATTTACAAGTCCACGTTTAATTTTCATAGAACTATCTTATATTTGATGACAAAAACAAGAACCCAGCCTCCAAAAGAGATGAAGATCCTTGTGCAACTACTACGGATTTGCATGAGATGTATGTGGAAAAAGATAAGGAAGTAAGTTGCACCTGTGTCATGTCCAGAATCCGAGTTGCATTTACTAGCTGGCTTTACGGACATCTTCACATCACAAAAAGGAGTCGTCCCACCACGGGAAGTTGATGCCTCAGCATTATTAGCAGACCTCCGTCGAGTATAATGGAGCCCATAGTAGTAATGAGGATGCTTTGAACACATTGCCTGGTCAACATTTCGACGGTGAACAATAGATGATTGTTGGCATTGTGTTACCTTTGAAGAATCATCTACGATATCCATAATTGATGAGAAAGACTTTGTTGCACAGAAATCAACTTGATGAGAGGTCTGCTCAAAATACAAGAAAAGATCTAAGAAGGATAAGTAAGAACATCGTGACTCCAAATCATTTAGTGCTTGAAACTCGTTCACCTCTCGATTTTGTACATGATGACCTCCTCCTATTATAACTTTGAGATGGAAATCTCACAGCATTAGTACAACAACATTTGGAGAGGGTAGAGTGTATGCATATACAGACCTTACCCCTATCTCATGGAGGTAGAGAGGTTATTTCGAAGGACCCTCAGCTCAAAAGCAGCAAACCAAAGTAGTTATGAAAAGAAAAAACAACAATGAAGAAAACTTAGCAACTAATAAGGAAAGCAGTAGGAACAACAACAAAACAGTGTGATTACAGAGACACAATAAATGACAGATGATGGTAGATATCAACTCACATCGTTAATAGCTATGTCAATTTATCCCAGTTCATCAATATTTGTAGAGAATACAGTATCAGCTGTGAATTGAGCTAGTATATATTTTTCTCCACCATTTTAAATAATTCGCAGAAATGAAATAGATGCAGATGTGTAAGCAGAGTAACTTTGAAGATTGAACCACCAAAGCAAAACTAGCGAAAATATTTAACTACCACCGCACAACAGGAAAGAAAGCTAACCTGTTTCGACGCTGCATCCATCCCAGGTGAAGGCAGCTGGTCTGCAGTGACATGAATAAAGCTTTGAGTTACGATTCAAGCATTCGACTGTCATTTCTCAAGGAAAATAAACATGCAAGCACAGTGAATATCTACCACAGACATTTTTTTCATTTTGTATGTATGTATTAGTGTTGATTGGGAATAGGGAGATTTTGCGTTAAACTTGAACCAATACTGAACGAACAAAAACCATACTAGAATTTGTATGTCATGCTTCTAAGAATTTCTCATACAAAAAGCATTGTCATTGTAATGATGGTGAGCTTCTTCTATAAAGAATTCTTATTCAAATAGAAGAACCTTAGCACATCTACACTTAAATATATGGCAAAATAATCAGAGTTTTGTGGTGTGCGAAAGCAGCGATACCTTGGGTAGATGGAACAAGAAAATAGAATGGGATAATATAGAGCAAAAGAACAATTTCCCATCAGACCATCTTCCGTTTAAGTACCAAGAAGGCAATGTACATGGCATATGTTAAAAATCATAGCTGGGAACCAATGTAATATGAAGCAGAAGGAAAAGAAGCCTTGAGAAAATTGTTAGGAGTACGGAGAAGTGATCCCTTGACAGTTGAAGGTCACACGCAGACAACGCTAAGTTGGCCACCAAGTCATGTTCAGCGGTGCTTAGATATTCTATATCACTATACTAAAAGTAAGGAGATCCATCAAACGTGAACATATTTTTTCTGATTCTAAAAGAGTGAAGTGACTTTCTTATAACTAATCAACTACAAGCAATTTAAAAGACATAAAACTCAGATTACAGATCTAAAATCCAAAGACTCAAACACGGGAAATGGAACTTCCTACTAAAATTCCATTCAACAAATTCTGAAAACCTAAAGATTCATCACTAGTTAAAACCTTTCACCCATAAGCTGTTGGATAAAATGAATTGCTCGCCAGACAGAGAAAAAAAAAAGCAATCTTTACTTGTATGCAAGATGTTAACTAAAGAAAATGTCCCAAGACCTTTTATTTATACACCTAAGTGTCCAAGCTAGCTTGTGCACACCTCAATCAATTCCACGAGAAACCTGATACATCCGACCAACACAAGTACCGAATAACTATGTCCACCTAACCTTGGATAGATGAAAAAAATCACATAGTCTTTTGCACCTATTTGGGACAAATGGAAACAAATCACCAACACAACTACCAGATAATCTCTAATACTTCCCAGCATATTAAAAAAATGAGACTCTAGTATTAGAGATTGATAACTATAAAACAAGCAATTTCGCTATTGAGAAGCTCCATCATCCCCACCCACCACCCTCCTACTCTAAACACATTTTTGGAGCAGCACTGAATAATACCAAGCAAAGTACACCAAGTACAATGTCAATCAAACAGTAAAATCAACCACTGAGAATTCTTCCAAACAAGAAAAAGAATCAAGAAAATATGACAACAAAGTGAACATTATAAGCAAAAAAAAACACTATAAGCAAGAAGTATTTTAAGCAAGAACGAATTTTTAGCAGTAGGAGGAGTCTTATTGAGATTAGTTCTACTCTTTCCCTTCCCAATATGTATATACACACTCAAACAACCAAATTATACGTTAAACATAAAAATAAACAACCAAATTATAAGTGAAATGTAAAAATCTAACTGTTAACTAAAGAAAACATCACAATAATGCAGAGCCACAACTTTCATTAAGCCAAGGGATTCAACATCTAATACATACATACATAAAAATATAATTTTGACCTTATATATACTGTGCAAACTTTTCCAAACCCCCTTGTGGCGCCCCACCAGCTCCCCCCTACATCCCCATACTTCCAACACATAAAACAGAAAAATGAGACTCTACTATTACACATTAATAACTACTCCATTAAACTAGCAATTTCTCAATTAAGAAGCTACAATTACTTCCTCCCCAATCTAAACACCCTTTTGGAACAGCATAAATTCAGGGGCGGAGCCAGGTAAGGCCAAAGGGTTCATCGGAATCACCTTCGATACAAAATTAAACTATTCATAAGACAACAGGAAAAAAATTTAACCCCTTTTTTCATATCTTAAACACCATTAGTAAAAATACTGGCTCCGCCACTACTCAAAAGCACCATTGCATAATTCCAACTAAATTACAACAAGAAAAAAGAATCAACAAATCAAAACAACAGAGTGAACATTTTCAGCAAAGAAAAACACAAAAAGGAAGAAGCTTTTTAAGCAAGAACCAATCTTTTACCAGTTGGAGAAGAATTCTTATTGAGATCAGCTCTTCTCTTTCTCTTCCCCATATGTTTTACACAGAGACCCACAAAACCAATTTCATGTAAAAATGTACAAGATTAAAACAATCCAGAAAATCAGCAGCTATTAAGCCACTAATCTTTTGGGGTTTTGGGTATTTAATAGCTTGATTTGGGAAAAATGGATTCTTTGAAAAACAAAAAACCAGGAGGGGGAGGGGGGGGGGGGGGGTTAGAGGAAGGACACGATGCTACAGCATATATAAATTTCACACAGAAAAGACATGGGAAGAGAAAGAGGAGAGACGTGTCATTACTTAGCAATTTCTTCTTTTGTCTTTTTTTTTTTTTTCAATTTAGAAGTGTTTAATGGTAAAAATCATTAAATTAATTATAATTTTGCGAGTTTCATACTTATACTTTAACTTTTGGTGAGTTATAGATTTCGAAGGTAAATTTTTGAAATTTTATATTTTGTTTAGATATGCATTTTATTTGAAAATATTTCGATATTTTTGAGACGAGTGTCTTTTAGAAATAATCTCTTTATTCCTATGAGTTAGTGGTAAGGTCTACATACATTTTACCCTCTTCAGACCTCACTTGTGAGTTTTCGAAGGGCGGTGTAAAAGTTTAATCCAATCTGATTTTTGTGAGTTTGAAAATTAAAAATTTACTCTCTTTTATCAAAAAAAAAAAAAGATATATTTTCCATTTTGGTTTGTTTCAAAAAGAACGATTCATTTTTTTTCCGACAAAACTTTGATTTCAACTTTTCACGTGGCATGTGTAACGGCATAAGATTGAAGGACATTTTGGTATATTTAATATAACTTTAATTTAGGACAACAAGATTGAAAAGTCTTATTTTTTTTTAAAACTCTATATCAAGTCAAACTACGTCTTTTTTTTTAAATGGAGGGAATAAATTTTATGATGAAATAGATATTCAAATTTGATTTATGTTACTTTTATAATGATCGCAACTTCACATGTTTCATATTTTAACTATTAGATATTTAAAATCTTACAATTAGATAGATATTTAAATTTTATTTCCGTGACTTCTGTAATGATTGCAACTTCACAAGTTTCATACTTTAATTATCAGATATTTCTATTACCCTATAAATTATATTTTTTGATAATTAAACTCCTTGAAGAATTAGATACTACATGTGACATTAAATTTTCCAGACGTATATATTTGAAACTTAATTTTTATTTTTTAATCCCGTCTTGATTTTTAAACACTTAATTGATTTTAGTCCAATTGTCATATTCAAATTTGCAACAATGGTGTTCAACAAGTAAAGTTTGAAAAGAATAAAATATGCACAGAAAAATTATTTTCAACGGAAAAACTTATGCATATAGAATACGAAGTGAAATTACTCGGTGTTTTCTAGAAAATGGGCCAAGAGGATTAGTAAATGGATCGGCCCATTACATTACTAATGGGCCCTTAGCAGCAGAAGAGGCCTTTGTAAATCCAATGGCCCAATATATAAAGATCCCATGAGAAATTTGGGCCTATTAGGACTTAATTACATGAATAATAGGACTTTCTAAATATTACGAATATAAAAGTTTATTTTACGTATGTAGCAATTTTAAATAATTAGAAAAATAACTATAATTCCTAATTTAATGCTATAACACATTACCAATTTACCTTAAATTGAGGAATTTTTTTTAATCTTTAAATAAAATCTATACTATATTAAAAGTGTGAAGACCTGTTGCTTGAACTTTTGACCTTCATTAAAAATCTCTGATTTAGATAAAATCGTCTTTTTACCATTTTTCGTTAAATTATTATTTAATTATATTTATAATATTGACTTTTAAATCTTCCTTATTTGATACGCTTTTTTAATTTAATTAGTGATAAAATCTCTATATATAAGATTATAAATAAATAATTTATCAAAATTAGTGAATCATTTATTTTTTTATAAGTTCATAATTCAATCTAATTTTCTCTGTTTGTTATCAAACGAGGTACACGCTTTGACCACGCGCAAAGCGCGTAAAGCAAGACTAGTATTATAAAAAGAATACCAAATATTTCTCTCTATCTATATAGTCCACGTGTATCCAAAATATTCTAACCAACTATTTTATCCTACTAAAATCAATATTAATAGTATTTATTTTAATATCACTCATTTTCATTGTCAATTATTATTATATACGAAATACATATTCATGGTATGAGTTTATGGAATACTTATTCATGGTATAAGTTTATCGAATACATATACATGGAATAAGTTTATCGAATGCATATTCATGATATAAATTTATTATTTTTGAAAGTATTACATATAATTTTCATGGTATAAGCTTTTATATCTAAAATATTAAATATGCCATAATTGAGAAATACTAAATACGGCCATATATATGTAATTATTTATGCAAAAGTGTCTACTTATGTTCTTTTCCCTTGTATTTTCTTTTTAATTAAGAATTTATTTGCATATAGTCACTCAAACATATCGTAATAATTTGAGTAATTATATTTTGTAACTATAGTTATAACAATGTTTATATAATTCACACATGTTTGTATAATTCGCTATACGTCCACATTTTTGTATAGCATTTACATATTTTGCTATACAGTTGTGTACAACATTTGTATAATTAGGTGTACAATTCTCAGTGTTTGTATATTTTGCTACACAATTTGATTCGCGCACAACATTTGTATATATCGCGTGAATTACTGTAATTACAGCTAGATGTTTATCGCGAGCCGTAATTAATTCAAACTATAGCTATATTAGCTAATTAACTAATACATATTTGTTTATCCGTATAATTTTTTTCTTTTAACTCATAACCACAATAACATTAGATAATAAAATTCACAAGATAAATTTTCTTTATCTTGTTTCATGGAACATTTAGAATTGGACTTGTTTGAATTTTCCCTTCATCTAGAAGACCAAAACAATATTCAACCCCATATAAAAAAAAATTCACATAAACCTTCAAATTTGGTAAACAAAATTGGTTGGTTTGGGGTATATGGAAGCTTATTATTAAATTAAAACTTCAAATATGGTAAACAAATAACATCTAGATAGCTAGGTTTCTTTCCTCATATTTTTTTTTGTTGACATATAATTCGCGGTTGATATTTTTCAAGTACATATTAGTAAATCATGTTTTGACATAATAGCGATTAAATCATACTAAAGAGATAAAACGTACTAGGTATTTAATGATGTACAACGAGTTCGATTAAGAAAATATGTAATACGCATATTCTGAACCAGTGACTCCTTATTTGAGAGATCACTTACTCAATCAACTCAGTCATCTTGTTAGTTTCTTTATTTGAAACTTAGAAAAAAAGATAAAATGTACTAGGTTATTAGCCACTTACAACGAGTTCAATTAAGAAAATATGCAACACGTATGTTTTGAACCAGTGACTCCCCATTTGAGAGATCACTTCCTCAATCAACTTAGTCACCTTGTTAGTCTAGCCACGTACATCGAGTTCGATTAAGAAAATATGCAACGCGTACGTTTTGAACCAGTGACTCCCCATTTGAGAGATCACTTGCTCAATCAACTCAATCATCTTGTTAGTCTCTTTATTCGAAACGTAGAAAAAAGATAAAATGTACCAGGTTATTAGCCATGTACAACGAGTTCGATTAAGAAAATATGCAACGCGTATGTTTTGAACCAGTGACTCCCCATTTGAAAGATCACTTGCTCAATCAACCCGATCACCTTGTTAGTCCCTTTATTCGAAATTTAGAAATATATATACCTTAATGATACAAGTCTAACACTTGGCATTATTGAATCATCATATAAATTTTCACTTCTTGACTTTCTGTTTTTTCCCTTTTTATTTTTGTGTGCAGAAAATTTTGACCTGAAAATTTTCTTCTAGATCATTTGCTATATGTATTGTTTATTTTTTTTAAAAAAAAAGTAAACAAAAATAAAAATGTATCTTTGAGGGATAATTATATATTATTTAAATATATACACAAACAGATCCTATCGATCCCCCTCTTGAATTTTGTCATAAACAGAATGTCAACGTTATTCAACGATCTCCATCTTAACATCGGTCTCATACAGACATATTCTTTTTAGAATCGTACACACAATATTAGCTCTAATATCATTTGTTAAGATCAAGTGTTTATTCTCATGCAAAAAATTATAACAATTAATAGCAGAATACATTTTAATCTCTTACTTAAGTCCACAAAAAAAAATATTATATTCAATTACAACTCTCATCCGAACTATCTCTCAAGCCCCTCGTATATGAATTTTATCATAGACAAGATATTACCGACCCCCCAATATAATGACTAGTGACCAGCCAACAAAATTATAATGTAACCAATTAAAATACTACAAAACACCAAAATGTTACTAAAAAAAAGTATTTTTTTTAAAATAATAATAATAATAAGAAAACCAAATTACTGCCATTAGAATTTGACCATTAATCAATTAAATATATCTTAATTGACCATTAATCGATTAGTCTATCACTATCAAATTTTAGCAGCCTTCCAAATTAATTAATTAATTAAATATATCTTTTTCACATATATATTCATTTCTTTGAAAATTATGAGTTGTAAATTTTGGAAAAAAAAAAATGTAGGGTAATGTAACCTCTTTTACATTATTAGGCTATTGTACAACCATCTAGCTATAAAGTTTATTCGATATTTATATCAAATTAATTAATACAAATAATATATTGGAGTTAAAGATATTTTAGATAAAAAAATCAACAAACAATAATAATAACATATCCATTGAAATCCCACAAGCATGCAGATCGTACCACTACTTCATAGAGATAGAGAGGCCATTTCCGAAAGACCCTTATCTCAAAAATACCGACCCAAAAAGCTAAAAGTACTAGATATGAAACAAAAGCACTAAAGTGAAAAACAAATGATAATCTACAAAGACAATAACAGTAACAAATAAATGATGGACAATTAAAATACGATACATAAAGAGACGATCACCTCTGGTAATCTACTATAACACACGATCAGACATCATCCTACCCCTGTTAACCGTCTAACCTTTTAGCATAATACGCGATCTATATAATAATAATGCTTCCTCCTAACTACTTATTTCTAGAAGCCATATTTACGTGCACAAATTAAGTTTTGTGCATTATATAACGGTTGTAACGTTCCATCCCATAACCATGATGTAATTAATTATTTACTAAACACTACTAACAAACAAAGAAAGGAAAAAAAGCAATAATTAATGAGAGATGACGTAGAAATTCGAGAAAAGGCGCGAGGATATTCATCTGAATCTTTTGATAAAAAAATATATTAAAAAAAAATTGTGTGCATATAGATAGTGTATAACAACGAAACTCATATTTCGAGATTTTTTTTTACGTTTTCTACTATTTTTGTAATCTATTATTGATATTATTTGACACAAATTTTGGTATTGTAGTCCCTCAAAGACATAATACATAAATAAATATTTAAATTGGTCTTGAGATCTGAGCTGACAAATAAACACTCGAATTTTGAAAGTTTATGTTTAGATGTCTTAACTTGATCTAAACTGACAATTAAACACTCTTACTCGTCCTTGTCATGTCTCGTTCACATCCAAAAGTACTAATGCATATAAATTTTGAATATATCTTTATATGGTATAGATGGACGTACATACTCAAAATTGAAATATTTAATTACTAGTTTAAAAACCAATTAAATTAGTCTAGATTGATATCTACACCCTTCAACTTTGGGTATATACAAGTAGATGCCTAAATTTGTACAAAGTTGAACAAGTAAATACATGCGTCTTACATAACATAATACAATCAGTTTGAATGTATTTCACGCCATTGCCACGTAGAATGCATGTATCTACTGTTTACATATGATAAGGGCAAGCCCGGTGCACTAAAGATCACGTTATGCGTAGGAATCGAGGAAAGACTTGATCACAAGGATTTGTTGTACGCCACCTATTTTCAAGACTTGAACCCATAACCTCCTGATTATATTAGGTTTACGTATTATGCCTAGTTAAGTTTGACGCGACTTTCGCGATATTTTTAATTAAATTTTTTTATTTTTTATTTTTTATTTTTCTTGTCAAATCTAACCGGACCTAGTTTGTTAAAATACCGGCCAAAGAAGAGTGAACCACAGACCCACCGCACAATTCTGCCATTTCTTCAGTATTTATTTTTCCCCCCATTCACGTTTTTCTCCTCCATCTCTCATTTCTCTCTCTAATACCGCAGTTTCTCTCTCTAGATTTGTCAGCGATGGGAGCGACAATTCTACCGGATCTAGGAACGGAGATTCTAATTCCGGTGTGTGCACTCATCGGAATCGGATTCGCGTTGGTACAATGGGTGATTGTTTCGAAAGTTAAGGTTTCGGTGGATAGTAAATCGTCGTCTTCCGGCGCCGACGGTAAGAATGGATACGCTGAAGCGCTTATTGAAGA